>VXBL01002595.1:715078-764643 GCA_013400195.1 Aramus guarauna
TGCGTGGTTGTTTTAGCTGCCTGCTGGGTTAAACCACAACACCGACAATGACAAATTTCTCAGTTTTCAGTGCTTGACTTTCATTTGGGGGGCCTGCTTGTCTCTGTACAGATGTCTGTGCGTGCTTTGCTCCAGATTTATTTCTCAAGCTTTTTCTTACAGTTCATGCATCCCTAGCTTTAGGAATAACTCCAGCTCCCTCCTAGAGGGTCCTTCGGTAGTGAAACTGCTGTGCTCACACTGTGGAAGAGTGGGGCTGGCGTGAAAGGAGCTTTGGGGGGTATGGGACTTCTCTTTACTTCAGATCTTAACGTTCTTCTGGTGTGAGCTGACACGTGGGACACGTGCATCTGCACAGACTGTCCTGCACCATCAGATTTTTTATTTCTGTGCAGGGCTTGGGAGAGAACGGTGGGGCAAAACTAAAGGGCAGGTAGGTTTTCTGTCCTCACCGCTTCAGCCTTTGGGCTGAAAAGCAGGTTATTATCTGCTGAGTTAGTATTGTATTTGTATTTTGGCAGTACATGAAAATAGAGCCCTAACAAAGGGGTACCAGTTCTCCTTGCTTGAGCAACAATATTGATCCCAAGAAGACAGAAAAGCTTTTGTCTTCTTGTTACAAAAGATTGCTATATTGACATAACAGAAACTGAAAAATTGAACGTAATTGGGGGGGGGATTTTTCATTCGAAGGGCAACACTGCAGAAAGATGCTTTACAGTTACTAGGTTGTAAAAGCAGGTGGTAAAATACTCCTGGCTTTTATACAGTGTTTACCTTTTATGGCAGCTTTCCAGGACCACTGTCTTAGGCCTGGGAATCCTACTACTATTTTCCTCGGAGACCTAAGGAACCTGACATATATGGAACATTTCCAGTTTTCATGTTGACTTGTTGTGTTGCCATAGTTGCTAGAGCCCTTGAGTGGAGCCATGGCTGGGTATTTATTAAACACCTAGTAAAAAAAAAAGGGGGGCTGGAGGGATACTATGTGCCTCAGCAAGTTTCTGAGCAGCATGGATAAAATGGGGAAACGTAGACAACAAGGAGCAAATGGCAAGAGCAGAGAACACCTTATCTCCTTTCCTTCCCATGGTGCTCTCTGTTTAGTCTTTTTCTTGCAAAGAGAATCATGAAATCATAAGTCCGTCACACTCACTGTGTTACAAGAGGCTGGGATTTGTTTTGTAATGAGATCTCGGAGGCACAAGAGACCATCCTTGTTTTCCCTTTGGAAGAAAAATGAAGTGCTACTGCAGCAGCTAGGCTGGCTGCTGTGGCCGGAGAGGCTGTGCAGCGCGGAGAACCTGGGAAACTGTCAGAGGAGATGGAGACAAAGCAATAGTTTTCCAGTAAATTGGGCTCTTCAGACTAAGAAACATCTGTGCCCTCACAGAGAAGTTAGCCTTTCGGGGGAAATGTCCTGAAAGACATTTCGAAGACTGCAACATACAAATGGATGTTTGGGAAGGAAGATTTGGAACCTATTTAAGAGTGAAATTTTCCAGGAAACAGGGGATAAAGTGAATGTTTTCTGGGTCAGAGGGTGTGGGAGGAATAGAAATAAACATTTTCTTATCACTTTTAGTGCCCCAATTACTGGAAAGCTGTGAGTGTTATTTCATCGCTTCAGGACGCCAAGGGTGGGCAGGTGATGGGGCAGGGAAGGGTATTCTTATTTCTTCTGTCATTGAAATTAAGTCAGGAGCTGCGGCAATGACTACTGCCTCCGACTCAGTTTGCAGGAGAGAGGGGAGAATCCCTTCCCTGCTCAGAGGTAAAGTTTAGCAGAATATTTCTGGTCTTTTGGTAAGGTCCAAGTTGAGGGATGCTGCAGACACATCATTTAAGTGTCAAATGTAAACCTGAAGGGTACAGACAAGAAAAAAGAAAGGGCAGGAGTGACTTCCTTGTTACAGCTTTTAATATTCAAGTTGTTATTGAAGAAACAAAAATGCTCCCATTCTTCTCCCTTGCTTGAAGAAATCTATTTCTGCCTTGTACTTCTATTAAGTGCTTGGAAAAAAAACATAATTACAGTGTACTAAACTAATTCTTTTACACTCTATTGAGCTTAAAATAATGTTGAATCCATATTTCCATTAGCTAGCAATGAAAAAACTATTAGAATAACACTTAACATACAATCAATTCAATTCCTGCAAATGTTTCTAAAGAAGAATGGTGCTGCAGAGCCGTAAATAAATAGAAGTGATAGCCTGCACTATGCTGTAATATCCGTACTACCCAGAATTTCAATTCAAGGGAAAAAGTGTTCTTTCTTCTGATCATTGGATTAGAGCTACAAAAATCAAGGAGCAGGTTCAAAAAGCAGCTGAGCTCTTCTTTCTCATAGGCTTTTGGGAATTAGGAAAAGAACTACTGTGTTTTGCCACTTTTGCATCTTCTCCAAGTCCCCATCTGTAGGGAAAGTGTTTACCTAGCTTACTTTTTAAATATCAATCTGAGTGTGTATATAGATGTTGTATACCGTTTCAGTTACAGTGTCACTGGGGCAATTTCCATACGGAGACTATAAATATAGAAACACGATTCTCTCAGGCATTTACTGGCATAAACTCAAGAAATTGTCACCTTCCTCTAAAAAGTTAAACAAACTCATTCTATAAGCATGCAGTATGTCTGAGGTCCTCAGGTTATATGGTAATGGGTATCATAGAAGTAGATAGATATTCATTATCACTTCCCAAGGGAGTATTTTGGATTAAATAGAAGTTAAAGATGCCCACCAGAAGCAAACTCTTTGTTAAATGTGCTTTATCTTTTGGAGATGAGCCGATTACAGTATAATTGCTGATAAACTTCTTTTTGATCCACAGGAAGATGTAACTGCTTTGACCGAGTCATTAATTTCTCTTGTTGCTCTTAATCTAGGAGCTGTAAAGACACCAAGATGTGCTTCCTAGTGTATCAAAATGGGAGGACTGTAATAATTAGAGGCAGATACAATTTGTTGAACTTTACTGGGTAATACCAGAAGAAGAGTCTGCCGTGTGGCACTCCATGGCACTGTCCAGGGACACGTTCTCTTCAGAGGACACCCTCTGAAGTCCAGGTTGACTGTGAAGTCAATCTTGATCTATGCTAGTATGTCAGAGGGTCGAATTTAGCCCAAAGTGTCTTAAAATAATTTTTCAATATTTTTACAGTAGTAAAACCTTGCTGCGGGAGGAGACTTTGGCATCGTGCTTTTTCTATGCTCCTTTTCCAGCGCTACCCTGAGCCATGGGAAGAGCCTGGCTCTTACTGCGGGTTTGAACTGGTGTGTGACCAGCGAACAAGCGTACCCAGTAACTTGCTTTCTTCACAGAAGCGGTGATGCAGGTGCCAGCATGGCTGCGGTGACCGCAATATGGCCAAGTCTCCATCCCGTTCCGGTTATTAGCACAGCTTAAACCCCAGCGGCGCTGGGGTCACTTTCACCAGTCCCGTCGAAGCCGTGCAGTGGGCAGGCGTAGGCAGGGTCTGCGGTAGGTTGAGAGCCTGCAGGTCTGCAGCCCGTGGTTTGCTTCACTGCCTGCAACCTGGAAGCAAGAGGCAGTTATTTTCCAGCTTCCACCTAAAAGGTAGCATCTGAACTGTGACCTTCTGTGCCAAACTTTGTTCCAAAGCCAATTTGTAAATGCTTTGTATGTCAACTTTAGCAGGGAAGTCACAGCCACTGTCACCGTTGTAATGTTATCTTCCAAAAAACTAACAAAAATACAGCTTTGATGTGTTTCTTTAGGTGCTCGGATGCTGTTGCATGCGAGGTATTATCATGAAAACTACATTATCACAGTAATTCAGGGCCTTCGGGCATCTGATGTTGCCAATTGCCTTCACTTCTTGCTGGTATGTAATTTATCACTGGTGTGGCCTACCCTGCTAAAATGCACCCTTTGTGGGCAGAGGCGAAGCTAATATACTTTCAAAGTGTGTTTGAATTGCTTCAATAAATCACAGCTGTCACTGTAAGCAGTTTTATCACTTGCCAGAACAATATGTTATCTTCATGCTTTGTAGTCTTGAAACTATTCTGGACTTTTATTTGTGTACATTGTAACGCATCATAACTTCTTTTATCAAACAAATTTGAGCAGTCCTGATTTATTTTTTTTTTTAAATGGAAACTTTGCCTTGCCCTGTAAAGAAAACAGCGTTTTTATGGGATGTGTTTTCTAGTTGTAATTATTATTTTTTTATTATTAATTAGCCCTAAGAACACTTGCTGTGTGTTTTCAATTTGTCAATTTTCATTCTTTTAAGCGGTTCATGCAGCTGGGGTAGCTTTGTTTTGTAGCTCATTTCCTCTCCCGCTCTGCAGTGTAGCAGGAAGAGCAGCTACACAGCCGTCCAGGGCCGTGGAGTCTCTACAGCGAGTAGGACAGTGGGCAGATGCACGACCCTCCCTGCCTCATAGAGTTTATTTGCTATCTGTGCAGAATATCCACCTACTTAATCAATTGCGTGGATTTAAGATTAAAAAAATACAAACCCTCCTCAATTATGGAACGCAGTTGTAGACGAGCCTTCCTACCCGAGACCTGCAGGACAGCATAACGGGAAGTCACGAGTAGTTAATTGTGCCTAAGGCATAATGAATTCCTTCATCTGGGAGTCTTTACCCTGAATCGTAGAAAACAGCCAGGAGCACGAGCGGCGTGAGGATTTGTCAGAGCTGCGACGTGGTGCCCAAGCTCAGGCTTGGGCTGGGGAGACGGAGAGTTGTGTTTGAGCAGCCAGACCCGCTCTCTTGGGCACGGACCAACTGTGCTCCCGTCGTCTGCCTGCTCCCATCCTGTCCCGGGTGTGCTGGGTGGAACTGCTCCCATCCACCAGCTCAGCCACCCACCAGGCAGGCTCCTGGTAACCTCACTGTAAGCTCTAGACAGACACAAGCTCGTCCATCCTATTTTTCATCTCCTGGCACGGTGGTAGAGCTCTTTATGAGTGTGACCTGTGGCTGCTTCAGGACCTTGGTGTTCCTTGGAAGCTCCTCGCAACAAGAGCCTCTCCTCAGCTCTCCGTTCTCAGGGATGCTCTGACATTAAATACACCGTTTCCAGGACAGCCGGTAAAATGGTTCCTTTTTTATGGCCATGCCTACAATACCAGTGAATATTTATGAACCAATTTGCTATGGCTTCTCCTATGATGGGAAAAAAAGTGCTTTTCTTTTAATTGATGCAATAGCTCATTCCAGAATATGAGACCAAGGTCTATAAAGTAGTCAGTTTTTGTAATTAGAAAATTATTTATTTGCAGCAGATATATTTGCTAAAATGTGAAGATTGTATTCATCTGGTTTTTAGTTTAAAGAAGTTATGCTAATTGTTTAAAATTGAACAATGGCTCTCCTGTAAGGAAAATTTATAGGTGTAGATTGAGTTCCTTGTTATGAGGAATAGTCTAAAGGCATGACTTACATTTGTCCTTTTTCCATTACAGAAGTTTGTGTTTATTCTCAAGGTTAGCACTTGGAATGAGCAGTAGTTGCTAAAGAACATTTTGCAGATGTGTTTGCAGATCCTGTGATTTTCTCTTTTCAAAAATTTTAGCTACACAGACATTTTCGGCAGATTGGCTAGGCATATCAGCTACCGCTTCAGAAATGCATGTTGTACATTTTACATGGAGAGATGTTTCTGGCAGCTGCTTTGTGACTTGACTTTGAGCAGCCCCAGAAGTGGTGTATGAAATCAGTTACCCCATCCAGACCACGTAAGCAAGAAACAAGTATTTTAGCCTGAGATTGACGTGGATGGATGATGGTGCTGCATTAAATTCAGTGATTGCATCTATAGGAATGCATATATACCCCTGCCCACGTGCATAGATCATTTCATAGGATCAGAGGAGCTAAGGGTGGAGGATACTCATCTTTCTGTGAAAAACCACTAAGAAACCAAACCTGCTCTTCCCACAGAAGACATTTCTCCCACCTCAACCGAGCCTGGGGAGCTGGCAGTTGCCTTTTAGCAAGTACTGCAAACCCTTTGCAAACCCTTCCAGGTTAATTTCAAAATTCCTATTCATAGTGGTTTGCTGGCAAATCTCTGATTTGCAGAGGCCCGTAGTTGAGACTTGTGCTCTGGCAAATGACTCTTACCATGCCCTCTTCCTCACCTTCCTGCCAGTATTGGCAGCCCTTGGGCTCTGGGAATTCGGCCCTATCCTTGCAGATGCTGACAGAAAAAAAAAAAAAAACCCAAACACCAAACCCACATCTTTTTTGGATTAAAGCAGAGTTCTTGATCCAACTGAAAATTTTGCGAAGCTCTGTATGCAACTCTTAGCGAATTCAGCGCTCAAAGGTCTCTTCATATTATATACCATATTAGAGATCAGTTGTTTTTCCATTTACTTTATCAACTGAGTATATAGCACTTCTCAGCACTGATGGATTTCAAAATGTCTCATGAAGAAGTCAACCCTCAAATCCTGATTTTACAGAGGAGAAAACAAATATGCAGAAAGGGGAAGTAATGCACTCAGGGTGTATTATGTCCCAGGCAAGCAAAAAGCTATCAATATTTATGATGTGTGCAAGAAAAAAGTTCTGCTGCTGGCTCTCAAATCTACCTTGACCACACACACAGGTTGATCGTCAGTATTTATGCTGAGTTGAAAACTCCATATGTTTTTACGGTCTTTATTGTGCATTTTCCATAGCTCTGAATGCTTAGCTAGCATTGCTCGTGAGTTCAGACTTTGCAAATACCCTTGGCCATGAAGATTGTAACCACAGCTTTGCTGGGGTTGCAAACTATTAAAAGTGTGCTGTGTGGCAGCAAATGCTCCGTGGCAGCTCTGACCCAGTGATTTCTGAGAGCAGACATCTCCCTGGAGAGACCCACAGCAGGCAAAGCACAAATATTCAGGAGACTTTCCTACATTTAAATTTGTGCTATGCTTTGGGTTTTTTTGCTAATGAGAGTGAATTTTGCATCACTTACAGTTGCGGATACCTTGAGGGATGATAAGGGGATCAGGACTGATCCTATGGCTTTCGCAGTTCAAGCCTGCATACAACGCTTTTGCTTGACAGATGAGCCTTCTCAGGCTGTTGCACCGGTCGGCTTAACCAAAATATCCTTGTGCAGCGGTAACACCGGACGATTCCAACTAACTAACGTGCTCTGCAGGGAGAGCCGGGGATGAGCAAGGGCAAAGAGAGGTTTATTTCCGTGTAACTGAATTAAACCACGCTCTGGCTGAACGTTTTGACATCTGTTGACCACAGGCCTGATTCCAGGCTTGCTCAAGCCCACAGAAAAATTGCCGCTGGCGGAATGACATCTGCCCGTGTCCCAAACACTGCTGTCAGCCAACTCGGCAGAGACTTGGGAATCAATATAGAAACCAGGCGGTGTCTTCGGAAGCTACCTCTATCTTCCCTCTCCCTTTTCTATTTCTCCTTCTCTCTTTGGGCCAAGATTTCTTGGCACAGCTGCGCGGAAAAGCTTGCCGCTTGCTGCTGACAGTGTCGTATCTATTCATTTATTTTGTGAATACACAAGGAACTTGAGTCCCCAGGTGTTAGCACTCTTATTTTCAAAAGTGCCACTAACCCCTTTTTAGAAAAGGCAAAGGTGAAAGTTTACATCTACTGTGCATTCCCCTTTTTTTCTTTTTTAAAAAAATGTAGATCATATTATTCTGCCCACCCAATGCAAGAGTTGAAAATATGTGATATGCAGATAGGCATGATATAGACATAGGCATGCTTTGCAGATTTAGCTGCCTGATTTATCAGAAGACTTTATAAAACACTATGAATGAGCTATTTTGCAGATTCCTTGGCCAATTAAAAAAAAAATAATCTCAAATTCCTTTGAAATGACACAGTCTCCCCTCTGCCCCAAGGCAACCCAAAAGATGAAACAAAAACCTTACATTGCTTATGGACAATTAAACTGTTTCATTTCATTTAAAATATTTTTAAATGTAAATTGAACAACATTTTTGAAGTCTTAGAAATTGGTGGTGTTCTATTTAGAATGTCAAAAGGGAATGTTTTTATTTTTTCAGACATTTTTGGATTTTACTCACTTATTCCCTCTTTACCACAAGTGAAGCTAACCAGGCACTGGTGTGACTACCTCTCTAGATTTTGCTGTTCACCTCCTTCCAAGAAACAAGTTTAGCTGGAAGATACAGTCCGGTTTTAGTGCAGTAACCTGATGCATTGCTTTTGTACCTGTGGCAGAATTGCAATTGGTGTTTACGTTTCTGCAGTGATACAGAATGGAGTGGATGCCTAGAGTAGAGACTGATACAAAGTACCAGTAGGTACTTTACGTGTGGTTTGCCTTGTACTTCAAGGGGTAATGGGAGCGGAGGGCCTTAATGATAATGATTGCTTTGGTAGCAGAAAAGGCCTAACCCAATTTCTTTAACAGCACTTTTTTATTAAGACAGACGAGAGAAGGAAACTAGGGTCTACTAGTAAACTAGAAGGGTTTTTAATTGCAAGGTAAACATGATTGGGAGCGCTCTGTGCCTGTGCCACAGAAGTAGTTAGATTCATCCCTGGTTGCCATTTAGTTTATTATCTGCCAGTATCTCTTGGTACATAGCCAATGCTTATTCTAATGGCACTTTCATATGTGTACATATATGTGCATTGGGCCACGAGTGAATGCAGGCTCAGTCCCATCTTGCCCCGCTTTCCAGCTTGTGGATTAAGTGTAGTGGCTGTGCAAAAGGAAAGTTGGGAAATTTTTTGGTTTCATATATTGCAGAATTGAATTTTATTGGAATTGGCCTCTTTTTCCTTAGGCTGATTGCTACCTGCCTGGTCAAGTTTCTCAGAAGCCTTTTAAAGGATGCTAAGAACATACTATGAATAAATGTGCCAGTATCTCTCCCATTGGAGATCCCCTCCTTTAAAAGGCTGAATTCCTTGGCCTCCGTTCAGAAGTGTATTCAAGCCTGTAAATCATTGCTCTGAAATCAAGAAATTGGCTCGTATGCTTAAAAGTTAAGAAAATGCTTAAGGGCTCTGCTGTATAGGGGCCAGAGTAATCACTATGCTGCAGGCGAGTGCTCCTTATGTGGCACAAAACCGGTGAAAGTTGATTGCTAACCCCAGTGGTATTTGGATTACGTTCTGCATGGGCGCACTTGGAAAAGATGAGATTTTTGCACTTGGACTCATATGGGCAGACATATGGTCCACCAAAGTCCTGTTGGCTTCAGTATCAACCTTGCGTCTGTTTGCATCTTGCTGGAAGATGTAGCCTATAACTTGCTGTACCCTTATGTTATAGGTAAACGAACAAACACAAGTCCTTTTGCTCAGTGATCAGTGATTTGATACATTAACCTATAGGTGTACGCAGAAGCAATGGGGAGGAACAGTGCCATCAGGCCGTGGCCGTGCCTTTGTTGCAGATGCTATTTGGGGTTGGTGTTGTGTTTGTGAAAACTCTTTTTGAGGCTAAGCCACAAAACAAAGCCCAGCTTGCGAGGCCGAAGAGCAGAGATCATTAGTGAGAATCTATGGTGCTAGCAGTTATTTACCCCGTTCTGCCCTCAGTAAAACGCAACACAGTACAGCAAACCGTGCATCACCAGCACACTGCAGCCTTACTCCAATACATAGGATGTGGGCAGGAGCCTGTTCCTGAAGCTGCATGGAATCAAACAGCTTGGCAGAAGCAGTGAGAGCACATGGACCATCATCTCCATGACTGTGCTGGTGAGACTCTCTGCTTGGGATGGGGCTCTAAGCACTAGTTCTCTCTGAGGCAGTGCACAGAGATTTGGTGTATTTTCCAGAACAGTTGTGCAGTTCTGCTGTTTTTCTCTGGGCAAGTTATTTCTCCTGGGTGCTTACTTTTCTGTCTCCATCTACCCTGTCTATTCAGCTATTCCTTGAAGTTTGCACAGTAGTTGGCATGGTGGAAGTTCACCCGTGGGCTTGTGCTTGTGGGTGTTTCAGCAATACCAAGAGCCAAGTTATAGATCAATACATGGGGGATTGACAATTTGTTTGCTCAGACCTAGAGTTAGTTATTTGGGGGCAATCCAGAAAATCAAACTAGTGTAATGTAGAGATGAACCTGCTGAAATTCAGTGAACCTGTGGGTTCACATCTTGCGTGGAAAATCTGAATCTGTTGGTTTTGTTTTATTCATTTTTTGGATCACAATTTTGCTTGCATGGCTAGCTGTCCCACTGCACATAGTCCGTATGGATTTGCTAACAAAAACAATGGATATTGCAAATAATTGTTACACTATGGCCAGGAACTGTTTTACATCACAGAATGCAAACACAGACACAGGTACACATAGGGAGTATTACACAGGGTACTGTTCATCTAATGACCTACGTTGACTTGACCGTCTGCTTCCAGCCTGCTCTATGCATGAAGGCTTAACCCACCTCCTGCTTTGCTTTGCGTTCAGCACAGAGCAGTTGTGCACCGTCAATTCACATAGCTCAGCTGATGATCAGTAACTTGGACATTTATTGTTGCCTTCCTATATCTTGAGCCCTATCCCTCATGTCTGCAGGTACTTCTGGCTGGAAAGAACAGCTGTAAGCGTGCTGTCCTTGGAAAGGCCAGGCTCATTATACTCAGTGGGGAAAATGATCATATTGCCACCTGACCCAGGTGGAGAAGCCATTCGATGCAATCGCAAAGAAAAGTCTCTCTGGTGGGCTATCCTAAGTTGATCTTGCTGGACTGTTTTCATTATTTATATGAACTCTGCTGGGCAGCCCTGTGCTGGACCGCTGCATCATGCAATCTGGAGCTGTTGCGTGCCCTGCATCCCACCGTTAGAGCGGATGGTTAGGTTAGAGCTTGGTGGTTGCAATGAATAGGCTAATATTTAACTTTTTTAGCTCTCCATTTTTTCTGATACTTGTTTCCACTGATACAGATAGATGTGTGTGTGTGTACGTGTATGCATACCAAAAGTTAAGTTAGTGCCATTTTTTTTTTTTAATAAGGGTTTGAATTTATACCAAGTGTAAGTTTGTACCAACTGCAATATTGATATTCCTGCCCTGAACCACAGGAAGTTACCGTTTCGCATGAAAAATATTCCCATGTGAAAATGCATACATTTGTAACAACAGTTACATTTTGCAATTCTGCAAAGTACAGTTTTCTGGTTGGAGAGGTGAGAAAAGCGCAGTTTGTTCTTGCAGTCTTCATCCAAAGCTACTGTTTTGGATTTTTTTCTGAAAATAATAGTAATAAAACAGTTAATCATATGCTTAATTTCTTCACAGTTCACTGTGGATCTTAGCTTTATATAAAATTAACTTTTTCTGCAAGAATGTACAGACACTTTGTCTCTGAATTCAGCAGAATCCTGAACATAATGTTACGTGGTCATTTGAAATGAAAACTCTCTATAATGTTTTGGTGGCAAGAGCATCTCTTTAAATGCCACTTTTCTGTGTAAGGCAAGACCGACAGCACGTCGTATGCCAAAGGAATGTTACTATCAACACTAATCAGTTTTTACCTCAGTGTTTTAGCTGTGTATTCAACAGTCCCATAAAGAGGAATTGCAGCAGACAACAGCAGTATTACAGTCTATGGCCGTAGTAAGGGCTATGACCAGATTTGCATCTCTTTTGGTCTTTCAGCAGTAAAGCTCTCTTAAGAGCAACCCACAAATTCTCCGCAGTGATCTATTGGCCCGCCCATGCGCCTGCGTTAACTCTCATTAACATCAGCGGGATTGGCGGGCGGATGGTGGGAGCGGAAGGATTATACTTGGCTTTTGCCTAGCGCTGTTTGGGACCTCCCTGATGTCACCAAAACCGCGCACCAACTTGCAACATGTGCCTTCAGTGCCTTAAGCTCTGTGGGGACGAGAAGGCTTCACCCCTCTCAGAATATTGTTTGACAGGTCCCTGCAGGCACCTCAGCCGGCTTTTTCGACACCGCTCCAGTGTAAACACTTGCTCATCGTGCTGGCCAAAGGGAAACGCTTCCCAAAGCCCATCTCCCCAAAGCTGTTCACGTGACTCCATGGATTATCTTAGTTCAAAAGCATAAAATACTTTCCTCCTCTCTCTCTATATCACCTGTGTCATTTGCTGACTGACCTTTTTTTTTTTTTTTTGGTCTCCAATAAAATGCAGAAGCCTCAGATTACCAAAACAGCTGCACATGCTTTGTCTGGGTTAATGCATTTAAGTCAGGCTCCAGGGGCTGGGTAAGTGCCAAGATCCTGGATCAGCTGCTTTACCAGAATTATGCTGCTGTAATGGAGCCCTGCATTATTGTGTTGCAATTATTTTGGCTTGCAGCTGGCTGTTCCCTCTATATTTTTACTGAAGTGAGATAAAAGGATTTTGTCTTAAAAATAGAATTTTCTGTATCTTACAGAAGCTTTGAGTTACATACCATTTCTGTAAGAGGTGCCCCTCTGTTTATCTTCAGATTTATCTTCAAGGAGAAGAGCAAATAATTTTTGTCATAGTTTTTGAAGAACAGGAACAGTGCTAAGCAATCTCAAAACACAAAGTCTATTGAAAAGGGAATAAAATAAGTAATAACATGGTTTTAGGTTCTCATCAAGAACAGGTTTATTTTCAGCATCAAGCCACTTACTAGTAGCAAGTTGTTCTTCAAGCTGTCCCTATAATTTGGAAATCCTTTGTGTAGGGAAGTAAATGAATAGATCCAGATTTTAAACTGAAGAAAAACATTTCCTCAACCTTGAATCTCCTAGATTTGTATCGATTCAAACTCTTTTTGATGCCTATTTATATACATTTCTTGTCAAATAACAGCTCTCTCAGGTTCTCCGGTTGATAGCGAAAAGTAAACTGAATGCAATCATTTATCTTTGAACTGTTCAACTGTGCCCTTCTTCATGTTCTTGTTAATAATGCCAGGTCTCCCAGGAGCGCGCTCATGCAATTTTATCACATAAGCTTTTTGTTTGACCTTACCTGCTGTTCCCCGGGAACATAGCGGGGGGGGGGGGGGAGGGGGGGAAGCCAAAATGCCAGCCTGCCTTAATTAAAATTTTAGTCTCAGAAGATGTTAACAGTATGTGATTTCATTAGGTATATAATGAAAGTATTTAATCATACCTCTTATTTGTCTGGGCCTTTTTACTTGGTAGTGAGGTCGCCAAGTTTTAAAACAACTCTTTTAAGGTGTGGAAAAGTAACTGAGAGGTGGATATGCATATTTAAGTGATTCATGAATTCATTGTATCCATGATTTTGCATGTTTGCCCTAAAGGTGGTTGCTCGGATGATGAAGTAGAAGGCTCTAAATAACAGTTCAGTGCTCTTTGCGAAAACATTTTTCCCCCACGGGACAGCAAGCATGCATATAAATGGTTTTCGAAAGATAATGCTACTCCTCGTCTCCAGCAGTCGGAACTTGGCATGATAGAAAAAGGGTAAAAGAAATTGTAATGGATATCTCTTTGACATGTAAGAAGCTCTAAATCTCACGTGTGATATGCAGTGTTACTTTCATCCTTTCTCATTGGCATAATCTAAACCACCACAGCAAGAGGCTTTCTACCACCCGGATGAGGCCATTTGTTTTATGCAATGACTATTCTTCAGGAAAAGTCTCTGCACAAAGCACTTTCTCTTAGCTTTTGTAAAGATGTACGTTATTCCAGTTGATAAGGGACAAGCGGTTAAAAATTAGATTTGCGAGGCCCTGATCCTGCACATCTTTTGAACTGGGAGGGTTTGCATTGCTAGGGGAGTTGTGTTACGCTCCTAATTGTTTTCCCATTTTGTTAGCAGCCAAGAAGTGTCCCAGGGGTGGCAAAACAAGAAAAAAAGAGGATTTTGTATCCCTTTTTGAGGAAGAATAGATGAAGAAGACAAGGCGGGGCAGTTACGCTAGCTAAGACAGGTCCTGCTCTAGCGGTTAGCCAGAATTAGCCAGACGGGGGATGTCAGAGCTGTTGTTCACAAAAAATTTCTTATGTATCAGAGTATTTTCATCAACCATTTCACCAAATACAACAAATAGGTCACTCTGAAATAATGCAAAATTGCAGGAAATTTCCAAATTTGATTTCTTCTCCTTCTGAAGCTGGATGAAGGTATTTTTGCACTATTGATTTTGTGGGATTTGCAGCTTTGTAAACCAGCAAGAGAAAGAGAGCTGGGGAAAACAGACATGCTGTCTTCTAACCAGTATTTTTCTTCTTTTGCTTGTGATAGTAAGTCTTACTTACATCTCTGATGCATATACATCTTGCTGAGTTCCTTAAGGCAGCTCAATATGTCTCTTTCTCTGGGGGCCTGCCAACAAACGTGGCTGTTGGTCTGTTACCAGGTTCAGGAGCCACGAATGTGCTCTTAGCAAAGCTACGGCAAATTTAGGGACCAGAGAGCTACAATTCTGGCAGGAATTATGTGTCAAGACTCTCTGTTCAAAATCCTGCAGTTTCATAACCCCAGCCCTGCAGAGAATTATTCGAGTCCCTGACATTGTCATCAGTTTAGGACTATATTTACCGTTTTATGTATTTTCAATGAATGTAACTGGAGTGCCGTTAGCTAAAAATTGTTTTGATCTCGCTCAACTTGAAAGAATCAATGTCATTAGTTTTAAATTTTGAAACCAACACTAGCGCAATACCCCGCGCTTTCCCCTGCCAGCTGTACTGCTGGAGTGGAGTGTGCTTTTACCTGAAATGAAAGAAGCCAAACTGTAAGTCACTTACGTGGAAAGGCTTCTCTTGGTTTTTGAGCGTCTGAGCCTGCGGAGTGCCGTGGGGAAAGGAGTCTGGGTACTGCTGTGGTTTTTGGCACGTGTGCTGTAAGCCACCTCGTACCTCCAAGTTATCTGCTGCTTCTTAAGACTCCTTTATTTCAGGCATAGGTATTCTTGTTTTTTTTCCTTTGTATATGTGTGAAAACTAAATGAAATAATTGCATGGTCCTATGTTTTGAGGGGAAAGGGATGGCTTTTTAGCATTAGGCTATTACATATTTGTCCTTTTAGCTCACATGGTATCCAGTTCACACCCAGAAATTATCTGTGATGTCTTCCAGCGGAACACAAAGCTCAAATATCTTACTAGGTCAAGACATTTTTATGTGTATTGCAGTGAGAAAGCAGACACAGTAGGAGTGGATTGATCAACTGCAGCAGATTTGGGCTGCAGCATGCCTTGGATTTTAGATCCAAGCTTAAACTATAAAATTGTTTACAAAGTGTTTTGGATTCCAGCTGCACAAGATGCAGTTTAAATCTTCAGACTCACACAAAAAATGACACAGCAGCAGGGAGACATTAATTATTGTGTCTTCTGTGGGAGTCTTCCAAACCGCAGACACTTTGGGGTGAGGCTTAAATCAAAACCAGCTTAAATTTATAGCTTAATTTTATGTTTTCCATGAGACTTTTAGTCCATCATTTGCAGTGAGTCTGGCCAGGTAGTGACCAACTGCATAATGAAACACCACCCCCCTCCCCCATTTCCTCAGCAGCCACCCAAATCTAACACGTAACCCCTGGACGTGAGAAGCCAGTCTGAGCACAGCGCCTTGAAGCAGCGCTCCTCTAGAGCGAGCAGTATACGGGGAGATTCTGTAGCTGGTAATTACGGCGTTCATGTAGGAGGCGAAACATCCGGTTGCAACCCAGTACTTGAGTATCTCACGCGAGGTAAGGAGCGTTGGCAGGAGGGACTGACGGACCCCTGTAGCAGGGAGGGCTTTGTTCTGGCTGTTGGAAACCACTTGCCTCAAATTCCTGCTCCCGTTTGTGCTGGGAAGGGATTTCAATATGCACCTCCCACAGCTTGGCCAACTGTCCTCATGCAAGGTTCCCACACCTGGCTTCCTTTCCGTGTATTTTGCAGATAACATTTAGGGTCCGTTTGAGAATCAACAGGTTCTTTGTGTCAAGACGCAGTGTTTGATCTTGCCAAACTACTTGCTTCATTTTTTTTCTTCCTTCCAGTTTTGCAAGTACTTTGGGATGGACCAGCTCAGAGCTTTTGGCAAATAAGTGAGTTGCCAAAAACTTTACCAGACTTACTGACGTGTGCATGACTGAACTGTAGATTTACAATGATATTTTTTCTTCTCTGATTAGTAACTTATCATGGGCATTGTAAGTTTCTATGATTATAGAGTAAAAGCTGTATCCAGCCACTTTAATTCTTTACCTATAGCTTGTTTTAAAAGGTAAAAGAAAACGTAGCTTAGCAAAATTGTAGGAATAGATATCGATCATACTCTTCAGCCTACAAAACCTACTGAGCACTACTCCAGCCAGGACAAAGTAAACTAACTTACACCAGAAAAAACACTTAAAATATCCACCGTACACAGGTGAACTCTCCACTTGTGGAGTGGATTGGGTGGCATCGCAATATGTGATCAAAGGGAATGGTCTGGGAAGAGGATCCTGCCTCACAAGCAAAAGATTAGTCTTTTTCCTGGGAAGATAGGAAAAGTGTTAAGAACTAACTGGCTAACATTTTCATAAGTATTTCAAGTCTGGAACATGTAATGCTCTGAATCATACTGGACACAGAGCACACACTAATCATATCTTTATTCCCAGAACTTCTTATTAAACTGATTAATATTGTCTAGGAAGCTGTCCATCCTCATTTTAGGGGTTTTGGGTGATAGCAAATGTGCTTCCTCTCTGGCTTAATTGCCCCCTTGTTAATTATAGGGTCTGTTGAAACTTTGAATTTTATTTCTAGTCTGAACAGTTCTAGGTTTATCTTCCAACCATGTGATTTTATTATGCCGGTTTCTGTTCTGTTGAAGATCTATCTGCCAGCAGATACCTCTTCATCTTTCGAATAAATTCAGCAGAGTGAGCTCATTAGATGTCCTAGGAAGAGGTGCACTTTCTGACCTCGGATCATTTCTGCAGCTCTCTTCTCAGCCCTTATCAGTTTTGGGGAGTCTTCTGTAAATGTAGCCCCCTGCAGCGAGCACAGTACTTGGGACTGGGTGCAGAATCTGCTGTTACGCTGTAGTCAGTATATCGCAGGGTATTCCCTTGTGTCTGCGCCCAGAGGTGGTGCTCGCTCCCCTTGGCTTTTCCATGGGAGCTCAAATTCAATCTCTTCCCGGTGCTCCTGGTGGCAGTTGCAGCAGAGGCTGAGCTGGTCTGTACTGGGGGCATAGGGCAGCAGAAAGGCACTGCGGAGCAGGCAGGAGCATGACCAGGTCTGTGTAGCCTTGCACCCAGCCCAGTTAGCTCTGCTGAGGTTTCCCTTTTGAATTTATTTTGGACTTTGCTTGCTTAAGCCACTGCAGTGTGTTGCCAAGGTACCTGCATTTTGGGTTTGCTGGTGGCAACGGCTCGGCCTTTCCCAGCTCTACACTGAGTGAAGCGGGAAGGGAGGAGATGAGCTCTCAAACCACTTCACATCAAAACCACCATGAATTTATGCATTTGCATCAGATGGACTTAGATGCAAGGACTCTGTTCAAGTAGTAAGAGTACAATAAGATTTGCAGTTCAGGGACTCGTGCCAGACTGCTGCACTCATCAGCCAAAGTGCTGATTACTCTTTACCCGGAGTGCTGATACACGTATTACAAAGCTGTCTTGCTAATATATGCTTCAAATCTAAAATGAGCAATGAAACAATCCCTCCAAACATGGATGTGCCGTTCATGAAGGATATATGCTGAGGCCAGCAGAGCACCAAACATGCTTTAATTACAGCTCTGGGTGACATTACTGGCAGAGGTGTAAGACCACTGTGTCTTGTCTTTTGAACTCCGTAGCCTCATTAAGAAATTAAAACATTTGTGGGTCTTTCATGCAGTCTTTCTCCCCCTGGGATGTTTAAGTTAGCCGGCTGTCAGCATGGTGACGCAGGCTGTAAAGGTTCAGAGAATTACCTTGATGGTATGACAGCCTCTTCCATTTCGACTGCAATCCAAGGCTCATTTTTCCTCTGAGGCATTCATTGAAATTCTGTGCGCGATTTGTTCCTCTGGTTGTTTAACAATGTCTCCCATGTTTGCCCTGATTTAAAAAATCCTCCTTTGTAGCAGAGATAACATAGAGCAGGATGATATAATTGCAGTAAAGAGGCCCTGGAGCTTGCAGTAATAGGATGGTTCATCTGATGTGTACCACCATTAGAAAATAACCCACGTATGTACGTTCCCAGGGGACAGTAAAGAGGCTTTTAAGGATTACACTTTATGTAGTATGAAAGCTAATGAGCAAAAGAGCAAGTATGAAGAAAACTATTGCTGCGGAAAGCATGGTGCCACTTCCTGTTCTCACTTGTTTCCTGACACCTGTGTAGGTCCAAAACATCCATCTCTGCCCAGCAATGCATGGCTTTTCATGCACTGCAGTTGGCTCCCAAGACTTTTAAGAACACTGTATTATTTTCATTTCATTGAAGAATAAATAGCATGTCAAATGCATGGCAGAGCTGAGTTGAGGATTGAAACTGCTCTGTGTACAAAATAAAAAATTTTGGGGGAATAGCAATCTCTGATAGTCTGTGCCCTCAAAAAAAAATTATTTGCTAGAGTGATATAATTTCATGAACACTGCTGAAAGATTGATCTATTAATACTATCAGTCATGCAGAGTCTCAGTTCTCCCATCTCCATTCTTTTCCTGGCCAGTGTGCAAAAACATATGAAGACATTAACACACAGTAAGTACTGAACGATCTGTTTCAAATGTTACGCAGCTTGCAGAGTTGGAGTTGCAGGAGGGCTGCAAAGGCAGAAAATTCAGAGCGGCTGATTTCTGATATTAACAACTTCTTGTCCAAATGGATTGCCACATAGAGTGCCAGTTTCTACCCCTTGCGTTTGTGCTCAAACAGAAGCCGTCTAGCAGAATGGACTTGGGCTTCTTCTTTTTTCACGGCATTTTCTTCTTGCTTATAGAGCTTGTTGTAGATACAGAAATTAATTCACCTTTTAATGCTCTCTACTTCCTCTGCAATGTTGGAGTATATTTTTGTACCTTGTCAGATTTTTATGTTGAATGGAATGATGAACTCGCATCTTTCTTCATATATTTAAGATAGTAAAGGGTCAGACTTTGCTATTAAGGTAAAGTGAAGTGGCTTCACTTGAGTTACAGAGCCTTGAAGAGGGTGCTGGATTTTGACCGAATGCTGTACTGAGGTTCTGCAGCAAGGTCTGACATCCATAGCTTCATTGTATTCCAAAGGGTACTGATGATAAAATGAAGTCCATGAATATTAAGTGAGGAAGAGATGACAGCCGGCATCTTTGCAAGGATACAGCAGGCCAGTAACCTTCTTAAACATCCCTATTTTCACCCACAAGTCGAGGGAGCAAATGGTCAAGAGACCACAGTACCTCCTCCTGGGCCAAGTAAGTGACTTAGTTTCCCTTAACGGCAAAGAACATTCAGGAGACAACGAGATCAGATTCTTACATTAGTACCTCTTTGCTCCCATCTAATCGCATTGGTAGTGCGTTAGAGTGCACGTGAAGTATTTTTCTGCTTGTATTGAGGCCCCTCTGCATGGTCAGAGAGTTGTAAAGGGCTCACAGAGGGAGTAGGAAAGAGGTCTTCTCCTGACTCTCAGGGGTGTAAGCAGGACTCTGCATGTTGGGACAAGGGTGAGGGGTGCATGTGCTCTACAGGCAGCAGAAATTGCTGAGGTCCTCATTAAAATAATAATCCATAGCCTAGTGGACCTCAGCTCTTAACCCATCACCTTTTTGTCTTTCTGCACCTAAACGTGGAGTGGTTGTGCCATGTACTAAGCAGTGTTTGCTAACCGAGAGATCTTCAGGGCAGAGGTACATGCTATTGTAATACCCCCATGAGATGATGCCTACGTGTTCAGCATAAGGTTAAATACTTGGTCATTTCCATAACTTTTTGTTTCAGTTTGATAGTCATGTCTGTGTTGGGCAATAAATTTGTCATATTTGAAGAATCTGGAACCCAAAGCTGAGGTGAAGACAGAGTATCAGCAGTAGTCCGACTAAAGTAATGGTAATGCAATTATATTTACTAGAGATAACAGAAGGGCTTCTCTCTGCTCAACCCCAGAGGTGTCTGTCTGTCTCTGCGGAGCACCACTCCACCACCCTGTGCATCACAGTCCCACTCTGTGAGCCCAGATCCGATGTTTGATTGCATTCCCCAACTCAGCGTCACTTGATCCCTGGTCCACCATCACTCTATCATTCGTTACAACATCTGGGACTTACTTTGACAACCACAAGTGAGATGAATTATCTGTTGCTGCTTCCGCTGTCAGTTGACTCCTCTCTGCTTAAACTTCTAGTCTTGCAAATACCAGAATAGTAGTGCTAAATTTTTTATTTCTGTCCTTTCTCCCCGCTACTTCCCCATAATTGGTATATGGGAGCAGAAGAGGACTTGCGATTTTATTATTGCTGTATAAGCCTTCTGTAAACTCAGTTACAGCACTTCTGATGTTGGTAATTTTTGTGACTAAAAATATGCTGACGCTGTGTTTGTGCATAGGAAAAGAGCAAATTTGAATGTATAATAATCTGGTGCATTTGGGAGATGTTTGATGCTATATCCCAGCCGAGTTAATCACTCACGGAATTATTTTTTCTATTTTGCTCAGTTGACTGGAGGCATTAATCTCATATCTGTGGAAAGGCATCTTTAGTGCCAAAAAATTGATTGGAGATACCCGGCATTTCTCTGGCATCAGAAAAGATTTTGAAGAAAAGCTATCAGTTGACAATAGACCAGCAGAAACAGAGACATTCATTACTTTATTTTTCTTACATAATGAAGAAATACCCAGGTGATGATTTCCAATTCGTGAAGTATATTGAACCGTGTACTGTATTCATGAATATAAATTGAGCAGACGTGACACACATTTTTCATATAAAAATAACACAGCGTTGCTCCTTCTGATAATTCTTCCTTGCCTGAAATATGCTTATTCTGAGAACATCACTACAGAGTTAAGAGTGCACTGCGTAACTGCGTGTTAAAAAACACGAGTGCTAAAGGACACAGAATGTCTTAAGGAGAAATTATTCATAGATTTATAATGACTGTGGCTGGCTGCGTCTTTCAAGGACAGGATCTTTCTGCATCTTCCTTTCCTTTCCCACTTTTTTCTGCAAAATCCTTCATCCTCAAATAATGGCATCACCCAGACAGCCCACTTCCATCCGGCAAGGCTCGTTCTCAGGCTGGATCGTGTTGCTTCCAAGCAGCGCACCGCTCGCACTTCACTTCCCATCCACGCTTCTGCCTCGTTAGCAGCTTTGCCCTCCAGATCATCCAGACTTTGCCCATTTCTCAATTAGTCCTAGAGGAGCCGTCCCAGCAGAAAACCTGCAATGTTGCAGTGACTTTGATCACAGAGCCAACAGCAGGTTGAAACAGAAGCATCAACTTCTCATCCCTGTGCAGTCATTTGCGTGTCAGCAGCGTTCTTACTGAGCAGCAGGGAGGACCAGGCACTCCCTCATTTATCATTTTCTTCTCTGGCCAAACACAAAGCTTGTAGGGTGAAATATGACCATTAATAAGCTCTAATTGTATAAAAAGCCTTGCAAGTAGGAGCCAGTGTGTATACAGATGTTCCTCTTGATTAAATAAAGCTGTCTCTGTTTACCTCATGCTAGAGAGCTGCATTACAAGAAAGGTAAGAGAGTAAGATAAGAAACGTGAAAAAAAACCCTACCAGATTGGACTGTGAAGGCCAAATACTGGTGTCCTTGAAGCCGGTGGGAGTTTTGCCTCTGAGGAAGTAGCCAGTAGCACCCTGTGTCTGTTCAGGGCTTTACAATCCTGCGCCGCAGTCAGGCGTCCCTCAGGCTGGTCTGTGCCGCAGGGTTGAAGAGCATGACGAAAGCGTGCTGCCCGCTCCTGTTAGCCTGCCGGGGATGTCAACTCGCAGCATTTGTTTATTCCCCTTCAATTTTCACTTCCAGTAATGCTTCTCTAGAAATCGAGCAACTTTTTGACAAATGCGGGGAGAAGTGATGGGATCATTTGCTGTTCCTTAGAACTGTTTTAATTTCACCCCTACGAACGACAGGGTATTTGAAGACGTCTTTCTGCTTCCAGGTTACCAGCCTGTCCTGCCGAACCAGCAGCAGGGGTTCCAGGGTCTCATGGGAATGCAGCAGCCGCCCCAAAGCCAGAACCTGATGAATAATCAACAGGGAAATCAGGTGCAAGGCATGATGGTGCAGTATCCAGCCATGTCGTCTTATCAGGTACTTGGGAGCCATAAAGAAAGACTGCTTTTCTCAGAGTGCTTAATTGAATTAAGTTTTTGTGTTGCAGAAGGGTCTTTTATTACTTCATTAGGACAGTGTGTGGCAGGAGGCCTCCTGATAAACACACTTCTAAGTCAAATTGTTTTCTTTGCTTCCTGTTTACGTATTCTTAGAATTCCCGATTTTCATTCTGAATTGGTAATACTTAAAATGAACTATTTATTACAGCCTGCAGTGCAGGTAGAATGTCACAAAGGATGAAGGAATTATACTTCTTCCTGTGAAGAAAATGAATTTAAAAAAAAAAAAAAAGACAGAACATTGGTTGTTTGGTTGGTTGAGGTTTTTTTTGGCAGTGCAGTATTGTTTCCTGTAATGAAGTTGAGGGCTTTGCCTGATTCAGTTAAAAATTACTCATCTCTGGAGACTCCTGCCAAGGATCTCGCCATGTCTTCTATAACAAGCTGTAGCCAGATAGTGTTTTGTTTATTGTGTTTATTGGGTTTGAAGAGAAAGCAGTGGCTTGATTTTTATCAAGTCCATGAATTATCCAGACTTATTTCCCCAATTTTATACCTGGTATTTATGAGATAGGCCACAAGCCTGTGAGAGGTGGCCTGTGCTTGCATTTTCTGCTGGTCCCTCTAGAAAGTTAAGAAACTCAATGACATCTAATTAATTTTAATAGATTGCACTGATTCAGCAGGCATTCACCTTTTCCCTCAGCTTCTGTGAAAACACTCCAGAAACCCAGACGGAAATGGGGGAATTGGTTGTGGGTAAAATTTTCCCCTTGCATGTTCAGAATTACTATATTGAAAATGTGTTTTAAAGGTTAATGATCAAGTTAAAGGTTTAGAGCTTTTAGACATCCTAGATATACCAGGGTTGAGTCTTCTGTTTTGCACTGATCCCAGGAATTCATATTGAGCTAGATCATGACAGAGCCCCTTACAAGACCCAGGAGCAGAGGGATTTCTCTTTAACCTTTCTCTAACAAAGAAAATCCTCAGGGATGAGAACAGTTCTGAGCAGCAGAAAACGTCAAATTTTGGCAGAACATGTTGTATACTCAAATTCAACTAGAAGGAAGATAGGGATACTCGGGCCCTACTTTAATTTCTTTAGTAATATTTTTTTTTTTTCCTGTCTTTCTGCATTCCTACCTAGGTGCCAATGACCCAGGGTTCTCAAGGATTGCCGCAACAATCATATCAACAACCAATCATGCTACCTAATCAATCAGGTCAAGGAACACTTACAGCCACTGGAATGCCTGTCTACTGTAATGTCATACCTCCTGCCCCACAGAACAACCTACGGTTGATTGCCCCACACTGCCCCTCCAATAACGTTCCAGTTATTTCTGCCAGCTGCAGGACAAACTGTGCGAGCATTAATAATGCAGGGTGGCAGGTCAAGTACTGACATTGTGGCTTAGTGTGGATATACCGAGGATAGCGGTGCATTATTTGACAAGTAACTCATGGCCTTCAAATGAAGAGGAACACAACAGGATCATCAGTTGAGGACATAAGTACTGACTATGCTCAAGTGATTTGCTGCTGGAAAAATCTGTAAAAAAAATAAAAATAAAATAAATTTTGAAAATAAAAAAACATGTTTGCTGGTTAATGGTGCATATTTTTGTCATGTCTGCTAGGTATGCCTTTATAGCTTAGCTAGTGACATGAATTCATTGAGGTAAGATTTTTTCCTACCACTGAACACCACTGTGTAGATTGTAATATCCCCGATTCGGATTAGTTTTGTACTTTGTGTTGAGTTTGTGAAGCTAAAAGTATTTAAAAATATAATAAAATCACATTGTACCAAAGCTGTAATGGAAATGAAAAAACAAAAACAAACAAAAAAAAAGAATTACTGAATGGAAGGAATAATTTATATACACTATAGAGTTTTTTTATGGATATATACTGTATTGTAGTGCTTAATCACAATAAAGCTATTTGACCTTATGGAGAAAGGTCATGTTTCTACCACCTGCTTGGTCTCCTCTCTGTTTCTGAGTGAGTGAACTCCCCTTTGTTTCTGCGTTGTCTTGTTTCAGGTGAAGTTAAGGGGGGGGATGATGCTTAATGGGCTTAAGGGAGTTTGATGAAAAGGTACCTGTATCTTAGCATGCAGTACCGTAACAGCTAAGATCACTTAGAAATAGTAGCCTAGACACCCAGGAAGTGTTCAGTGAATGATGTACCAGATCATCGTAAACTAAGTTAGTGCTTTACAATCCCCAGGACCAGTAATGTCACAAATGCAGTTTGCCACAGCTACAAGCCTCTTTCAACTAACTTCCATGTGTTCAAGAGGCCAACCAAGAGCTGCATATAAGAAGACATAGATGTCCCGTGATATCCCATCCGTTGGCTGGAAGATCAAGTGCTACTAAGGTAGCAACCATAGCAATTATTCTGCTCTGTAGAGATAGTCTACCCAATTATTGCTACTCCAGCTATAAAGCTATTCTGCAGCGAAAAGATGACAACCCAAGAATCTCATCCATCATGGTCAAGTAGTGGGGATGAACAATACATTAGGGTTTTTGGCTCTTAAAACATGCAGCACAGGGGTTTGCCAGAAATTTTTAGAACCTTTCTTCAAATTCCTGTGGCATTTCTCATTATTACATCCATGTTCACTCCAATTCCCAGCTTGTTCTAATAAATTATTCTTCATTCATAAATGCTGCATGGAGTTCCTCATTCTGCCTCAGTGATGACAACATTCAAGTAGCAAATGTGTTTACCAGACAAAAGCCTGTGTTGATTTTCACTTAAGCTGCATTTTTGATCACTTTTGAACACCTTTAAATTAGGTAGGAGTGGAGCCCCCCCAGAATTATGTATATGCATCATGAAAAAGCCTGAGATCCTTCTGTGCGTAAAATCTGTATGTGTTATAGTATGATTTAGGTACAATCAAGAAGACAGTAGCCTACAGTGCCTTTGATCATTGTTAATCTGAATGCGAAACAGCTTTTATTTTCCCTTTAAGTAGGGTAGCATTTCCCTTGCACACTTCAGCTGTGGAAGCAGGAACTGGAAGGGCTACAACCTATATTTAAAACAAATAATTTTCTTTTCTATACAATAAATAGATATCTTTCCAGCTTCAATCTTTTTTCTTACATACATATCTTCTTAAAGTGTGGAATGTGTACTGAATCCAGTCCTATGGGATCATAAGAAAGCCAAGCACTGAACTTTACGTAGTATAATCACGATTCATTTGCTGAGAGACAGTCCAGAACATGAGCAGGTAAGTAAACACAATTCACTCTTCAATTAGAGGTGAAATGCCTTGGGAGAGCATACTGATTGATTATTTTTTCCCCCTTTTTTTAAATCGACGTGCTGCATTTGAATTTTGCCTGTGACCCTGAGCTCTCATTTCAGATGCCATGCATCATATGGCTTATTTCCTTTTAATGTTGTATATAGCATGGAGGTTTCTCTCCTAGCATTACTACAATTACACGTAATTGTGTTTGCTGAATGACTGACGGCTGAACGAAGGGCTGTCCCTCTCTGTCACGGCTCTGGAGCCCAGCAGGAAGGACCCGCAGGTGACCTCGCGTGTAGCCAGGCTGAATGAGCGAGGAGGGGGGAACGAACCTCTGTGCATGTGGTGGCTGGAGTGAAGAGACCCTTTGGTAATCACTGTATTTAAGTCCTGTTCCTTCTCTTCTCTGAAGCACTACTGTTACCTTATCGATCTTCCTTCTTGTGAGGGAACTGTGAATGAATTGGCTGGTTAAAAAAAAATAAATAAATCTGCTCTCAGCATCACAGATCGATGGCAAGCTGGGCTGTAGATGCTCTCAGTAGTGACAGGGAAGGGAGTCAAAAAGCAAAGCCTAGGAACCTTGCTTCTATAAAGAGAGAATCTTCTCAGGACCTTAACGCCACTCTTGGTCGTGTCCCCTTGGTGAACAGCGTGGCCATGAGTGCCCGTGACTTACCTGTCCCAGTCCAGTGACCAGCCTGTGCAGAACACGTGCGTAGCTGTGGGAGCAGGGAACTCGCTGGCTGACTTCTTCAGCCTTGGGGCAGCAGCACCGGCCGCGCGTTAACGCGCCTTCACGCTGAAATGAGGCTTTAACTTTTTAAGCAAAATTGAGCAGCTTCAGGAGGAGGTCACAGCCACCCACCCCAAAATAGCCTACATCCTCTGATTGTCTCACTCTCCAAAGAGTTTGAGTCTCCTTAGGCATATGAGGAAACTGAATTTGATCTCTCTCAGCTATGGAGAATGCCCTAATTATCAAGGTGTCATATATATGGGGGAGACACCTCACGTGGTGGTGCACATATCTGCCTTACGCTGGAGGAGTTTATATTTGAAGACAAGTAAGTAATTCTGTTTCTATATCAAGTGAAGCACAAAAATTATTCTCTAATTTTGTTTTTTTAATCATACAATATTTTTAAGTCTTTCTCCTAAACTTTTTCTTCATTAACAAAAATACTCCGAGCTGGATTGTGTAGCCGCCTTCTGTTACTAAACCAGAGATGTTTCAGCATTCACAGAAGATGAGGAGGAGAAAAATAGCAGCGACCTGCAAATAGATGTAGCAAAATTGGGTAGGTGAAGCTCAGCGCTTTTTTCTCAGTCCTTTGAAATACTTTGTGCGCGATCTCCATAAGAGGAGTGCTATTAGACGCACCTGGCCAAACTTAATTCAAGCAACTCGGCAACTGGTCACCTTTAATTCAGAGTCCAGCTCGTAGCAGTGAAATGATTTACAGGACACGCTCCTCTCCCGTGGGGGTTGCTTTTCCCTAGTCTTCCCTTGGAATTCGGCAGGCTCGGGCAGCTACTCTGTGGCAGCCCTGTTGTGGTGCTAGGGACTGTTTGCTGCATTTTCCCCTTACCCGCTGCATACTTGCTTTGGTAACTGCATAAGGCTTTCTCCTCCTTTTTTATATTCTGGACCTGATGGAAGGTTCTCCCAAGGCCCTGTACATATTTAATTTGCCACTGTTTTTTCTTTTGTTGTTTGTTTGGTTTTTTTAATTTTATATTGCACTGAGAAACCAAAGAGGCATATCCTGAATTAAGCTGATTGCATCATATGACACTGATCAGCCTTTTGGATGGGTGTAATTCATTTGGGCTGTAATTTGCAGAGGCTGTACGTCCTAACGGAAGCCAGATGCCATCTGCTATTGTTTTGCCCTTTGTGCTGCCCAAGAAGTCAATGATTTCCTTCTAAAACTCTATTCCCTTACGTTTCTATTTAACTCTGTGTGAATAGCTTCCTGTGCTGAAGGCCGACTGCATAAATTATCCCAGCAGCAAGGAATGGAAGCGCGGCAGCAAGGAAGGAAGCTGTAGCACGCGCAGAGCATCTTGCTCTCAGCCCCGTGAGCTGCTCTGCACGTGGCCACCTGCCCTGGCAGGGCCACTGCGTGCTTCGATGCCATTGTTTCACTGGCGTTCCCGAAAGTGATGCAAAATGCGCACAGCGTCCTTTCAGCCCTCCCGTTCACAAGGCTGCGGAGCTGTGGCACGTGTTGCCCCTTTGGGCTAACCGCGGAGAAACTGGTGTCCTCCCTTAACGCTCAGCGGAGAGGTGCTGGTGGAGCGCGATGCCCACTCAGGGCTGGGAGCTTTGGCTTGGTGCCCCCCCCAAGCTCCTCTCTTGACTGGCAAGGGAGAGGGAGACTAGTTTCCTTATTCTTCAGGAATATGCCACTCACGTTTAGCCCCAAGACTATGCTTTAAAAAGGCTTACGGCAAACACTGAGCCAAGCTCTGACTAGAGCTTTGACAGCAATCCTACCACTCTCAAGCGCTACTCAAAGCTGCGTCGCAGACAATAGGAATGCCTTGAATGTTTTGGAGGGGAAGCAGCCTTGCTGCGTGCATATTGCCTGCCCCTACTGTACTATGGGTGATGCAGCAGTTTTGGGGATACCTGGTCCCAAAACAGGACAAAAGATCTCCATTTCTAATCGAATTTCTGTCCCTGGTTTGCTGTAACAATACTCTCTTCCCTGCTGGTTCCTTTCATTCTTCAGAAAAGTGGATATAGTGAGCCTTTGAGGCAGTGGACTGGTGGTTAAATAATTAATGCCACACAGTGTTTCTGAGGATGGTTGGCCCAGCATTCAGTGAGCGGCATGAACTATTGCTATATTGTTATATGTTTTGCAGCGTTCGTCTTTGGGTTAAACACTGCTAAAAATACTGCTTTCCAGTGCATGTCAGAGGGGGAAATCAAACCCCACTCTTCTGGCTCTTTTTACAATATCCCACCAACTGTGGAAGAGGATGACATCCTCAGAGGATGACTTCTGATACAAGGACAAGGGGACATAAGAGAAAAAAAAAATTGCTTATTAAAACAGCAGTCTCCCAACAAAGAAAACAGTACAAGAGCTCTTTTTTCCCCACAGAGTATGTAGACAACTTGTGGCATTCCTTGCTGCAGGATGTTAGGTGTGGTTTCAGAAATGGATGGTCAAGGTCAGAGAAGAAGGTTGTACTGAAGGCTGTGAAATACAGACAGCCAGCGCCTGGCTCACAGAGGCAGAGAACAGCCTAAAGAAATGTCACCATATCTTTGCCCCATTCCTAAACCTTTCTCCAGACACTATTAGAGATGAGTATTGGACCAGGGATAAAACTCTGACCTGACTGAATATGGCAGTTCTGCAAAGCAACATTTGTTACCCAATACTTAATAAGCAGATAAATAAATAAAAAAAATCAGTATTATCTGACGAAGTCCATCCTGTAACAAAGCCTGTAAGGATCAGAAGTAGGAAGTGAGGCTAACCTTGGGTTAATTTTCTTCAGTTTGTTTAGTGTCAAATGCCCCTGACTGCATGAGTAACTACAACTTGCCTTACACAGCTGCTTGTTCTGCTATTCAGAGTAGGATGTAATATCGTGTTGAGGATGAAATAAACCTTCTAGTGGGAAGTGCCTCATGATCTTTTCATCATCTTTCATTTCTTCTTTGTAGCATATAATTGTTCATTACTGTTGCAAAGGTTAATTATGTAAAAGCAACTCTTTTGTGCTCAGTGTTGTTTGCTTTAGTTGATAATAATTGATTTTATTTTTTTTTCAAGTGGCATTTTGTATATAATCTGTTATTTCCTGTCAAAAGTTCTGGCTTTTCTGAGCATCAGGCATAGTTGCTACTAAGAATGTTTTTAATAGTGTTTAATTGCTGACCTAACAGGTTAATTGATGTAGGAATTACCGGAATAAACTGCAAGAGAGCACCTGAGATTAGCTTTCAAGCTGAAGAACAACAGGTGTTGTGGGTAAACTGCTGGATGGCTTGTTGAAAAGTAGTATTCAATCCTTCCCTGGCTTTCATTTGGAGAGATCGGCTGCAAACCTACATGTGCTTAATGAAGCACTACATCTCAGATCATCCTTGTGTTTTTATGGAATAATATGGCAGGCTGCAGATTTAGGAAAAGTAAGTCAAATAAACTTTGCCTTTTATGTTGCGGGTGCAGTTTTCTACAATACAGTTGTAAAAAGAAAATGTAAGTAGAAGATAATGTTATAGCAAAGATATATGCTCCCCAGAACAGAAATTATCTCCATTGAACTCTAGTAAATATATTCCTAGAGGAATGCCTTAAAAAGGTCCCCTCAAAGAGTGCTGTGTATCTTGAGATAAAAAGAATTCACAGTTCCCAAGGCTACATGGTTGTTTTTTTTTTAACCCTAAGCGTGAATCATATGGGTGTGAATCAAGGCACTTGCCATAGCCAGGTTTTCCTTGCAAATCTATACTAGATCATCTCCACCATCATGAAAAACTGCTTTTATCTGCATGGAAAACAGATGTACATGAAATGCTTTGGTAAATTTTTTTTTAGGTAGTGGTCACGGAGTACGATAGGAGGACCACGTAAATGGATAGTAGACAAGACTGGACATTTTCTACTTAGCTCCCATTAACTTTGATCTCATCAGGATCATATTTTATGCCAGGTGGAGCTTGCTGGGGAAAAGGGCTTCTGTGCATGTGTGTGTATGTGAGTAAAATATTTTGTGACAAAGACAAATGCATGGTTTGGTTTTTTCTACAGCCTTTCAGTTAAAAACAAAGGGTTTACAAAATTTGTCGTGAACCATGCTCTTGTTTTCAAGTCAAGTGTTGCTGATTCATTAAGGGCATGATTTAGTCATGGGACACGATGTCAGGAGGTGGGTGGTCACAGCACAGTCCTTTGATGTGCAAAATTTCATGCCATTATTTGCGCAACAAATGATCTTATCTAAGAACCAAGGAGGGAAAAAATTGACATTGAGATCAAACTTTAAGTGGTAAATCTGGACAAATTCTGCCTTTGAGATAAAAAGTTCTCAAATACATTAGAGAATTTTTCCACAGGGAAAACCAAAGAAATTACTTCCAACACTTCAGACTGTGCTACCCATTGTAAAGGCCAGGAGATTAGACCTTAAAGCAAAGTGCTGGATATTTGTAAGCTTCCTACAAACAACAGTTTAGACCAATTCACACGTACACTCTCAGTTAATCGCATTAACAGTAAGTAAAGTGGAAGGCAACCAGCATTCACAATGTCCCTGCCTCAAATTTTCAGTGAGTTTCAAGCCCTGACTACGCTTGAGCTTGAGGTGAGGTTTCTCTCACGCGGAGCAAGCAGGAATGCATTTGCCTGAAGCTCACATGTGGCACTTGAACCGAGCTCCTGCGTGCGTTAATGGCCGCTCTTTCATTTTGTTTCATCCGTACAGATGAAACACCGAGACATGCAGCGTGCTGCAATTCAGAACTGCTTCAGGCATCCACGGTCCTGCTTCCTATTGGGTACGTTGCCTGTTGGGCAACACATTCCCATGACTATGGGCTACACACAGCTTGATACTTCTTCTATTGGCATGGATATCAGAAAACCACATGTCATGGGGCTCGCTGCCATCTTCCACTAGGCTGAAATTATCCGGAAGTGTTTCGGAAACTACAAAGGGCTCCAAATTATATGGAAGACACTCGGGTAAATCTGGATGCTTGGGTAAATCTGGATCCTTCCTGCTGTCCTGGGGATAGAGGGGGAGGAGAAACAGTCTGTTTTAAGTATTTCTTGAACAGATTTTATCTTCCCAGTCCATTGAGACTTGAAGATTATATGCAGCTGGCATGCGGTGGAAGGAGTTACTGCTGATACGCGAATAAAGATGTTGCAGACATCAGAGCTCTCACACAGCAGTGGAATGAGCTCTGGACATGAAGCATTCATACAGCATAGGAAAAAATTTGATCTGAGAGTTGGTCTATTATTTATTCATGTGCTTCTATGCTCCTCTGGACCGGGGCTGTATTTTTTAGAAAGCTGCCTTGCTGTACAGCAGATGTTCTGTGGTACAGAACTAGAAGCATTGCACCTCTTCGCTTAAGAAATAATTGTGTTTTGGATCAATTTTCTTTTGAGTGGAAAGGCTAATTGTCCGAACAGATGTAGATATACATCTGTTTAGCAAAAATGCCTGTTAGTGAGACTAACTAACGTTGTCCAAATACAAGTGTATAAAGGGAAGCTGCAGTTTTTTCTAACCACTCAACCAACACAGGACTCTTCTGGTATAACTGTAATTTCTGATCATTCTTCTCATCAGTAAAGCATGTTTTTTAAAAAACAAAACAGAGGGTGAGGTTTAACTATGAAGGCACTGCAGTGGCTCTTTAAAACCAATTTTGTGCAAAGAAATAAACCTTTTTTGTGAGAAACTGAAAATTCCTTCTGCGTTCAAAAGCAGCAGAAATACCTGAGAGCAAACTGCAGTGGCAAGGCCTATTTGCTCACCTCTGCTGTGAGCTCTTTGGACGCTGCAAGACAGGTATGAGTAGCTAAAAGAGAAATTTCACTGCTTTTTTTTTTTTTTTTTCTTCCCCTTTTCCCTTCCTCTTTGTGCTGCCCAGTTTTGTTCCACATAAATAAGCCTGTAGTGCCAGGAGCTGGGGTTAAAGGGGCTCTGAAACGTCATGCACAGAAAACCAATGGCTTGCAGATTCAGTGGGAGAGGTGTGATGGCTAGTTTTTTGGGAGCACGTGAGGAGGTTCAGAGGAGATAACACGCTGTTGTATGCTGAGCCCCTGGGGGTTAGTGTGGCAAAGTCTCTGGGGCTGCTGGCTGAAGCGAGGAGCCTGCGCTCGTGCTCGCTTGCGACAGCACGCCGGCACCCGCGTGAGAGACGTGTGTGACTTGATACTAACGTGGCTTGCAAATGAAATCATACCCTGGCTGCCTGCTCTCTGTGCCTATTATGGACAGTGTTGCAGTGCTCTTTGTACAGCAGAAGCATGAAAAAGCCAGCTGTGGCTGTACACAGGGTGCCAGGGAGGGCATTTCTAATATCAGCAATATGTGTAAGATCAGTAGAAAAAGGATGCCCAACTCTCTGGTACCCCTGAGATCCAGAAGGGAGATGAAACAGATGCTAATAACCCCACTAAGGGACTGGTTCTGTGGGAGAGGGACGATCTTTTGAGCTCACACAGAAACACAGGCAGGAAAGGCACCATTAGAGCCATTCTCAACCTGCGCTACCAACAAAGAATATTTCCCTTTGCTGCTGCTGCTTTCATTAGAAGAAGAGCTATTATCCTGAGTTTTTCATGATAAAGACATATCCTTTACAGAGATCTGTGAGGATGCAATATTCTAGGGTGGAATGAATCGCTCTGTGCAAGTCCCCATTCCTCTCCCTATTGACAATAGGGGAGCTGAGATAATTAGTGCAGCTTGACGTCTGTCTTCTAGACAACAAGTGGGATAAATGATACCCAGGACACAGAAATCATTCCAGGTAGACCAATGACAACTACTGGATTGCCAACGCCCTGTGCCGACTATCGTTAAAACCCATACCCCCACCCCAATATTACACCAAAGTGGAGCACAGCCTTTTTAAAATGAATCAGTGCAGTGTGTCTCATGGGTAGTAATTGGAGAAAAGGGATGCTTTCTCACAGAATTACTTATTTCTTCAGAATTAGTAAAATCTTGAGCTGCGGAAAGGCCGAGGGGAATAGCTCAGATGTGATCTTTGCTGCTGACAGGTAACGGAGCAAGTGCTTTCAATTCAGTGCACTGTGTCTGTGAATCCCAGAAAACCAAGGGTCACAACCTTTCTGTTTTTCAGCCTGTTACCCACTGTATTTCTTTTCAACAGTCATTTATCTGTGTTTGGCTTCTCAGCTGGTCCATTTCAGAGTAAACTGGTGGCTGGCAGCTGGTAAGAGAATCGGGGTCCCATGCCAGCCTATGCAGGAGGTAAGACCCTCACAGCAGAGACCCACGTTGTCAGTGGCTTTCAGATAGCAGCAAATGTCATCTGCAGGCCCAAGTGCCTCAACAGATGCACATTCCTGTCAGTCAGCTTTGGTTCACATCCACATTTAGCTTGCAAATAGTGCCTAATGCCGATGGCCCTCGAAATGCAGCTATGTGACCTTCTGGTCACTTGTGTGCACGAAGCCATCCTGGCATCTGTGAAGCTCAGAGTCACGATAAAGCAGGCGTCCCGCTCAGTAATCTGCTGCGACACTTAATCCTGCATTTGTTTCTTGCTTACTTAGAGCAGCAGAACCGGGCATTAAGAGCCCCCCTGTGCCTGCGGAGCTGGAATCCAGAGCTGCGCTTCAGCAGGCGGCGTTGCCTCCTCCCAGCCAGCGCTGATCACTGCTTGGCAAAGTCCAGCACAGATGTAAGCTGATACGACCGGTATAAATATTGCACACACTCGGCTTTTAGAAGAAGCAGAGCCCTCTAGGGAATGGACAGAACAACTTTGCCAGCGTTCTTTTTCCAATCTCAGCCAGAGTAGACACGTTTTCCCCAAAGATGTGCGCGCTCCCCTGCAAACCGGAGCGGAGTCTTGATGGGTCCAGCTCAGCCAGGTGACTGGCGGCAAGGCAGGCCGGCACAGGCATGCTGCGGGGCTCTGGCCATGCCTCTCTTTGCTTTTAAACATAAGCTCTGTCCACTGTTTAGAGAGCACCAGCTTTAGCTCCCCTCAGAAATGTCAGACCCCAAGCTAGGGGAGTGAGAGCGGCACCGACGCACACTTGTGTGTAATGCATTGGATGCTACTGTACAAGGCAGCGGCAATTTTTTGACCCTTGTCATGTCCATCATGGTTCTATAGCAAGAGGTAGGACATGTATAGAGTTGTTTTACACTGACATTAGGTCCTTCTGAAAACCTAGCTAATTAGAATTGTCTTGTGCTCTGGTTTTGCTACGTCTCTGCTATCAGTGAATGTAAGATAGTGGCAAACACCAAAATCGACAAGGACAACTGTAAATAATTAGATAGTTTAGTGGTATACTTGAATGCTTTTTATTTATTCACTCATTTTTGTTTCCTGCTTCTTGTGTGTGCTTTCTCAGCTGTGCATTTTACTTAAAATGCCATTGACCATGGAACATCAATTAGAAGAAAAGAGTTATTTTTCAAACACTGTCACCATCTCTGAATTTCTCCCAGAATTTTTCAGATTTTAAATTTGCAATTTTCTAAACTTAAAATGCTTTGGGTTTTAGTGTTGGTTTTTGTTTTTTTTTCTTTAAAACAATCTTCATAGCTACAAAATGATCTCAGAAACAGAATGTGGTATTAAAAATATAAAAACAGACAATACACCGGAAAATATATTTTACCCCTAACACAAGTTATCTTACATGCTGTTGGCACTCAGGCTAGCTAATATGCTTTTGGCTAAAATACAGGAGATATTATGTGACTTTAATTGGTATGTCTCTTTGAAAGAGCATTCTGGTTGACTGTCTGCAGTAGAGCTGCCCATTACAAGAGAAGGGCAGGAAAACTGCCATCTCAGGGACTAGATTTACAAAGTCCTTACAATTCCCTGTGTTACACAGTGTAATACTAGCGTGAGCTCGAGCCATGAACTTACATTAAGGCATCACTGGTTTGCACATCTATGGCCATCTTTCTGCAAAGATTCAACTTCTAGAGTGTGCTGGTATATAGAAATAGCAGTAGTGGCACTGAGACACAGGAAAATGAGGATAGTTTTGGATATTGATCATGTGGAGCTTCATGACTGAAATCTGCTTTTTTCTGTTGATTCCTGTTCTCTTTTAGTAAAAGTCTTAACATTTCTACCCTCTTTCAGGGGAACAGCTGATCATATAGGAAACCCTCTCCAATAGCACCAAACTCTTGATAATAATTTTCCCCAGCTGTTTCATGATATACTCCCTGTGTGAGGGGGCTAATCTCATCAGGATCAGGTCTTAGCAGATGGAGCCACTTGGGTGAAGGGGTTTGACCAAGATCATGCAGCAAGGTAACAGGCAACAAAAAACCAGAAAACAAAAAGAAGACAAGAGTGCAAGAGAAATGCAAAGTTCTTCCGTGTAGCTGATGTTAAAACTAGGAGACATCAGCATGGTAATGCTCAAGGCCGTAATGAATTCCTTGCTCCGCAGTGCTGCAAAGGAGGGTGCAGGATGAATCCCAGAGGTAGGATTCATGCCTTGCTCATTCAGAGCAGCTTAACTTCAAAGGCAAGGAGCAAAACCTGAATGGTTCCACCCCTGCCTTCTCTTACTGTACTTTCTTGCTCCATTCATTTTTTCTCCTAAGAGGTGGATAACTGGGTTGTTGATATATTGGCAACAGGAGAAATCCAACTCAGCCAGCTTATAGAACCTGACTTTTTCAAGATGTCAGGGGTTTATATATATATATATAAAAGTATATATGCTTGTTCTTTTGGTTATCACTGAAATAAAGTTGTCCAAAGTTTGGAGTGTAGTGGGGCCTGAGAGAGCTGAGAAAAGATGGACAGATGTGATTTTTTTATTTTTTTTTTTTTTAACTACCACAGCTCTAGTGAAACAAATCAAATACAGCTTTAAAACTTCCCTGCTTGAACTTCTCCTCTTCCCTTTCCCTCTCCCTGGGGTTTCTGTTTTAGAGCTCTTGAACTGATTTGTTGAGACAGATCAAAGTATAAAGTATTTCTCAGCTGGTCTTATTTCTCTCACTGGATTGTAGTGGCAGGAGACAGGCAGTTCATTACAACTGCGAAAGTGCTCCTGTGAAACCAACTTCATTACAGCTGGTAAGAAAAATAAGATTCTGCTGGAGCCACAGTTCAGTCTCACCATCACAGAAGTAAATTATTTCAGAACGAATAAATAATGTCACACTGCTTCTCGTTAGGGTATGTGGCTGAGTATTAGCATGATGTTAAATACCTTTGAACTGTACTGTTTCTGTCTGGTACTGTGAAGCCTTTGAAGTACATCTTGGGTTTGTCCAATTTCAAGCATGTTTCCCCTGTGCTTGTTCCTTTTCTTCCCTCTTCAGCAGCGCTTCAGTGAATAGAGAGGATGGGGAGGGGGTTATGCACCTCAGCAGCATGTGACCCCTCTCCAGGTGCTGACTGTAAGTCACCAGAAAGTATTGAGTCTGGGTATGTTTTCAGGGTGCATGAACATGGCTATCTGAATCCAGCTGTGGCTCCTTATTTTTTCCAAAAGTGTATGATGGAGGCATAGTATAAAGCAGGAGCAGGCAGAGCCCAGGCCTGCTGGCTGTGAGTTCCAGTTTGAGAGCAGCTCAGAGCAGGCAGGTTGCTTCTTGCTGTAGACCATGTGCATGAGCAGTCTTTTCACAAACTCCCATCGGACAAGGGGCAGGACAAGCTTTCTGCTTTTGCCCCCTGCCCTTGTCCTTCCCCCAGCACAAGCCTTTAGCAGTCCCAAAACCAGCAAAAAAAAACCCCAAACCCATGTTGTTCTAACCAGGGTCAATGCCATGGTTTGCTCACAGCTATGCAGACTTTGTGGGTAATGCAGTGGGAATGATGGCTCCATTCAGCAGCAGAGCTGGTTTGTGAAATTATCCTCTGAAATAATTTTAATCTCAAAAAAGTGGAAAGAGGAGAAGAAAAAGAAGGGAAATGACCCAACTAAGGCCACAGTTCAGCAGCAGGAATAGGAATGGATTTCAGGTCTCCTGACTCCCATGAAATCATGTCCAATTCTGAAATACATTTGGGGTGCACATGGCTTTACAGGTGAATTGACATGCAGAATGGCATTACCTTTAATTGGAAAGGGGCTCTCCTCCTGAGGGTTTTTGCTTATGTTTCTGCTTAAATGTAGGATGATACATGTTGTGGGCTCTTTTCCTCTCCTTTTCCTTCACAGAAGAGAGCCAGGTAAAGATATATCCCTGTAGGGAAAAGTCACTATATTACATGTCAGCTAGTGATAATTTTTTGAGTGTCAGGACTGTGCATTTTAGACAGGTATGGTTAAAGCACAGGAGATATCCTAGGCAATGAGGCAAGAGGTAGTGATGCTGACAGAAGAGCTAATCTGGCCTAGGTGGGCACGTGGCTCCATTTAAAACCAGTGCAGTTCCATCTACCCAAATGCTGAACTTGGCTCAGGCTCTGCTGCAAGCTCCCTCATGGAGTAAGTCAAGATGTGGGATGGAAGTGAGGTCCAGAGTTTGTCTGCTAAAGGAAAAGGTTGAGTGAGGACAAGAAACGGTAAAAGGGTAAGACAGATTTCCAAAGCTGGGCTTTCTGCCCCTTGTATGGCTGCTGGGGAACGGGAGGAGAAGGCATGGTGGAGCCAAGTCCATCACTCAGTAACTTTTTCTCTGTATGCCCCAGTGTTCATCTCGGCAACAGCATCCTGGTTTCCTAGACTTGCGGCATAGAAAAAGCAGACAGTTACAGGATGGAAAATGAGACATGGCTTCCTGCTTTACCTATGCCATCCTGTATGCTGAGATTTTAATAAATGTACCATAAAATGGGGCAATTTTTGGCCAAGTTTTGCAAGGCAGAGCAAAATAAGGCTGTGTCTTGTGAGCCCATATGTACTGCGCTCCTAGGTCCTCTGGAAAGGAAGGACCAACAAAGAGGTGACATGAATGTACACTCCTGAAGAAGGGCTGAAAAACCATCAGGTTACCTCCCCACTCCTGTCTCAGCAGGCCTACTGTGAAATTAAATTTCCCCAACAAGGCAAGGTTTGAAGAACATAAAGCACACCAAGTCTCCTGGGGAGGCCTGTAGTTGAAAATTGTGTCAATTGTGGCCTCAGTTTGCTGCAGTTCAACAGCACGAGAGTGGGCTCATTAGGATTTCCTGCATGCTAATGTCACTCTTCGATGGTTCGTTCATCTCACCTTTCCATGATGCTCCCACAGGGACACATACATCAAGAGTCTCTGTGGGGCCTGTGACAAAAGTCAGTGTCCTTGTGGGTACATTTTAAGCATATGAAATAAGTAAGCAGAAATGAAAGCATCATGAAGGTCAGTGTTTTTTTGTGTAAATACAAACCTAAGCATGAAAACAGAGGAAATATAGCTTGAAAGGGACCTTCTGTGTAAAGGAATCCTGCCCAAAGCACTGTGTCACCCTGTTTCTTTCATCCATGGATGACTATAAAACCACATAGACATTTTGTCCCTCTGCCCCTGTGTGCATAGTTTGGAGGCATGCCCATCCAGTGCTTTGAGACCTTCTTATCTCCAAACATCTGGCAAGATTTTTCTGAGGTGACTGTAGCATATAGATATTTGAGCTGGTATTAAACATGGATGGTGGAGCCTCTGTAGCAACAGGGGTTGATCCAAATCTCTGTTTTCCTGACTGTTTCATAGTTGGTGTTCAGCTGGACACCATTTGGTGTCAGAAGACACCATTTTAAGTAACTGAGCTGGGAAGTTAGAGATTTGAAAAGCTACATCAGGAGCCTGTATCCATTCCACGCATTTTTGTTTGTCCCTAACCACTTTTCCAAGATGAGAATTGGCCTGTATGCAGCACCCTATAGTTTCCTGAGTAGTTCCTGCTCCACAAGCACTTCTAAAAGGGGCTGAGGAAGGGAACAAAGATTTAACTAGCAGCAAATGTGTCAGTGTCCCTACACACTGCCACTCAAGTCTTACAGGAATGCTGCAAAATCAGAAAGACACAGACAAACTTCTTATTCTATTGTCATACTTTTGCTCATGAACTAAAACTTAAACAGGTATACCTCACAGATGAATTCTAAGAAGCACAGACAAAGTCTCTATTCCACAAACACCCTTAAGAAATTTGCTATTCTTTCAAGGGGACTTGGGCTTGATAGTCTTGGCTTTGTTAGGCAGCAGCTGTAGATTACTTACAGCCATTGGTGGTGGTGATGGGGCAGCTGTATATAATTGATCTTCCTGATAGCCTGTATTCCTTTCTCTGGAAGGGAAAAGGAGAGTGGGCTGGGAAGAGTGCTAGGAGCCAGTTCTAGTGAGTATTAATTCTTGTTGCTACTGTATCTTATAATTCTGGTATTTGAAGAAGTGATTATTTTGGATTTTCCATGTTGGTACAAGAGAGATAAGCTTTTTCTATGGTAGTGAACAGGGGTAATGCATCAGTCAGTTGGCTAATATTGTGAAATGCTTTGAAGGTGATAATGTGTATGCTGGGGAGATCAAACTGTGAGCAGTAGTACAAAGTTCCTGCATATTCCAAAGCTCTTCCCTGCATTTCCCCAAAGTTAGGTCCCTGCCTTTTTCTCCTGGTTCTCCTATTACAGCTCTTACGATGCCTCAGTACAGAGTATTGCTCTAATACTACTACTTTGTAGCCTGAGTTTCGGGTCAACACCATTTCCTTAGCCCTTGAGCTATTACTTGCTGAAGTTCTTGCCTTGTACAGACTCTACCTGCTTGATCCCAATTACTTTGCCCCAGTCCAGCTGCTAGGCAGAGCAACCAGCTGTGAAGGGTTGTTGATGTCTTCATAGGTGGTAAATACACTGCAGCTGTGATGGACTGGTGGGCTTGGCCATGCAGAAGTGTCTGTGCAGGTATTTCTGTAGGATGGGTGTTAAACAGGACCCATGAGTAGGTCAACAATATACATGCTTGACAAGAACATGTGCATTACCATTTCTAGGAATGTTCTTGCAATGGTGACCAGCAAAAACCTGGTATGATCTCTTTTGTGAGCAATTTCTAATGCTTAGCAGCAGTGCTCTGAAGTTTCTTCCTGCTTGCTGGATCCCCATAGAGTTACATGGGATGTTTGTTTGCCGCTTTTTTTTTTTTTTTTTAACCCTTCTGAATGCTTGGTATCCTAAGCTTTTCACTGTAGGGAATGGCCAAAGTAGAAGCAGATCTTTCACTTTTAAGCACATATAGTTCTGACTCTTCCTGTGATTTGCACTTCCTGCAAGCAGAGAGGAGACTAGCAAAAGACATAAAAAGAACTTTAAAGCTGGCTTTAAAAAAAAAAANAAAAAAAAAAAAACTTTAAAACCGGGTTTAAAAAAAAAAAAAAAAAAAAAAAAACAAACCACCAAACCCCAAAAAACCCAACACTAAAACAAAACAGTAGATAGGACTATGCTCTACTAGAGCTGCTTGATTTTTGTCCTTTATTAGGGTATGTCAGACTGTATTGAAAGCAAAAGGGGCTCAGAAATGCCACCTCCTAGTAGCAGAACAGTCCTCCAGGTTATCAGATTCAGGCAGTATTTTCCAAACTTGCTTCTTTTTTTTGGATTTAGGAAGAGGTGCAGTGTCATGTTCCCATATTATACAAGCACTAGTGGGTGGCCAATTATCCCATCAAATAAGAGTGTTAAGTTCCATAGTTGAGGATTACTAGAGCTTATTGAAATGTGTTGTAGGCGAAGGTGAAAGGTAGTAATATTACAGCTTGCTTCCTTTCTTTCTAGAAAGGAAGGAGCAGATGTGAGATTTCTGATAAGTTGCATTGCTTTCCTGAAGAGCAGCATGGGAAAGAAGCCATGCTTTCCTTGAAGTGTAGGGAAGCATTGCTGTGGTACTTTAGCTCCGTTGTAGAGATAGTTAGGAATGCGTTGCCCTGAGGAGCGTTGAGGCAATCTGTGGGATGTGCTGGCACTCACCATGCTTTGCGAGTGCCACAGTCGCTGTATGCAAGTAGTACAACTTGCATGTGACAGTCTGATAGGAGAACATTGGAAATATTGTCAGGGTCAAATAAGCCTTGTGGGTTTGTTTTCAGTCTTCAGTGTCATTCATGACCAGACACTTTGCTTCCACTGCAAAGTAGCACCTTCTTCATCAGCCCCATCTTCTATTGCTGATAAAGACCTAGCAATAATTATGCTTTTTGGCATACCAAATACCATTCTGTCGCCTATGCCTTGCTAGCTCATGTGGCTTTGCTGTTGGAGAATCTCAGCTTTTTCTGATAGGTAACAACTTCTGTACTGAAGCAGTGCGAAGACAACTTTAAAGATGACAACTCACCCAGAAATAGTGTTGCTTGAGACAACTGGCTGCTTCCTGTGTGCATTAGACTGTGTGAATGATTGCAGAATTGAGACTGCAAATTTATATTTGCTTCTTTCTTGCACATGTACTGTTGTGGCATGAGCTTGTATATTCTGCTGCCATGTATTTATGGATTATGCAAGTCCGGAGTGTTTCTCTGTATCTTACAGGCAACCTGAACTATCAAGAACCAATAAATAGGAGGTATTCTGGCAGTGTTTCAGTTGATACTGTCTTTTCTTTCTAATGTTGCAGCTAGTAATTTCTTTACACAGTGGAAAATTCTGTAGCTCCAGTGGGAGGTTGATAGTATGCAGTTTTCTGTCTAGGAATAATTTTTGGAGGCTCTTGTTTATTTCTGTTTTAGTCCTTTTTTTTTTTTTAAATCATATGAAGTGAAACTGTGGGGTTTTTTGCCACATGCTGCTGTTGATGACTACAATTTATAGACAAACTTCTGGCAGAAAAAAATTTGTAATATTTAGACAAAGGCATTGTCTCTGGTTTGCAAAGTCCCCTGAGCCTTAGATCCTGAGAGGCTGGAAGAGTATCATGGGGAAGGAACAGGATATGTTTTCCCAGTCTTATATTCTTCCTACAGTGTTCCCTGTCGGGCTCAGTCAGAGACAGAACTAAGTGATGGATTGACTTTGCTCTGATTCAATACAGCCTGTTTTCTCCTCTGGTCTCTGCAGGTACCAGGTTATTGTTTAACTGGCAGCAAGATTTTTGTTCGAGGCGAGATAACGTGGTATGAATCTTGATACGTACCCCTTTTTGCTAACGTATAATTTTAAGATTTTATTAATATCATCTTCTGTGCCTGCAGGGCACCTAGTGAAAAATACATGAAACCCCATTTCTGACTAGGCCCTTTCAAAAATGATTATTTACAAGTTCATGAATCTGAAAATGATTCTCCCAATAATACAGAATATCTCGTTTAGATAAAATAGCTATATGGATAGTTAATAGCTTCACACATCCAGACTGATTAAGGTGGCAGCTGATAAAACAGGACTTGACCTATTTCAGACCTCATTGTATTTTTGCCCTGGGTAGCAAGCAAAAGTAATTTAGTCTAAATCATACTGCTTTTTTTTCAACTTCACTCCTATCCCTTATGTTCTATCCAAATCAATAGAAGGGAGAGTCTCTAAACAAGATCCTGTTAAAGCAGTGACCTTACACTTCAGCAGTGTTCAGGTGGGTTTAATAAGTCAAACAATTGTTTCTCTGAGGTGTGTTGCCCCTGTGCAGACAACAGACAGATGCAGTTAGCATCGGGTTCAAAGACTTTTCTCATATATACCAGCAGCAATCTGAGGACTCACCTTTATACAAATTTGTACTGGATGAAACTCATATGCAGGAAGTCTGTCATTTTGCAGATTTGTTTTAAAGCACTCAAAGTGGTTTATGTCAGGATATCTAAAGTAATATGAGGCTTCTAGTGGGCAAGGGCCTGAAGTATATCCAGTCAGGGATTTCCCAATGCACTGTGCTCTCATTCAAAAGTACAAATTCATCAGAGGTTGAACTAAGTTCTAGTTTGGAAAATAAAAAAAAAACAACAAAAAACAAACCAAACAAAACCCCCGAAACACACACCATCCCCTGCCCCCACCACCACCAAAACCAACCTAAACGGTGTCCTGTAAAAACAGGGGATTAAAGAACACATGTTGAGTTTTGTCTTCAGATACATTGGGCCTAGAATTTTCAAATTGTGGGTTATAATAGAGGAAGTTGAAATAACTATGTTGTACTTTGCTATTTTGAACTGAATAGTTTGGTCTGGAACATAAAATGAGGGGGTTATTTTTTGGGTCATTCCTTATTTTATGGCTTTTTTGGTTTTGCTACTTGTATTGGGCGCTTTTCTTTTTTATACTCTAAATCAGATGGGTTCTGTGGAGCAGAGGCAATATGGAGATTCTGAAGTTCTGTGTGTACAGTAGAACTGGATCTCTGCCTGGGTAAGAGGGATAGTTACCTAGGATATCCAAAAGTGGATGTCACTAAAATGAAGGTCCTTCAGCTGGCTCTTCTCTAGCGGAAGCTTCCCTTGTGAAGGTGAAGCAGCGACAGACATAGCTCCTGTGGAAGGGAAGAAAGAGTGGAGAAGAGGCAGTATGTAGCTGTGCAGGACACGATGGTACCCCAACCTCCTTTTGTAACCAGGAAATCTGCATCTGGGTGATGCAATTCAAAGACAAACTCTTCTTGTGGTGGTGGTTTTTGTAAAACAAGACTCACCTTTGGTGTTTTTCCTTCACAATGCTACCTGGGGTCCTTTTGGTTGTACCTTTGTGTGCCAGGTGGGAACTGTGACTCCTTGTCATATATCTGTCCTATGAGAACTATTGTCTTCTGTAAATCATCCATGTTACGACCTTATGTATTTTATATAGCAGTCATAAAGCAGAAAATTATAATCTATTTCTTATCCAACTCTCTGCCTTATAGAAAATGAGTATGTCTGTAATTGGGCATGAAGTATTTTAAATTGGACCATCAAACAGACTGCATCTGTTGTTCTCATTATCATTCATTACACATCACAGCCACTGATGTTGTGTTTTCATTAATATTTCTATTAACTTCCCCATCAATGTGATTAAAGATTCATTAATCTGAAGCAGAGTAAAACAACCTGCCACCACCCCCCAAACCTGGGATCAGATCACAACCATCCTGCATATAACGCTAGGCAAAAACTGATCCAGCCTTATAAAAATGAAATATCTCTGAAAACAGATATGTTAGCAAAAGATTAGCTGTTCAAATGGTCAAGTCAAACAAGACATAATCAGGGCTAACTTTACACCTCCTCTTAATTTCGCTTCTCCCATCTGCGATTTCACAACCCTTTAGATGGCAGTTTAACTTAGTACCAATTATCTTGTACCAATTATCTGTGTATTTAATTTGGTCATGTAATTGGCAGACATTTCCAACTTGGCTAATTTTTTTATATGCTATGTATTTAATGTAGCTGAAGGATTTTTTTTTCTTCCCTCTTGTTACGGTCTTTTAAGAAATATATGTGAGCTCTCCTGCCTCCTATGTCTTTCTGGCTGTTATAAGCAATGTTGCCTTTAAGTTTAAAAAGCACTGTTTCTAGCAGCTTATAAAGAATGTGAAAATGATGGAACAGGAAGTTAGAAAGCCTCAAGACGTGGTGTGTTCATGTGGACTTTGCAAATGTAAATTTTAGGAACCCGTTGGTGACTGTAAATCAGTATTATTTTATTATACCAAAAAACACAGGCATGACTGTTTCTTCAATATAAGCTCTTATTTTTCCCACCAACTGCTAGTGACTACCCTAAAGTTAAGCCACTCTGACAGAAGGAATACAGCATGATCAGGCATGGAAATAGACTCATGTTTAAACCTGCCTTTCCCAAAATCTTCCATGCTTCCTGTCAAGCTAATTTCAACTAAGTAGCTTTAGGGAATTGGTGAAAGGATTCACATGGGCTAATGTCCTTTGAGGGCCTTCTAATGCTTGGTGGGCTCCTCCTGTGCTTAAAGAATTGTCTGCCAGTCTCTACTCGGTTACACGCTCACTCTCCTTGGCAGCAAAGGATGAAGGTAGTACTTATGAACTACCTTATGAACGAAGGTAGTACTGATCATAACCTCCCTAATGTGAATTTGTTTTCTTTGCAGTAACCAGTATTTAGGTTTTGATTTAACAAAGCACTCAGACTCACCCTGGAAACCAATGTTAATTAATCTGGTCTGGGGTGCCTTACCTAATGGAGATGGATTAAACCGCATGCATTGGGAATAATATCACAGTTCAATTTCCCAGCTTTCCTTCACAGCTGGGAAGAACTAAAGAAACTGCTGTCTGTAAGGAAGGGATGCTAAAGACACTTGGCCCAAAAGCTGCTGGCAGTGCTCTACCTGTCTTATGTGCTTTTCCATATATGAACATGTTAATTAAAGGACTTATTTCATCCTGTACAGAATATGGGGTGTGTATGTGGGTTGTCTTTCTGTCTGAGACTCATGAGTGCAATACTTACCATTCACTTCTCCCAGGAATCATGTCAGAAATGAGGCCATATGTATAATGCATCAACCTGAAATGCCAATGTGATGGGGAGAAGAAAGCTTGTGTTTGGGCTGTAGCTGCATAAGAAGGCCAAAAGAAAATGCCTCAAGGTTGTAGCAAATCAGTGAGTTGGTCCATCTATGTGTTGCGTAGCACCTGTGCCCTAGCTTTGAGCTTTGCTCCACCCAAATATTTTGTATATATTTAATGGGAACTGACATGCTTTCAGGAAAAAAAAAAAAAAAAGCTAGCCAGATCTTATTGAAGACGTGCTTCTCTTAGAGCTTCCTGACTTTGCAGAGTCTACTTCTGAAACCAGGATTTTCAAAGGGAATCCAATGGAGTTGCTTAAAGGACTCTAGTCATGCTGCTGCTACCAATAATGGCCTAATACCACCCTCCCATACCAATTTCCAGACAGCTCAGTGCACAAATTCATGCCAAGTGGTCAGCAACTGATCAGTGAATGAGCCATGGGGCACCCTTGATGCCTCTGAACCATCTGTGAACAGTCACTTCAGTCTGTGTATGGTCTGCCCTTCCTGGGAACAGAGATTTCCAGGTCCTGGGGCTGGTATAATCCCATTTGAAACAATATTTTAATAGCTTAACATCATGGTTCTAGAGAAGACTAATTTACTGTAAGTCAAAACTGACAAAACTTAAGTCTACAGGCAGAAACAAGTGAGACAAAAGCAGGTTTTATAGCAACGTATTCTGCAGGTTATCTTTAGTTTCAGCCATCTAAAAAGCTCTGTGGCTGAGATCCATGTTTCTTGCAAAACTTCAGATAAAGTTTTAGATATTGTTTTCATCAACCAGGCTTGGGGAGAAGTCTCTGCTGTTTTCTCCTTGGAGAGGCCTTCATCTTTCAGAGTTTGTAATTCAAAAGACAATATTTAATTAAGGCATCAGGAGGAGGTGGTAAGTGAGGGAACTTCTTGTTTCTTGCATTCTTTGTCCCCAGGTGTACTTATTGTCCCTGCTTAATTTTTTGAAAGAAGAAAAACGCTGTTGACCTCTAGATATGGCTGTATAGGGCCATCTTCTGGTCAGGCAATAAATAAAACTCTTTACTGACCGTTAATGCAACTTTATGACTGGCTGGGAGGTCACTTGGCAGTAAACACTGTGTTATACAGAGAAATAAAAGAGACCAGTGCGTGCTCAATGTTCCTCTCTTAATAGAAGATACATGTGATAGTGGCCCAACAGGTCTGAGGTGACAAGTTCTGCATTGGGAAAGTTCTTTAGCAGGGGTGATTTCTTAAGAGTGTAGCAGTTCTGACGCTTCAGAGGCAGACCTGTCTGAATATCAAACAAACCAGGCAATACAAAAAAACCCCCTCATCACTAGTCAGAACTTTTGAGTCTTGGATATCTGAAATGCTGTTAGAACCAATAGTTTTAAACTGCCTTGACTGAGATAATATTTTGTTCATTTTCTTGTATATTTTAAAAATGCTACTGTTTTCTTAAAATCCTATTCATATGTATACTTTAAGTGAGGTCCAGGGTAGTGATTTTATACATGCATTTTTCACGTCAATTTTTTTAAGAAAAACATGACATGCATACTGGGGGTATTCAACTGAAATTTAGTCAGTCTACTTGAGACAATTAAGCACAGTGGAGTTGGAGGAAAGATAATTATTCTCTGAATTTACACTTTACTGCCAATGGTGAAGGAGAAGAATTGTCGGGAAGCTTCATAATTTGATCATAATTGAGTACTAGAAGAAAGGCTATGTTGACTTGCTCTGGTTAAGTGGAAATGACAGAGAAGTTGATTTTTTTTTTTTTGTATGTATATTCAAGGTTTTAGTTGATCTGATGCCTGTGGGTACATTTGGCATACAAGCAGAACATTTTAAAGTGATGTGCTATTAAACTGGAAAGAACAACAGTTTAAGACAGAATTGAAGAGGTGAGATGTGAACAAAACTGTTTACAATACTGAGGAAGTGTCTAACACTTGGATGATGAAAAGTGAAATCACAAATTTTAGGGGGAAATATTGCAGTCAATAGAGATATTGGTTCCCCTGGAGACAAATCAGTGGGAGTTACCTGCATTGCCCTTCAGAGACAATGTCTTTTTAGTCTCTTGATCTTTGAGGAAAATGCACCATCTGAAAATCACATGTCCAACTGTGATCCTTTTAACAAGACTATTTGCCAGTCCTGTCTAAACCCTGGCCAGACCATTTAAGTCTCATGATGCTCATATCCCAACTGTGTAAATGCTATGTGGTGCAAGATGGCTGCATCAGAATTTAATACAAGTTGTGCAGGGAAGGAGTCCATCTCATGCAGCAAAGAGGCAAGGAGAGGGCAACCCAGACTGTTGCAAGAGGCATGTAGATGAGGGGTGCAGTGTATGGTGAAGCCTGGAAGTTCATACTGACTAGAAATGATCTTGTCTTCAAATTAAAGTGTTTTGAAGTCAATATTGAATTGTTGGTGTGCATACCTTTGCTTGGATTGATTGCTTTTCTATGTGGAGCTGCAAATGACAAAAATGCTGGTACCTGACTTACTGCAGTGTTTTACCAGATAGTGAAAGACAGCCTGGAAAATGCTGCATCTCTTATGTCTGTAAACTCACCTCCACTCCATGCTTATCCACCCCCCTCTTAGGGTTTTAGCAATCCAATACCAAAACAATTATGTAACTTGTAAGTGCAGCATAAATTATCTATTTTACAGCTTATAAGGAGGAGCACAAAAGGACTCATGAACTCACAAAGATTATTTTTGTAATTTCAACAATTGAAAGCAAATTGATGAAACAGTTTATCCAACTCATTAAATGAACTGACCCCTGAAGGTTAATGTAGAGTTTCTGAAAGTGCCAGAGCAATGAAGGAGGGAGGGCAGTATCAGAGCAACTATGGCATGTGCAACAACTTATTGCCTCTGTGTGGAGAGGGCTGTGGGGTGGGATTCAGTGGAATGACTCCTTTGTTTTTCCAGCACTTCCTGAATAACAGAATAGGTTGTGCTCCAGAATATACCCCTGGTAGTAGTAAGCAGCTTCTCACCTATTCTCCAAAGAGTCATAGATCTGAAACCTGAGGACTGATACTCATTACAGGGAAATTCATCATTCAGTGAACATGGAAGAAAAAAGCACATCACATGTGAAATAACAGCTGTTAACTAATGTGGTTAACAGGTCAATGGCAGCATACAATGAGCCTTTCTCCTCCCAGCTGTATCAGTTTTACAGTGGTGCAATTTTACTATCTGTATAAACCTACCTGATTTATCTGAATAAGAAGAGTAGCAAGCCAACACCAGTAACAGCATGTGCCACATGGTAGATATTTCATTATGTGCCCAACAATAACTTTCTATGCAGTAGATATCTCATTCAACTTGAAATTGTCTGACTCATCTGACTTAAGATAACTATGATCATCTGCCATTCACCTGGGAAGACCATGGGTAGAGAAGAGGTACCTACCCACTTGTTCCTCTAGCCCTGGTATCCCTAAAAATACTTCTGGATCTTCCATATTGCAGAAAGGAAGAGGTAGTGTTAACTGTTCATGTGCAGCACCTGCTTAAAAGGTTGCTGCTTCAATTCAGTTTGCAGGAGGTGGTGTGGGAGCAGGAAGAATGCAACGCCTCCAGCTGTTTGAAGAATTCCTGCCATCAAGCATATACCTGGGGTCTGAAGATAGGCTTTGTAAAGTGCATTTCATGTTGATCTCTGTTTCACCTAGGCTGATGTTCAATGCTGACAACAAGCTGTTCTGTAGTAGCTCTTGTTATTTTCCCAGACAGCACCCTTAGGACTGTATAAATGGCAGCAACAGGAAAAAAATATTGAGAACATCGTTATTCTCTAAGTGAGTTTCTGTTTTTGTTACAGAACTTGGAGAGTCAGGAGCACTGGGACTCATAAAAGTGTCTTTGATTATTAGTTCTTAGGATTTCTTTTTTTTTTTTTTTTTTTTTTTTCTTTTTTCTCC
>VXBL01002595.1:764648-835079 GCA_013400195.1 Aramus guarauna
TTTTTTTTTTTTTTTGCTATGTTGGAAATGAGCTGGGATCCTGAATGAAACATGCATTTAAGATGATGGTATTTCCTGGAGTTTATGGAACACATACTATACAATATGATGAATTGGTATAATATGTTTATCTTGAGTATTCATAAGATAGAAATACTCAGTTATTCCACACTTACATAAATAAAATTAGAGGTAGTTTAGAATGAAATCTAATTCCTAGACAAAATCTTACAGGGCTCAAAGTAAGGAAGAATGTTGAAGAAAAAGGTAATTTTTTTTCCTCCGTAAAACCACTGAAAAACCCATGGCACACTCCCCCCCCCTAGATTTAGGAGTATAGTAACATTCTCTTCATGCAAAATCCAAATGTAAAAAGTACTTGTTAATGCATCTACCTGCTTATGTTTCCAAATGTCACATCTATAGTTTAAGCTAGCTTGTGATGTACTTATTGGCCAATATTACTGATAGCATCAGCATAACTGGCTTGAGAAATTTATTTTCTGCTTGCAAAGGGTTTAGGTAAGGTATGTAATGCTGAAAAAGCCACCAAATCTGTTCCTGAAGATAGAAAGATTTTGTTTTTAACTTAATTTCATGGAGATGGAGCAAGGAGGAGTGAAAGAGCTGTCCTGTGTGATGTGGGACTGGCCCTGCTCATGGGCATGTCACACTGTCCATAACAACTCAAGACACCAGATCACATCTGGGCTCTGACTAAACATTCAGTGAGTACAGCATGAGTTATAACTAGGTTGCAAATTTCTGTACATGCACTTCTGGTCACCAGGAAATATGAGGTAATTTACTGTTGCCTAACTCACTAAGGAAGAGTATAGAGTTGAACTGTATTACCTTGCTTCTCCTGTGGGCTAATAGCGCTAAGGTAGCTTATTAGATCTTGGTAAGAAACAGGTTTTTAACTTCTTAAGAATTATTCAAGTCCCCTTTTTTTTCCTTAAGAAAAAGTCTTGGCCTAGCTGCATATTTATTTCCAGCCCCCATCTTGCCAATTATTCAGGCTTTGTCATTAAAATCCCATCTGTAACTGGGGAAAGTCCTGAAGACAAATCTCTTCAGAGCCTGCTTATGCAATGGAAAGCCGTCCAGAGATTCTTGCCCTTGTACCAAAAGGGATGGATCTGAAACCAAAGCTGCAGTAAGTAGGTCCCTAACAGGCAGTTGTCTATGGCACAGAACTAGTCTGCTGTGCTTCTGAGATGCATATGACTGTCTGCAAAGCAGTGGTCAGGCTTGTGAGAGCCAGCCTAGTGAGCTTTTGTGGCATGTTACAGACCTATCTACAAAGGCAGTTTCCATAAATTTGGTGTAAAGCTGTAAAACTTAGTTGCCATAGCTTGCTAAAATGGCTCTGTTTCTCTTTTAGGATGACTGTATAAAAAGTACTGGCTGAGCAAGACATTTTCAAGCTGTGAGTTTACTTATGGTCTATGTTTTAGACTTATGTAGTCCTAGCAATATTTCCTTGGAAACAAGCTCTTAATGGTCAGCAGCGGGGCTCAGAACCAAGTCAGCAGAACCTTAGTTCCATGCTCTAAGTGTAATGGATGTTGCAATAAGGCCCTCATTTCAGTGAGGTACTCATCAGAATGAAAGCTATTGACATATAGTACTGGTGAACACATTAATCATGATGGCATAGGAAAGGTGGCCAACTAATTGCAAATTTCATGGCAAAGTATGGTAATTGCCATTTCTATAGATGTATAGAAGGTGTCTGGAAGTGCTGTGACTAGTCTACATGCTGTTAAGTACTCCATGTTTAAATGGATATATAAGAGAAGGGACTTAGGATTTTGTTGTTATTTTCCTTTGGCAAAACATAATTTTGTTCTTTGCTGCAAAGGACACAGGTGGATAAGGTATAGTAGAGGCTGTGCAGGAGTTGCCTTTTACAATGTGGTGTCAACTGAAGGTCAAGGCAATATTTCTGCAGGAGTTCATTAGATAGTGTTTAATAAAATGATGCTTCTTGTAGAAATTCCTCTAGCTGAGAAAGGTCAGTTGATAGGGGAGTGATGAAGTGGATACACTTGACTGTGTATGTTTGAGGGGAGAAACGACACAACAGGAATTTCTTGGAAAAGGGAAACAACTGCAGCATTAAAGAAATGAGTGAGCCAGACTCTGCCATCTGCTACAAGTCTGTTCCCAGAGGAAGACCCAAGGGTGCTAAGAAAGTCACTGTTAAGCCATGGGGTTGCAAAGCAGTCTTTCCTGACAGACAAATACCAACTTGAAAAACAGCAAATATTTTGGGAAATGGTGCCGTAGGGCCTTAGACAGTTTTCCCACTTGGCTCAGGGTAACAAGGTGGCTGCTGGGGGAAGATCTCTTTGAATGGCTGCCCTCTTAGTGCTGTTAAGCTGTAGTACAAGAATTAGACCGTGCCACCAATGAAGAGGCAGGGTAGAAGATGCTGCAATGTGGTGCCAGTTGGGCTTCAAGATCAGAGTGGAGTAGTACTGTGGTGGCATTTCCACCTGGGGAAGATGTGAAGTGCTAGGTCAGAAGAAATATAGCTGAGGCAGCTCTCTTCCTTGCAGGGGATTTAGTATGACTGGCAGTGCTTGGTGAGCATGGTTGATGTCTGTAGCCCACCACAGAAAAGCCACTCACAGGTGATTACAGGGTAGGCTTTGTGCAGTCTTTTACTGCCATCTTTGAGTGCCCAGCTCCTGCTTGACCTCATGGAGAGGACTATGTGGCCCAGTGTAGTCCAGGTGGTTTTTCATGTGCTTTATGTGCTGTGCCGCAACCTTGGTGGGTGGGAATTGGACTTCGCTGGGGTGCCACATATTTTTAAGTGGTTCTGCATGAAAAGCCTTTAATTGCAGCTTATCAAAAGTATAGCAAATAATTCCTAAATTGAAAGCTGCAACTCTCCGTTTGAAGAGGAACTAAATGAGAGTTGGGTTCTGTGAAAGCCTTTTCCTTCTTTTGGATTTTTTAAGTTTTTCTTCAAGCCACAAAGTAGTATGTAGACAGGGTAGATTACCCATGTCTGTTTCCTTCTTCTTATCATTAGGAAGATGCAAGATCAGAGATCTGATCAGCAATTCTTCTTTATCTTATTATCAAGAATTTTCTTTTGCATTGACTATGATTACAACATTAGGATTTCCAACTACACTCCAGAAAAAATGAGCAGTCTGCTCCAAGCTCAGGAAAGCTGAGTTCTTTCTCTCAATACTGACCGCAAGCCCAAGCTGTTCTTGTAACTCACTATTATGAAGAAAGCCTGGAGTTGTCTGGTTACTTCATTGTTCTGCTGTGAAATGAAAGATAGTTAACTGTTTTCTGTTTAAAGGGGCAACATCCTTCATACGCTTTTTGTTTGCTTTTCAAAGACTGGGTCTCATCTATCTTCACCCTGATACATCAAGATGGTGACTGCAGCTCAGCAAGTTACTAACACAGCAGAAAAAGGGTTGCCTTTCTCAGCTGCGATCATCTGCAATGTAGTATGTGTTGCTTCCAATTTTATACCAACTGAAACTCTTTGGTGTTTTTTGTCTTGCAGTTATTCCCAGGGAAGGAATCCTTGTTCCTACATATTTACATCTTGATTGGTGGTGGGAGATGCTGGCTTGCTGCTTTGCTGGTGAGCAAATGAGGGTAAAAATGCAATCATTGCTAAACAAGGCCCAATGCCTTCCCTTACAGGCCTCTTGATGTACTTCTTTCCTCCCCGTGTTAGGATTCCTACACTTGACTACAGTAACTGTTTGTTTTGTTTTGACCTGGTGACTAATTTATTGACAATACAATCAAATAATCACAAGAGAATCAACATAGTGTACTTCAGCGAAACAGTATTTAATATATCAGTTTTTATTAAGCAAGGCTGATTATGTAGTTAAATACTTGAGTAAAGCATTCCACAAAGTGTGCTAGTGCTTCAGTGAATAGATTTAAAAGGTTAAAGTGAGTGTTAAAAAAAAAAAAAAAAAATTGGGAACAGCCTCATGCTGATGAAGAGGAGAACAATTCAACTTGGGAGGTACAGAGGGCTTCCTGCAAGCAAGTCTCCTTGGTTGCCTATAAAGTAAAACTTGTGCTGTGCATGGGCTGGGTGCTGGCTCTGTGCACAAGCCGGAATTTCATGAACAATGTGAAATTCCTACCAAGAGCAGTGCCTAAGGAGGCATATAAAACGTGTGTGAGTGAGAAGCATTCTTGGAAATAAAATAAGTTTTAATGGGATAACATCCAACAAAGCTAACAAAATAAGTCATGTAGTTTAGCTAAATTAGGCTCCAGCTCTGAATTGGTATTTGGAGGAGTCTCTCAATCTCCACTCATGGAGTGGAATCTAGGGAGACTAGATTTTTAAATTTTTTTCCCCCTGCCCCACATTGGGAAGAGTTACAAGAAGGTAAAACTGGGATTACCCCATCACAATAAAAACTCTGAAGAATATTGCCACTTGGACCATACTAAAAGAAAAGACACTTTTAATGTATGCAAATTACTATGGCATCAAACTAATGTTTCTTCTACAGCAAGCTCTGTGCTTGCTGGATTTCTGCATCTCTATGGAGGCATACTAAGGTTCAGATGTGTCCTTACACATTGTTCACATGCATAGAGGCTCCTTTACTATGCTGTATCTGCTATGGGATAAAAACCATCAAAAACCAGTTCTACAATCACTTAAGGGTCAGGAACTTTGGATGGTCAGGCCCAGAAGAACCAAACAGTGAGACTCTTCAAGCCACTGAATCATACTCTCTGTCAAAGCAAAGCTCTCTCCTAATTTTCATAGCAATGGCAGTGTATTATATTTTTAAAACACTGAAGAAAAGCCTAAACCACCCAAATTTTGTACCATCACTTTTGAGTTCATAAGACAGTCAAGATGGAGGAAGTCTTCAATCACATCTTTTCTCCTGCTAAAGCAAAATCCTATCTTTGAAGACAGCCAAAGAGAGCTAGGGTTCAGCACTTCACCTTTTCCTAAAAATAGAAATGATCATCTTTCTATCTCCTTGACTAAGAAACCAGGTTCCTGTTTCTGGGATGGATGTAGGATCCAGTGTTTCTGTGTACAGTAATCAATGCTGAACTGGTGTTCTTTGCAGCATCACTTCTGGGAATCCCATGGCTGCTACAACAACAATTCCAGCTATTGAACCAGTCTCTTAAGTAATCAGACTCTCCCTTATATCATGTGTTTGGTTTCTTTTTAATTAGAAAAAAAATGCTGTTTCTTACAAGCAAGAGGATTCTGTCATTAGCACTGTGTGTCTGTCTGGGCATTTGGTCCCAGATTAATTTAGAAGCTGAAGCAGGAGCAGTCTCATGAGTGAATTGAGGTTTTTCCCCTGTCATCATGAAAGATCAGTACTGCTCTAAAACACTTTCAGGAAGGTCCCACTTTGAAGTGGCCTTTAATACTAGTGATTTCTAATGGGATGCTGAAATATGACAGCCAGGAATGTGTGCACTGAGTTCCAAAAGTCTAATGACAGTCTAACATTTATCTTTTGTGTTGCTAATCTCTTCTGCTGCCAGGAGATTAGTTTTCAATATGTTGAAATAAAAGCTCATTCACTCTTTCAGGTCCCAACACTATACAGCTGGAACATAGGTTCTGCTTGCTCTTTCCCTCTCTGAGCACCTTAAGCTGAACCTTACTACGTTTTTTGCTTTCTGTGCTGGTTTTCTGCTGCCTTTGTTCCCCTGCTGCCTATTTCACATGGCAAATTGCTATGGGTCCACCTCAGCTTGCCATCTCCTGGTTTCCACCTTGTTTTTTACACCTGCCCCTGTGTCTGTATGGTTATACCTTTCTATGGCAAAACCTACCCCACTCCTGAGCTCTTGTCCCATGCTGACTGCCAGCAGACGCCTCCTAAGCAGCACACTTTGCCCAGGACCCACTGCAGCTCCTAATACTACATCAGCATATCTGAGGAATGTGGCCTTTTGCTTCCTGCTCATCTGACTCTGCTTGTGCCTCTCAGGGAATTAAAGTGTAAAGAGGTTGGATTTTAGATTTTTCCTGTAATATTGTCTTCAGATGTTCGGTTTCATTTGTGTCACTTGGCGTAGATTAATGACACCAGCTCTGAATAATTTTATTACCTACTACTGTGTATTGATGCTAATGAATTACGTTATTTCTGCACCATTATGTGTTATTGTCCTTCAGTACAATTGAGACACAATATATTGGTACTTGAAAGATGTCCTGCCATTTCTTATGACTTGAACTGTATTTTATTTCCATGGGCTTAGATCTTAAACTTCCTTGATTTATATGGCTCATCTGATGGACATTTTTAAGTCCATGAGTGACTGCCCAGGAACTTATTTCTTTTAGGAAAAAATACAGATTATGAAACATTTAAGACACTGTCCAGACTTCCCAATGTATTTCCATCAACTCAGTGATGAAGAAATACAGTCATTCTCAGAAATGTTTTTTGGAATCATTCGCTAGATATATATGGAGACCTATACTAGCGCTAGTGTGCAAGGGTATGTATTTTAGGCACCATGAAGCCAACTGAATTATCCAATTGAAAGACCTTGAGGGATCACCTAGATATCTAAAACTGAGAATTAACCAAGTTCTTTTACCTCAAGTGTGACCTTGTTTTTCAATTTAGATATCCTGTACTTTCTCTTGCTGTTTATTGTGGAATACATTAACAGCTCTCTGATCAGTAAACTGGAACTTAAGTTAAACATCAGTTATCTGGCACCTTTTGTCATTATGACCCCTCTTATACTGTGAACCACATTCTGTTTATGATCTGTATTTATAACAAAAGGCCTTTGTTCTGCATTTACATTGGTATGAAGAAATGGAACTAATTCATGGGCACATAAAATCACTTAACATCTGCAGTCATACTGGTCTGTAATAAAAAGAATCTGTTATTTTTACTGGGGGTGTGAGGAGAATAGTAAATAAGTGACACTGCTACTGTAATAACTGTCTTGATTTGTTTTGTTGTTGTTTAGTGTACTTCAGAACAGTATCATTTGAGCAATATTGCTAGTAAGAAATCAATGTGCTCAGACAATTACCAAAATAGGGCAGTCCCATAAGATTTGTTGTGTCGGTAGTCATAAATAGAATGAAACATTATCTGTAAAGGCAATAAGACACTACTATGAAAAGCCTGGCTAATTATGTTTCCCTGCAATTTCAGTTGATAACACCACCTCAATAGGTATTAGACTTCAGAATGAGTAAAATAATTTGGGCAAGGGAGATGAAGTCAACAGAATTTACTAGGTTATGAGGTCCTGTAGGGCTTGTATTAATTTTAGGTAAGGGCTGCTGTCATGTAGAGTATCAGACAATGTAGAAGGGGTTTCCTTAGGTGAATGCAAATGATCTTGTTCAACTTGGGGGGGGGAATTCTTTAAAAAGATGAACCAGGTAAATCACTAGCTCAGTCAAGCTTCCGTAAATGCATTCCTACCTGTGATCCTAGACTGTGTACTAATAATAAGGTTTGATTTTTAAGATAGGTGATCTTTTATTCTAAACGTTTGCAGCATAACTTGAAGTGGTAGGTTTCTTTCCACAACTAAAGCAAATATGGTAGTGTTAGGTACTGGGGCAAGGATCTGGGACATAAATTGTGAACTGCCTCTTAGCTGCCTGTTCCTTCCCAGCTGGGGCCTGCAAGGGGGTTGTCCTCAGAACTTGGCATTTGCAGCCTCAAACTTCCCTGCAAATTTGCAGCTTATCAAGATTCAAATCTTGCCACTTTCGAACTCATCTGAACTTGCCGGAGTAGTGTACTCACATCCTATTTCTACCAGACTCCTTATCTCTGAGGAACTATCAGGCAGCTTCACCTAAACTCCTGTAGTTCTTGAACACTGCAAGTTCTTGTCATTAAAGCTAATGTATTCCTTTACACTACTAAAGGAGTACAGAGCTGGAAACAAAGTTATGAAATAAATTTAAAAAGCAAAAAATTCTTAATATTTATTTAATAGTCTATGATAATATTTAACAGTAGCTATTGTCAGCTGTGCCAGCATCCTAACTTGCTTGCTTGGGATATCAAAGTAATAATTAATCTTTTAAGCAAGGCTTCTCTCAGTTCTCTTAGCCACCATCTGTTTTGACACTTCCTAGAAGTCAACCCTAAACTAACTGAATATCTAGCACCCCTGGCTAACCAGAACAGTAACTTTCTGAATGCCATACTTCTTTGTCCAAGACAGCTCACTTTCTCTTCCCTTTGTTTACTTATTCACTTCCTGGTCCCTTCATCCAACAAAGTGTATTTTTAACGACTTTATAAACTGATTATGATGACTTTTCTCTTCCTCTTTTTCCCAGGAGTAGAATTTTCTTGTTTCTGTATATGTTAGAGAACTTTTTTTAAATGATTGTGTGATTTAAGTGATTGGTGAAGATTTTCAATGGGATTATAATGACCTCAGAAAATGATCTGATGCATCTAGAATACACACTGCTGTGTGTAAATGTTTGTCTTTGAACGTGTTACTCCCTTTGCACATCTTCCCATCATCTACGTATGCTTAACCTCATCTTCAGTGAGAATTGCTCTCCTTTCCAAGAAACCCCTGAAAGGCTGAAGGAGGTGCAAAGTCAAATGAATGACCTAAAGAAGTTATTTGTTCTAGTGCAACAGAAACTTGGTGCTTTATGCCCATGCTGTACATCAGTGCAATGATTAAAACATTTGTTGTCATCTGACAAGGTGTACTGCTCCAATCATTTTATCATATCTACTTATTTTTCTAGCTCACTTCTACTGGTTTTCAGGAGGGGAAGTTACACTGGCTTCTCACAGCAGCATGATTCTTTAAAACTGACATTACATTCCCATATACCCTGCTGTGAAGTGGAAGAGGGAGGAGGTATAAACATATTATCCCCTTGGCCTTTTGTGTGCTTCTGTAATCTATGATGATCACAATATATTACAGCAATCTCCAAAACAGTCTTACTACTGAAATACTATCCTGTTAAAATGGAGGCTATATTCACAGCTGTGAGCTCATGTTTTTTTAAATTCTCTGAAAGCATCAAGCAAACTGTATACTAGAATGAATTTAGCGAACTTCTAATTTTGTACGGGAAATGGTTATTACATAGTTTAATCCTAAATGCAAGATTAAGGAAATCTGCAGTGAATTACTTAATGTCAGGACTACATAAACCAAGAGAATACTGCAACACTTCAATAACTGCACTTAGTTGTACTCTTGTTGTTCTAGCCAGACTCTGCTTTGGTTTCTCAGGGAATGTATCCAAATGTGCATGGACTACACTGAATTTCCTGTTTACAGGGACATCAGATCTTCATTCTCATTCCTGTCTCTTTTCAGTTGTTCAGCATTATATGCCCCATTGATTTTTTTTTTTTTTCTTTTCTGTCCTGTCTTCTAAGCACCATAGTGATGAAGGTAAAGTTTGAATTCAAACAGGAAATACTTTACTGTACTTCCAGTGTCTGAAGCTTCAGTATGATTCCTTTGAATGCACTCTTATAGGTACCTGTCTGTCAGGGAAAAGTTTTGTTGACTGGATGGTATCTCTGCTCTTTTTTGAGCATTGTCTGTTCTGGTTCAGTTTCAGCAGGACAAAGACACAGACATGACTTTAAATCTACAACTACAAGGAATGAGAAAGCAAGGAGGGTGACTTAATTACATACACAAGGGAAATGCTATTAAGAGTACTTCTAAGGTATATATCAGAAATAGCTTCCTGTCGGAAAGAGATGTGGATGTAAAATAGGGAGGTGGTTTAAAAAAAAAGATGATAATGGGATGTCTAGATGCAAATGCATTATCAAAATCTAATTTTAAAAGCCTAGCTTGGGATAATGCTGCACTGATCTGGCCGAAGGGATTGTCAAAGTAGCTGAAGGGCTATATATTTCTAGCCTTTATTTAAAAGGTTTTTGTACTCTGTTACTACTAAAAGAACAGGAGAACCTGCAGTAATGTCTTCCTTGTGAGTAAGGGTGGCTGACCCTGGAAGATGGGGGTGGGGGGGAGAAAGCTAAATTCAGGGTGCAACATAATATTGGCAACTGTAAAGTTCCCTGTCCCCTCATCTCTGCTCATACCACCGTTTGTGGGGTCATGCTGCAAATCAGGTGAGGAAACTGGACTGTTCCTGGAGATGGAAGAAAGGAAAACTGCATCTTGCCTGCATCACTCTGGCTGTCCAGTTGCTACAGCAGCAATAGACACAACTGCAGGGCAAAAACTTGCCAATGGCAAGGCAGAAAAAGCAGCAGGGAAAGATGGAAATTGTGAAAGTTGGCTCTATTGCCCAAGGCAGACACAGACAAAGAGGTGGAAAAATGGGAGGAGAGGAGAGAGAAGACAGGCATTTAAAGGGAGTGAGGTGGATGACATAGATAGGAAGATATCCAGAAAGAATTTTTTTTTCTTTAAGAGGAACTTGAGGAGACCAGAGTGAGTGGATGTGAAGAAAGTAAATGGATAAAAGAATGTCCATAGACCTAAGAGAATGCTGGTCAGAGCTGAAATGGAACAACAAAATCAAATTACAAAAGAGATTCTGGAAGTGAGTGGAATAAGTTATACATTATATACATGTGTGTACTTGCACTAGTACATATCTTACCTGTACTACTAGTTATGAACATGAAAGTGTTAAAAGTCCTTATTCCTCTAACTGGTGCCTCTGTTACCACAGGCTGGATTTGAGAATGAGATTCTGAATCCCTCTTTCTCTTCTGATTAGCTCTTTGACACTATCTGTTCTTTGTTGTGTTCCAAGTCTCAGCATCAAATCCCACTCTTAGCCCTAAATCCTCTTCATTTGATGTGGTCATCTGTGAAGTTCTGACTTGTGGCTTTAAGGTTTTCATATCCAGCTATTTTATGAAAAAATTTTATGAAAGACATTCTCCCTATATATCAAATCTATCAAAGCTTCTAGGAAATTCTGCAGTGTCTAATGTTTATGACCACTTACTGGTGGAAAAAGTACTGTCTAGAACTTTCTTCTCCATATATTCGATATCTACTTCTCCCTGGTGAATTTCATCCTTAGGAATGTCTATGGATAAAGTATCATAACTGTCCAGGCAAAAGGGAAATTATATTGAAGCAGCTAGAACACACTGGCTGTGTTGGCTTGGGCACTGTAATGGGGAAATTGAATCAGTATGTGACCGCTTGCTCACTGTGAAAATCCCATTTTAAATGGCAGTAGCAGGAATGCCTAACAGGTTGGAATATGCTCACATAAGCAACTTGTTAAATAACTTTGAATATTAATATCTTCAAATTGGAAGTGTGTGTGTCATCCATACAAAAAAGGTTATTGATTTAAAGGTTCTACGACTTTGTCATTTAAGTAATACATGTCAGCTGTGGCTTCAGTACTGACATTGCTGTCATCAGGAGGAGGTCTTGTATCCTTTAGTGATCTAGCTCATGGGGGTTTCCTTATGCTGCAGAGTCCACAAACTTACAGATCTAGAAGGATGCTAAAACTTCTTGAAGCAATGCCTGGTTCCTCCTATATGTCCAAAAATAATAAAGGGAAGGCATGGGACAAACTTGGAAATCTGTCTGTAACATGCTAATTACAAGAAAAGGGTGGAGGGAGGTTAACTGCGGAAATTAGTATGGTGAAACAGTACAGGCTGAACTTGGCCATCTTGACTTCTCTGTATGCCGTCCTACCCTCCAAGGCCACACACAATCAATTTGTGTCCAAAGCAAGCCTACTAACCCTCCCAACAGCTCCACAGACTGAACACACATCCCAAATAATGTGGAATTTTGATGAATGGTGCTGAAAAGGGCCTCAAGAGCTCTTTTCTTCTAACATCCCATTTAAGACTAGAGAAGGACAATGTATTATTTTTTAAATGGGTGGCCTCAATCTCAGGTAAAGCATGGCATCCTTTTTCCAGTTGTATTTGTTGCTGTGTATACAGGATTTCCTTTTTTCCTCTTTTTTCCCCTTGTAGGCATCCTCTTCCTTCAACATTTTCCAGTTGGTACAATTTCAGTGTACACATATACATGTATAGTAATAGCAACTTTCAGTTGTTTTCAGTTGTTTGTGTTTCAAATAATTTCAAGATGGTGTCTGTTTTTCAAGAGTACCAAGAAGTTTGAGTACCTTGGGTACTGGGAGCTTTGGGAAGCTTGGGGTTTTTTTCTTTTTTTTTAGAGATGGTAGTATCAGTCATTTCATGTGGCTTTGATAGACTGAGGATGAATGTAAAGATGCTGTCAAAATACTGGCATCACAGATTTAATGCACACCTGTGAAAAACCTACATGCTTACAAAATCTGCCCCTTGATTAAAAACTTCTCAGACCAGACCACAAATCTTTTGCGTGACCCATTGTAGTGTCTGGAGTCCTCTTGTGCCAAGTGCCTCTGTCATCTCCAGTATATTCAAGCCTGTGCTGGCCAGGTGACAAGTCATCAGCAAGCTCTGGGCCTGGAGCACCCCCTCCAGGCTTGCAGGGCTGTTTCTCTCTCTCTTTTTTGGTCTCCTCTCACTCTGCTAGGCAGGGTTTTTGCCTTTTCTTAGATGTGCTTTCCCCAAGGGGCCTCCATCTTGGCTGAGGGCCTCAGCTGTGCTCTGTAGTGCAGCCATTGGAACCAGCCATGTCCAGTGTGGGGCGGCCCAGCCTCTCCTCACAGAGGCCCTGCTGCCAGTGCCTCACCACCGGCACCCAAAACAAGACTCCAAAAATGTCCTGTACTCGTCTCTTCCTGTAATAGTTTTTCTGTGGTGGTACACTGGCCTCTGTCAGCTGTAACCTGTATAACACCATGAGAGTTTAAATAACATCATCAGCATGATGAGTGTTCCCAGCCCAGGTGAGAAGCCTACTACTGTCTCTTCCTTGTGCTCTTTTTCTTGCTTCTCCTTGTTTGTTTATCTTTTCTCCTCTCCATGCTCTGGTAGTGCTGCTGAGTGGCAGTGATCCAACGGGCCTGATAAGAGGAGTACCTGCATGACCACCTAATTTTATTTTTTTGGGGAGTGGTTTTTAAGCAAGCCACCTCATGAGTTTCTTTGCCTTCCTCACTTTAAGAAATCTTTGTTATGATAGTGGCTGTAGGTTATTTGTAATTTGTCTATTTGGTAGCGTTGAATATTTTTAATCTTACAGGTTGCTCAAAGCATGTAGAAGAGTTCCTGTGGTATGTAGCCTAGAAAATCAACATAAATATAGGTTCTTGCATACTCAGTATTAAGGCAACTTAGTTTTTCTAAAATGGATTTTCCAAGCACACATATTATTCCATAGTTAACATTAAACTGAAAGAATTTAAAAATCTAAAACAGATAGCCTCTAATGCACTTTAAATGACAGGGGCCAAAAGGTCATTTGACCTGGTGACACATCTGTGTTTAACAGCAAGGCTGGTCTGGGCTGTTTAGCTATCTGCTTCGCCAGCAGCTGAGGAAAGGACTGGGCTGAATAGCCCCTTAATTAGTGCGACTACTTCACTGGATATTGTGCTAGGACATGGCTGTGATGGGGGCTTGTCAGCTGAAACAGCTCCACAAAACTGTTGGTTTTTCTCTGGGCTGAGCAATCAACTTGACAGGTGAACTGAATGTCATTAATATTTTTTGGTCATTGCTGTTATGATAGAGTGTTGTAAAGTAAATTTTATGCTTGGCCTGATATGTTTTCATGACAGGTTTGCAAGGTTAATTTAGGCCTGCAGCTGCAATGAATGAAGCAGTGCTGGAAATGAGCCTTCTCTCTCTGAAGCTTCTCTTCTGTTGGGTTGTCTTGTTATCTCTGCCAGCAGGTTGTTGTTATCTCTGAAGTAATGCAACTTTGACAGCTGGATACTTGATCACAGAATGCCTCCCATAACCAGCTGTGGCTTTTCTAGCAAAGGCATGATAGAAGTGGTCACTTTCTTTTGTACAATATATGTGTAAAATAGCTGCAATAGCATTTGCTTCTTCAATAGACTGAATCTTGGTTTCTTAAAGAGACATAGTAAATACTCTGCCAGTAATGAGTATTGCATTTTTATAATCTAGATGTAGTTGTGATGTTGCAGCAGATGCCCATAGTTCAAGTTACACTCCATTTGTGAGACGAAATACATTATTTGAATCTCAGAAGATCCTTTCCTCCTGCCTCAGGAGTTTAAAATCCAAGAATTGTCTGAGATTAACCTAATAAGAATGAAATACCTTGAATACCCTCACAATTATATTGTATCAAGAATGTGTACACAGGCAGTAGGGCTATGCAGGATTAGCCATTGGCTACTCCATGTTTATAAAGCAATAATAGGCTGCTTTCTGTCAGTGAAAGAGGGGCTCAGTTTCCTTGTTTTTACTGCAACCATGTTGCGTTAACCTCACTGCTGGGAGTGCAGGTAGGAAAGCACAGAGACCTCACCATGAAGGGGATTGTGCATTGCACCAGGTAGGAAGCCTCTCTCCTTCTTCCCAGCTGTGAATATATGAGGTCAACTCAGATTCAGGGCTGTCATGGATTGGGGTAAATATGGTAGTTTTAATAAGTGCTGTGTACAGCACAGTGAGCAGTGGTGTTTATGGGCTGGACTTCACCAAAACCATGGCCAGTAAATATCACCTAGCTCATTTTCTTCTACATAGCTGCAGGAATAAATCACAAGAAGGTGACAGTGTGCTACAGCCCTTGTCCAAGCAGCAGAATTTGGATAAATTGATTATCTGGGCACAGCAGCATTACACTGTCTTTCATTGGCATCTTTCTCAGGTGTACACAGTGGCAGATGTAGCTGAATTTTGCTCTGTGCAGCAATATATACATTCAAAGGGTTAGTGGGCAGATGCTTACCTGGTATAAATTGATGTGGCTTCATTAACTTCAGTGAGACCATGCTGATTTAGAGCCGCAGAGGAGCTGGCTCTGTGAAGCAGTCAAATTTATAAATGACTGCATAATCTACTAGAAAGTCAAGTCGGGCCAACCTCTGTGCTATGACATTTCCTCTGAAACTCACTTTAATAAGGTAATATTTTCTTCTAGTTCCATAAATGCAAATCAGCTGAACTGCACTTCACATACTTTCTCGTTTAATTAGAAACTCTTAGTTCAACTATACTGCAACTGCAGGTGAAAGTGAATTATTCTAACAATTTTTCATTTTAATTATCTTGATTAGCTTTTCCTTCTTTGCAATTTTATTATATCTCATTTCAGAAATGTCCTTTAATTTAAGACAATAAATAAACTTTTATTTAGCAAGCTGGGGAAACTAGAGGATATGATGCAAAGAATATTCAACTCATTAAGCGTTAATGTTACTAATATTCTTACACTAATTATTCATTAAGTTGATTGTCTTAGCAGAAAAGTAGGCTTGGCTTCTCTTGTGGATCATCACATTTTATTTGCATATGCCACAAAAAAGATAGAAATAGCAAAGCTTACCAAAGTTAATGCTAAAATACTTCAGAGGACATAGTGCACTTAATTAATTTCTTGCCACTAGATATATTTAAGGGCTCCCATTTGGTTTTTTCACTGGAAAACTCCAGATATGTCCTTTCACACACTTTTAGACAAAGTGATGTCTACTCCTTCACAGTTTCTTTGTTTCTGACCAAAAAATGCACCTATAAAGGGAGGAAAAAATCACCAAAAAATACATGCAGTCTCCCCTTCCAGCCTCCTGAAAATCATGTCATAAACAGAATTTCTAATATCTTAAAAGCTAGAGGATGTTACTGCATTCACTATGGATTTTGTTGCTATGTATTTTACAGGGGCAGTAGCATGTCTCTCTCTTCCCAGTAAATCCATGTATTTTAAATTTTCAGAGACAGCTGCAAGAAGGGGCCATAGGAAAGAAGATTAAACCTGAAGCCAGCCTGTTTAGGTAATCCAGGAGGAAAGTTAAGGAATGACTTAATCATGGAGCCTATAAAGTCTCCAGCTACTAAAATGCCTGATACGAGGAAAGTTAAGGAATGACTTGATCGTGGAGCCTACAAAGTCTCTAGTTACTAAAATGCCTGATACAGGATGCATATGGAATTCATATCTCTCCATCTAAACCTGTACTCTTACAAAACTTCCTCTTAGCTGCTACAGTGCCTGGAGATGCCTATTTTTCACCAATATTTTCCCTGTTTGTCTTTGAAGTTCTCCACAGGACTGCAGACCAGAACTGTCTCTCTTGGCAAGAGAAGGGTACCTAGCCTCTGTCAAGGACACTGATATTTGCCTTTGCAGGGGGATGATTCTGTTCTGGTGTGTGTGGGGTGATGGATTCTCAAAAGCCAGAGGCGACTAATCCCAGCTATCAGAGATGCAGATGTGGCTCTGTCCTAGATAGTTCCTCCTGACTAGCCTTCTACCACATACCAGCAGTTCGTATTGTTTTGGGACAAGAGTCTACTTCTACCTGTTGTGTAGGGAGGCTAATGCATGCAACTTACTCCCAGTTATGGATTTCACTCTGGGAAGGATCAAGTTTTGCAACCTTTTTGTGGTTTGATCCACAACAGATTAAATAAAGAAGAGTTTTCTGAAAGATAGGCCAAAGACTGAAATCTGAAGTTAGTCAATTATCAGTAGCAAATAATGGCACAACAGTTTCTGCGAGAACATGTAACTGCTGGAACAATTTGTGATGCTGTAGTGGGATGTCTGTGATAGGTCTTTAAGCATTTGGAGTCTTCCTAGATGATCTATCTATCTGAAATGATATGCTGTGGGTGACAAGTTCTTGGCCTCTGGTAAAACCTCATATCAGAACTGCTATGGATGTGTTTATTGGTTTCTGCACAATTTTATGCTGTCAGGCTTTTGAAATTGAGGTCCCTGGCCCTCAATAGACAAAGGGCAAATCAGAATTGTACTCTCATGCAGTGTTGTGTAAGGTCCCACTCACATGGTGCTGCTGCTTGTGTCAGGGAAACAGCTGAAATCAAAAAACAGAGACTACAATCTACTATTTGAATCCGTTTTCCATTCTTGTTCTGTAGCACTAGACTTTTCTAGGACTTCAAACTTGTTCCCTGAATTACACTACAAGGCCTGGATTATCTGGTGAAAGTTTCAAAACTAATCTAGTTATGGCAGGTATACATAAGAGACCCTTGTCCTGTTCTAGGGACCCAGTGAGATGGTCAAGATACAGAAGGAGAAGGAGACTGACCCAGTCTACCTTGGAGGAATATCTCTAGAAGAGTTGTTCTTGAAGATCAGGACAGACTTTAGAAAACCATCTTGATAAGAAAAGGGGGTTTGAGTCAGTTTAAGGTAGGAAAAGAGATGCATTAACACTCATAGAAGAAGAGTTTCTGTTCAGTAGATGATGTTCAAGTCACTTTTAGCTTTGACTCAGCATGACTTTGTCCACAATGCCAAAGGTCCTGTACATGCCTGAAACCCACATTATGAAAAAAGCTTTTCATTAATTTTCTATTTTTACAAAACAAGGTAAAGTACTAATTTGATAATTAATGAAACTTACACTCTGACACACGATTTTCAAACAGTGAAAATTAAATTTGCTTTCCATACCAAATCTTCCAACCCTTTTGAGCATCCCATCTTCACAAAATCCTACCATGAATTGATGAAACAGAGCCAGTTTGAGAAAGAAGCATACCAATCTTTTACCTTTTCTCCCAGCTTCTGCTACTTGCCACTTGCTGGAAACAATCTCAAGCTACTAGTTAGACTTTTCTTTGGTCTCTGTCAGACTATTTGTTTTCCCAGTTGTTGTTGGAACTAACGCACATGAGGTTGCTCAATGTTTCAAATGCTCAGCCTACATGATTGGTATGAAAGGTCCATGGGACTGAGCTGGTACCTGGTCTCTGTTCTTTGGATAATGATTTATTGAGTAAAACAAGTTTTCATAGTGACAATATTTTTGTGCTGGTAGCCCATCAATATTCACTTCAACCCAAAGCCCATAAGACAAGTTTGAGTTGAGCTGTTAAGAATCTGTGATGACAGGTAGTCTTCTGTTATTTTTCCACTAAACTTCACACTCTCAAACAGAAGAGTCTTGAGACCACAAAGTATAAACACAGCTGAAGAGGAGATAAGATCTCAAAGGGATAGTGATATAAGAAATGGTAAAAATGAGATAAACTAATGTACACTAGCATGAACAGAATATAATCTCTACTACAATTCATTTTTCTCCTGTCTTAGGATAAGTCAGCTTGCAGAAATAAAATCCTCTAAGGAAAAGTTGACTTCCAGTATCACTGAAGGTGGTAGGGAGGTTATTAAGAGGTTCTTGTAGTGGATAGTATTGACCCCATTAGGAGACCCAGGGGTGGCTGGCCCTGCCCTCCGAGGAGGTGGCCCAAAGGCATCCATTGTAGAGATGGGTTAAATAAAGGCCTGAGCAGGAGGCACGTTTCCCTGAGAACAGCTTTCTGGGCAGAGGGGAATCTCCCCTTAGGTGCAGGAGGGTTTTCTCCTTGGTCCTTAAGGTGTTTGAAGAGAACTGATGCCTCACCTGTTAGGCTACTTGCTTGTTGAATCACATGGCCAATGTCACATGTTGCTTTTGTCTTTGAATTTAAATAATACATGTCAGCTTTTAAAAACCAAAATGCCCTTGGGTTCTGTGGAAGGATGGAAAGAACAACTAACAGTTCTCTTTAGAAATATTAATTACTGGTTTGTATATTTTCAACTTTTGTACTTGTCTTTGCCTCTTAGTCCTCTCCCTTTTGACCTTGCTACTGATCTCTTCTCTTCATACACCTCCTTTACAGCCTTCATCACTGCAGTGAGAAGGTGGCTGGAAGGACATTGTCTGGACCATTTTTGTTACACGTGCCTGCCTGTGGAAAAGGACTGGCAGCCTCATCTTCTCTTGACCCTCTTTGTTCTCATCTGATCGCTTCTTGTTTAGAACCAATTTCCTACTGAGAAGGTGAGAGCAGGGCTCAGGAGAAGCATGTTTCTCACACAAATTCATTCACTGAGAGGTAGCTCTCTTCTCATTTTTGTACTTGACTTGATTTTATATCATGAATTATTTCTGGAGCTATGAGGAAGCTGTTTCAGCTGGTTACAGTCATGGAAGATCCCACTACACTAGGAGCCTTAACAGTAATTTATTTACTGTTAAATTTCCGTTAAACACCTGCCTTATTAATTTCTCAGAAATTTCTTAAGTATAGGTTTTACCACCTTGTATTCCTTGTGGTTCCCTAAGACTCTTCTTTTAAAGGTTGTGTTAAACCTACGCTGTACGTGTCTTTGAGAAAAGACCAGGAATATCTATGTGTCATGGTATGTTTAGCTCTACCTATGCAGGGAAACTCTCTTCTGTGGTTGCTGTGGGCTTACTTCTGTGTTGGGGCACCTCAGCCTGGCATTAAGTTTTTACTGATGGGAAAGAAAACTTTAGCTCCAGACATACTCTTGCTTTTGGGAAGACCATATCTGACAGGTTGGACCTATCCAGCTATAAATATTCACAGCTGCCAAATGTCAGGTTGAGAGTTGTGCTGTGGAGCTGGCCAAGGCAGCAATTACTTGTATTTTAGCTAGTGCTGCACATTGACTGTGGATACATTAGCTTTAGTGGAGATTATTTAGAGGCTCAGTAGCTTAAAAGCAGAAATCACTTACATTCATATTGGATATTATTACAGATTCAGGAGAGTTGGCCATAAAAACACTTAGCTTCCTGTAACAAAAGGACTCCTAGCCAAGCAAGTAAAATGTTAATGAGACAGCAAGCACTCATTTTCTTGTCTGTAGCCTTTCCCTCCAAGGTTTTGCTGCTTCATACTGAGGTTCATTAGAGTGGAAATGGTTGACTTTAAAAAAGAAACACCAGCTAAATTGCTAGGGTGTAGAATTTCTTTTCAGATCATAATTATAGGTGATCAACGAAGTGTGTAATTAGTAAGTTGGGTGAAGGATATTTCCAGAACAATCAGCAGCAATTTCCTCCCTGCTGTTCCTTTCTCTGCTCTGAGGACCTTTTGTCTGCTTTGGTAGGTGTGGCTTTTTTAAGCCCGGAAAACACAAATATAAAAACTTATGTCAGATAGGAGTGATACAATAAATAATAATAAAATTTAGAAAACTCTTGCAACAGGATATTCTGTCTTCACTGTAATAAGCCTTACTGATTTTCACTACGTTTCCAGCACTTGAGCACAGATAGTTGTCCGGAGGAAAACAGACAGGTTCATTTCTGGTCTCCCTTGACAAACCTGTGAGACTCTTGCTGGAGCCTGGATTTGCAGTTGCACAGCAAAAATGTGAGAAGCTGTCATTGCCTTCAAATATAGGAATGCCCAGGCTATTTCTTGGTGCTATGAATAATTCATGGAATAATTCAATGAATCTGTCCAGCATGGCTAAAAATAGCTGGGTAAACTGAGTGCTTTTGACCTTAAGAAACAAAATCTGTCTCAAATTTAAAATAAATAAATGAAAAGCTATAGAAAAATCCTTTGGAAGCAAAGATGTCAGTCTGTAAAGATATGTTTGATATTGTAACCTGGAATGAAATATGGCTCATCTTTTCCCTCTTTCTAAGAGACTTCCATCTATCTTCTTCACACAGTTTGGTTAGACGAATGAATATTCCTCATAATTAGGATGGGTTAAGGCTTTTGATCACCTCTTTCTGTCCCTGCAGTTAACAGGCGCACTGGCAGGGCATGGCTTTGCTCTGTCCTGACTAACAGCTGTCTCCTTCTCCGCTGTTGATGCCCAGTGGATGAATGCTGCGGGAATGATGGTTGTGAAAAGGTCGGGGACGACATCCAGCCCAAAGACCTCAGCTGCAGCCTGGGCAGTTCCTGCAAGGCCCTTAGTACTGCTTTCTGGGGTCAGGACTGTGGCTACATCCAACCTGCCCCCCTGATTGTGACAGTAACTTCTGTGCATTGTATGCGGGGCAACTGTAGTGATCCTTCTGCTGTCAGAGATGTCCTGCCACTAATGTACTGAGGGTTCTTCTTCATTCACTTCCACCAGGTGTGTTTTAGAAGCCCTGATAGGCTGCTTCCTTGTGGATTTATTTTGTCCCCTAGCCTGTTTTGGCACTCTCCATTGTATGTGACAAGGCCACAAATTAATTTGGTATTGTGGTAATAATAATAATAGTACTTTCTTTAGTTAAGCTTTTAGTCCGGTGACTTCACTAAGTGGCCTTACATGGCACCTCTATTGCTTTTGTAGTATGGTAAAATCTTCCCTTGATACAAAGAGCTGAACCTGTATTTGGATGTTGTGTTCAGTCAGCCTCAGTCTACCTTCTGATCAGAGTATATCCTGAGCTTCTATTTAGTGTTGCCAGATTCCCAGAACAAGCTCTTGCAAACCCCGTGGTTTGTGGAAGCTGAATACTGTGGTCCAAACAGATCTGGCTTGTGTAGTGTACAGAAGCAGACAGCTTGAAAACCTGCCCTGGCTTTGCAGCAGGAGGGCCAGACATGGGTCTCCAGAACTAAAGGCTGTAACACTTTCAAATAGCTGGTTTCAAACTGTTTACAGGGGGAAATCTTGGCTTTAATTACCAGGTTGTTAATGTCCTCTAGATGAGAATATATTCCCTTAATTATTTTTTTTTCCTGCCTATTTTAAATTTGGGCACGATTCTTAGAAACAGTATTTTGCTGTTCTAATAAATGCTGAATGGTAACTCATGGTAGAAAGTGAGGTTGAACATGAAGACTCTAGATTTTGCATTTCTGTATTGACACAATGGTTAAACCAGCTGATACAAGGAGTGGAAAAGAAATATCCCATTTTTGATTCTGCAGATGTGTCAGACTACTTGTATAGGCCCTTATATATGGGTTGCAGGAAAGCCACTTGTACTCTCCTCCTATCTATTTCCCTGCCACTATATACTGAGTACACAGTGCTCAGATCAACTGCTGGTTGCGAACAACCATAATGATGGGTTTCTTCTCATGTCTTGTAATAGCAAGAAAGGAAGCGGTTTGGGCACAGCTGCCCTACTGTGTAACACGACCGTCCAGCTGTAAATGTGAACACTGTACTGGGAGAGCACCCTTCCTTCTGGCAGAGATAGTCAAAATTTCTCTTCAAACACTTGTTCAATAAAAATAAAATTCCATAGAAAATGTGTACTCTTTCCTTACAAAAGCACTTCTTGCCCTTTCATTGAAAACTTAGATTCAACAAAATCTGAAAGTGTAGACTAGACTGGGGGAGAATCATGCTTTCTGTGTAGATGCTTGGTTTTGACATTGAACGTTTTCAGCATGCTTTTAATCTTCTGAAGAAAACATGAATAAATGATAATTTCTATTGGCATGGTAACTCTTCAGTGGGGGAAAGATGGGGCAGGGAGGGAATAGATGTACCTCTGTCACCTGCTCTAATCTCTGTACTTTGACACAAGGGTTTTTTAGTGTGAGGCAAACAGGTAAGTAGAGCTGCGTGTTCACCCTATGGGGCTTCCAAGGGAGAGATGTTGAATATGTTTTTAAATAAATGGCACCTTCATTATTTATCCATAGCTAGCGTGCTAACTGAAAAATGAAAACAGCTATGCCAGTTATTTTGACAAAGTTTTGGCTGATTTCAAGTACAATTCCTGTAAGTAGAAAAATAGGACCTAATAATTTTGACCACTTCAAAGCTTTACCCAAATGATCTGTTTACTCAATGATTGGTATTGTTTCTAGATATGTGATTTGTTTTCATGCTTTTTTTAAAACTTGCATTAATAGTTGAAACTGCAAATTTGTGACACAGCTGACTCAGCAGCATAAATTATATATGTAACAGCTACTGATTGCTTTATGCTACATGGCGTCATGAGCTGTGTTTTCCCATTCTGAGCTTACTGTGACCCTCAGTCCCTCTGCCACTTTGAATCAAAATTTCTTCTTTTCCAAAGGAGTCTGTGTTTTTACCTGCTTCCCTTGAGCTAGAACTTGTGCACCTGGCACTGACAGGGCTTGACTGCATTTGTGACTACTTTCTGGAGCTCACAGGGAAAATGTTAGTTACTGAAACTGAGACCTGGACTGTGTCAATGTTTTCCTGAATGTCAGGGCTGGGAAGCTAATGTGAACTAATGTGACAGATTTTTGAAGGGATCTGCCACTCATATTCAGTCTCTTTGGGTCAGAAATTACCATGTGGAGACTCAGGCCACACAATATCTGAAATATGGCCTATGCTTGCAGCAGGAAATGTTTGATTATCCTGTTGAGGCTCAGAGGTGAAGCTCTTGGATGGAGTCTCTGTGGATGTGGCATTATGGCATTAGTGCTGAGGACTCTGGAGATGCAGGCTTTGTTTCTGATGCTGTCCTGGGCTTACTTCGTGGCCTTAAACAAGGCACGTCATCTCCGCAGTGCTGAGATCCTTTATGTAACGAAGATAGACTCCCCTCTCAAACAGGGCCTGTCCAATACCCCCATTTTCATGTACTGAAATTTTAAGTTGACTCTGGCTTATCTTTACATGGTGGGTGTGGGAGTGTATGCTTCCCTCCTGGACTCACAGGGTTGTGCTTTCCTGCTCCCTGTCCCCAGGTGAATCTTACAGCAGATAGCCTGCTCTGCAGTGCAGCAGGCAGTGACACTGGTAGAATGTCTCAAAACAGAGGGGCTGTAGGAGACCTACTGCCTGGCTGCTTTACCCTTCCTCTGTTTTTTTGATGTATTTTTTCTGTTTTTTTGTTTTTTCTAGCATGTGACCTGATGCTGTTTTTGTCTCCAAGACATTAGACAATTGAGAGGCTTTCTTCAAGGTGGGCTATGTGTTGACATCCATGGCACAAATGGCCAAGTCCTATTTCCTCCTTCCTTCATAAGCCCTAATGACTTTCAGGATGGAGTGTCCTTTCCTTGATCCCATCCTGAAGAAATTTGGAGTCCAATGCTTGAGTTCACCATGGGATCCCAAAGGGACTCAAGATAGAGCTGATCAGATAGAGCAATGTAGGTTTACCATAGTCCATAGATAACAATCTGACAGTGGTCTGAGCAGTTAGTTGTCTTGCTGCTGACCAGGTAGCATGCACAGCCTTCTTGGTGAGCTCAAAGCCCAGAGAAAGGGGAGAAGCAAGAGCCTCTGTGTCCCACAGTGGGAGATTGCTAGTCCAGCAGAGCTCAGTCTGCTTAGAGGGCTGGTATATTTTTTTAAATGGCTCGTCTGTGAATGTTTGCCTAGTGTAATAGCAGTTCTGCATTTCAACCTGAAAAAAAAATCTTCATTGTTTAACAAAGGAGAAATGGTGTCTATTTAACTGCCTGAAATCACTGTTAGTCCTCTTGCCTCTTTTGCTTCTGGTTAAGTGGTACACAGAATGTGTTGCTCCCTAGAAATAAAATTGCTGCCTCTTGCTGAGGGGAGAACAACGTCCGGAGTGTCACACTGCGCTTGCAATGGGCCACGGCTGCGGACAGAATGGGGGATTGACGCCCTCTATTGTTGGGAAGGAAAAAAAAAAAGCAACACATAATCGTGTTCTTTCTCTGTCCTTTCTTTGATTTTTTTTTTTTTTTTCCCTTCCCCCCTCGCCCCCGTATTAATTTTTACCTTTTCATGCAGTGGCTGGCCGCAGCCTTGCAGATAACAGATGGCCGGTTTCATCTGGTGGCCCGAGGGTCTCTGTCGCCAAGTAAATTCTTGTCACAAGTGGTCAGCGGGGCAAGGCTGCTCGTCTCTGCTGTCCTCGCCAAAGCATGAAGCAGAAAATTAGCCATGCAAATCTTTGTGCATTTTATTTCCAGCATGAGTGTGTACTGACGGAGTTCCAGATGGCTGAGGCACGCGTCCTCTGGCTTGCCAGCACCTGAAGGGCAGCATTGCCACCTGCTCTGTGAAATGCAGGTTGGCCCATAAAGTCTGGTTTGCAGAGATTACCCTTTATGCAATGTATAGTATGATAATAACCTTGTACATTCCTCTCTTGGCAAATGTTTTGTAGTAGTTATATACTGGTTTCATTGTAGTTGGTGGCAGCTAATTTCTTTTTCTTACCCCCTCCTGCAGCTTATTTGCAGAAAGCTGTTTTGCAGCTTCAAGTCATGAAGCCTCACCTGCTCCTGCTTTTATTCTGAACACAAAGCCATGCACTTCATCAGCATTAACTGATCCTGATGCATCCCAGACAATGAAATGATGGCTGTTGGGGCTATTAGGAGAAGCCTCCCTGGGCTGCTAGATGCAGAATTTATAGAGTCTGTCTTTAACCTTTTGGAAAATGGAGAAATGTCTCATTATCTAAAATGATAGCCTTGTACACTGGAGAGTTTAGCTATTTGAACTACTTAACGAACCCTAGTTCTAAGGTGGTGTGAGGTTTTGTTTTTTTTGTTTGGGTTTTTTTTATTATTATTTATTTATTTAAAAACCTGAAGCTGCAAGAATTGTTATTCCTGTAGGTGAGAACATTTTCACCACACTTACAGGAGAGGGCTATACCCATGTGTATTCCGGTCTGTCATTCAAAGTGATCTGTTATCTTGCTGCATTGCATACACCTTCTCTTAATAGCAGCTCTTTCAAAATCTCACCTGCAGAAGAATAACCTTTAGATATTGTAGGTGTCACCTAGTGGAATTGAATGAGTTCTCTTCTACCCAGGAAGAGGTATAGATAATCAACAAGAGTATTATATGATCTAAGGAGCACACTGTCACTTTGGAGTCTTGTGGACTGTCAGTTTGGTGCTGTACGTGCTCCGAGGCAGCAGTAGTCACAGAGATCAGGTCTGCATGCTGCTTGGCCGGCTTTTGGGCAGAGAAAGAAAGTGCCGATAATCACAATATAGGATTAAACCCAAGCCACAAAGTGATTTACCCAAAATCTCACAGGGAGCATGTGAGCTAGGAATTACAGCTCAAGCTGTTGAATCTTAGGTCAGTGTCTCAGACAAAAGCTCATCGTTCCTCTGGGAACAGCAAAATACATTGCAGTACAATCAACACGGGAGAGGTGGTGTGAGACCCTGAGTCCAGCATGCTCTGGAGACACTGGAGAAAAGTTAGCTTGACCTCAAGTGCAGTGATGTCAGTGAGGTGCTCAGCTTGATGTCTGCTTATTCTGCCTTGATGTAGACTGTACCACACAGGACGCAGACCCCCTTCTGCAGAACACAGCTCGGCAATGCAGCTCTATGTGCGACTCTGGGAAATGCTAATAAGCAGTGCATCTGTAGCCCCTTTCTTTCCTGCCTCCCTGGATTTATCCCTGACTGGCCTTTGTATGGCCTTTCTCTCTTCAAAGAGGGACATCAAAATGGTGTGAAAACCCAATGCCTCAACAGAAAGGTGTCTGGACAGACCATACTGCTATTGTAAACAGGCTTAATTTATATGTTCTTTTGCTTTATGTGCTGCAATGATTTTTGCTTTGAGGGAATTCTCATACAGCTGTTTGTTTTATTGTAGCGCTTATTCTTAGAGGAAGCTGTCAGGAGCTGCAAAAACATTTTCCTTCTCCTTTAATCCACTATAAAGCCAGCCCTTAAAACTGATTTGCTCCCAGAGACCTTGGGCAGTGATATTTAGATTGAGACAGGCTCCCATTGTGAAGCCATCCTGCTAGCCCTGTAACATCTGAAATGGCACAGGAGAAGGTAGGCAACACGTATCAAGGTCCTCATTCACAGGCCTATGAGAAGAGGTAATTGCTTGTAAATTGCTGTTGTGCTGCTTTGATTTCCTTGCTGAGGACCTCTTAGCCGAGAAGACTGATACTTATAGTGAAAAGAAAGAGAAGGAGTGATGTTACTTTCTGCAGCGGAATACAATCAACCAATACTGCAGTTTTACAGGTGGGTGGTCAAAACTGCTGGGTTTTCATACATTTTCAGAGGGCACCCACTTGACAAATGGTCCCTACAGATCCACCAGCCTCATGCTGTCTGGTAGGCATTTAGAAGTAGATTATAGTGTTCTTTACCTTCCCAGGCTATGAAATAAACAGCATAACTATTTTCAGTGTCAAAGTCTGAATGCACTGTGTGACATATCAGAATTACAAACCTCCCAGCTCTGCAGAGCTGAATTTTTATCATGCTAACTCCTCCAGTGAGAAATAATAGCCTGGCAACTGCACTGAACTCCAGTTGTTGTAACAAGCAGGTACATAAGAGGCTCCCGTTGCATCCAATGTATACATGAGCCCACACTACATACAGAACTTTAGTGTGAGTGCTGTAAGGGTACAAACAGAATTTCAGCCCACACTACTCCCAGGAGCAGTTGGGAAGTCTGGCTCTTGTCCAGCAAGCAGATACACTTCCTCAAGAGGGTATGATCTCCCAGCAGGGTGGTACTTGGTTTCCAGCACACAAGTACAAGTAGTGCACTACTTGCTCCTCTTGAAAGATTTCAGATTCTCAGTGTAAGTTACCTTGCCTTTGCCAGCAGGCTCATGGAGTGGTATAAAATGACTGACATGCCTCCATCTCTGTTGCAATTTATGAACAAATAAATTAAGACTTCAGTATCTTCTTTCTTGCTGCCAACCTCTATAGTACTCAGACTTCTCCCATTCAGAAGTCAGATGCCTTCTATTTGAATGCTTTATGACAGATGGCATTCTAGTATGGGCTAAATGCCGATATAAAGGCATCCAGGGAGGCTGCAAAAGGCAAATGATAAAGGTGTGGGTACATGAGAAGCAAGGGAGCTACTCAATGGCTATGAAACCTTTCACCGTGATCCTGCAAGTCAAATATCTGCTGGGGTTTGCACTGCTGTGTGAGTAGGTGTGAAGTGGAGGAAGCTCTAGGCTTGGTCCTGCACACATAGAGGAAGTTGTATTTACTCTTATATTTGTTCAATATCCAGACAAAAAAAAGTGGTGAGGTACAGACACAAAATAGCTATTTCTTATGAATAGACTTGAATGAAATCCTATTTGTGTAAATTTACTTCTGTCAATGTTTGAAGTATAGGTCTTTCATGTTATCTAATGCTCTGGAAGTATAGATGTTTTACAGGCACCAGAGGAGTGCAGAGGTCATACTGAATAGGAATGAGCACCACAATTCCATGCAAGCCCCTGCATTATAAAGCATGAGGAATCTGATGGCTTTACAGCACAGGTGGGAACACGGGGAGCTGGAGTTTTCTGTCTCCCTTTGCATTTACATCACAGCCTTACCAACAAACTGCCCATATCAGGTGGAAGGATGCAGCTATAAAATTTCTTGATGGGTTTGAAAGGGATTACTGGAATCCTTCTTTTATTGCTCAGTTGATGTGCCGTTTTGTAATAAACAGTGAATCCTTTTGTTCCTTTAGCACAACCTCACTTTCCTATCAGTATCTTGAATTCTGCCTATGGTTTAGCTCTCACCTTCCCACTCATGGAAGTAGACTGTCCGTTAGCCTTTCCTGCAAATGTTTGCTTTATCTTCCCTGCTAGAGCTGTGCATGGAAGCTCCTTTCTTCCATCCTGAGTGGGCAGAAGGAAGACGCTTATACTGCCTTTCCTGAAAGGACAGGTCCTCTCATGCAGGTGAATTGGTAGAAGAATGAAAGGATGCTGTCCTCTATGGCTTCTGTATTAGTCTTGTCACTAACTGTTATAACACAGGCTGCTTGATGGGCAATAGAGCTGTCCCTACTTGCTACTTAAAAAGGAATCTAATTAAATCAGATGTCACAGTTGATTTTACCCTGGTTTTTCCCCTTGGTAGTCTCACAGGTTGTTGCAGTCTTCCAAGTAATAGTGTCTCTCTGCAGAAGGTACATGCTTCCAAAAACACCTTTCCCATACAGATTTTTTTTTTTTCAGTTAGTGTTATGGCATGTAGTACAGCAAAAGATGGAAGAATATGTCTTTCTCTTGGGAAGAGTAAAAGTATTGCACCCTAGCTTCATAACTCATTTTGCTTGGCTGCAAGGGAAAAGTTTGTCATAAAATTCATGGCAAAACTCCTATTGACTTCATCTAAATATTCGTGGGATAACTGCATCACTAAGGAGACTGAAAAAGAACCCAAGATTGGCCATATTATGGAGTAAAAGCTTTAAAGCGCTCTCTAAAACAGTGAACAAAGCCTGAAGCACAGGACATAGGATAGATTTGTTCCAACCATATGAACGTTTTTTAGGGGGAGCTGAGAACATCCCACACCATCATTTCAGATAATGGTTTGACAAAGAGGAGCATCTTTCTCCTAGGACGCACTTGAATTTATTTTTTTCTAATGCTCCATCCCAACAAGATAAAAAGGATATTTAAATGTGTACATAAGAGGGTTTAATTTTGTAGACAGAAGCCTGCATTTTATTTTCTTTTTGCAGAGACTCTAAAATAGCAGCTCTGGAGTGGGTTTCTTTTTTTCTTTTTTTTTTTTTTTTTTTTTTTTTTTTTTTATTGTTTTTTTTAAATTTTTTTTTTTTTTTTTTTTTTTTTTTTTTTTTTTTTTTTTTTTTTTTTTTTTTTTTTTTTTTTTTTTTTTTTTTTTTTTTTTTTTTTTTTTTTTTTTTTTTTTTTTTTTTTTTTTTTTTTTTTTTTTTTCAAATGAGGATTTTGAGAACTTCTGTGTGCAGAACAGGAGATGGAGCTATTTCCTAGCATGAAATGTATTTTGTAGTTTAGTTAAGCACTAGTAATAGTTGCATGTTGTCCTTGATCCAGTTCTTATGTTATCATGATTGCAGTCCTTCTCTAATCCCTCTCTACCCCTGAAAATAGCCTGTTTTTTTAAAGCTGAACAGTAGTCGTCAGCACATCAGGATGACATTTTATTCACAATCTGGGTTTGTGATTAATGGAATCAATAACCAGCAATCCTTTGCTTATGTCGCTGGGGTAAGCAGCTCTCAGAGGTGACAGCTGCTTATTTTGAGGTGAAGGAAAGGTTATTTGTAAGGCTCACAGTTTTGTGTCCATTTCAGCTGCTAGGCAAAACACAAATTACTCTTGCAATATTTTTCTGGTTTATTTCTAGTCCCCTCTTCCATGAGGTCGTGTATTTATTCTCAGGTATCTAAATTAAATAACTATCTGTTTGGTTTCCGAAGGAAATGAGGCTTTTGGAGTCATGTTCCATGCTCGTATGTGTGTCTGTCAGACTATTGCAATTAACTTTTGAACCATTGGTCAATTCTAGTGGCATTTGGCAGAGGGGCAGAGGTCTTAAAAACAATTACATTCCTGCAAATTGCATAGAAATTGACAGCTGGGTGATGGAGAAAAACCCTTGTTAACACTCTTATAGAGGGGAAACTGTCAGTGTTCATCTGTTACCGAACATGAGAAAATCCACTTAGAAATACAAATCTCTTTGAACACTGACTTCATTGGTTTTGCTGTTTCTGGAATGCTTTTTGTTTGGTTATTTTCACTCAAGGGGTGTTAAAAAAAAAAAAGTGAAGTAAATGTATTTTATTTTTACGCTAAGAGTTGTAAGGCTGTTCTGGGAGAAAAAGCTGAAATAGAATCAATAGTTAGTTTGGGGGGTTTTGTTTGTTTGCTTGGATGATGTGCCAAAGAAAGAAATCATGCTCTCTGCTTCCTGGTTCTGACAGGAAATAGAAACAGAATAGAATAAAGACAAAATGTCATTTCCAGACTGCCTAGAAGCAGGAATGTTTAAGAAGTAAAAGCATCTGTTAATGTATAGTTATCCTGTCCCTTCTCTGTTATTCCTGGATGCACAAACCCTGAAATGAGTTGGTAGGTTATCTCTCTCCCTTCTTCCAAAGCACCTGTAGGCCACTTGCTCTATGAACAAAAGAACAGCAATGTTTAGCACAGGTTTATTTACCTTTTCTCAGTGTCGTCATGCTGTACTGCAGAGTACTCGTTCTTCTTTTCAGACATGGCGTCTCTTGGCATCGCTCCTGTCATAACTACTATCCCGAATCATGCTGCAAATAGCATGATTCTGTTGCCTGCCCTCAGCATGCTTTTGCTCAGTAATGCAAAGACCTGCAGGTTTGTGGAATTTGAGGTATGGCCAAAGGAAGTGCTTCAGGTAAACAGATTTCTCCATCTGCTAGGAAATATCAGCCTTGTTAAGCAAGGCTTAATTCCTACCTCCTCTCCTTGGAGATCTGAGCTAGGAGATAAGAAAGGAGGTATTAGTGTACTTCATATGGGTGTGTTGTAGAATAGAAAGCAGAAAATGCCCAGCAGTTCAATGTAATCTTTTTTTTCTGTGGTGAAATATATTGTTTGGTTGCTCTTTTTCACTCTTGCCATATGGTTAGTCATCTATGAGGTTAGGAAATGTTCTTCCTTTGGATGCATTTTTCCTCCCCACCTATTAATGCAGAGCTATGTCCCAGCCCTTGATATTTTACACAGGCTGCCTGACCCACTGTTGTGTCTGTTCAGCACCATTCTCAAATCTATTTTCTGCCATTAACTGATTCTGGCCATAATACTCCAAACATTTGACAAATGCAACAAGAGTATTTCACATCTCATCTAGTGTAATAAGCAGCAGTCTTTTCATATCCTATAAACTTCAGTGTCATTAAATTAAAGACCAGTCTACAAATATTACTAGATGCTTTCTTAGTCAATTTGTGGCAGTGACACATGGGATATTTTTGTATGGAGTTTGGCATATGCAGACTTTTTCTAAAATACTGATATAATATAACTAGACTAATGTTTGTTTATCCTGAGCTCCAATAGCTACATTTTCAAATGTCTGGTTTCATATCCATTCAAAATGAATTTAACCAAAAAATGCACCATGTGCATAAAGAACAGCTAGAGGGAAAGGTAGTGTAGGAAAAACATTGGGCTTGAAGAAATCTTGGTTTGGGTTGTAGTCCAAATTGCCATCAGATTTTGGGAGGTCCTTTCACTAGTTTCTTCCTCTTGCTTATATTGTATACTACAGCAGATCTTCTTGTGGAGGGACTGTGTCTAAATTGTCTGTTTTATAAAGGAACTGGCCTTACTTGCTGTCCTGTCTCAAAGCTGTAAGTGCTACCATGTTTCACCTGAATTACTCTGGAGTCGCGCTTGCTTACAGCCGTCCACTGTCCACGCAGGAAGTGCACAGGTTGCTGACCCACTCTCACATGTTACTGCACTGCAAGACAGTGTGGCTAGACCTGAGTTAGCTCCTTCCTTCCACACTCACCTTTGATGCAAATGTGGGGACGTTGCCCTGCCTCTGTCTCCATCACGCGGGGGGCTCTTAACCCATTTTTGCCTCGAGAAGACTGCTCCCACTGCTCCCTAGTGCTGAGCTTGTGCTGAGCCCTGGCCGGCCTGGCTGCAACAGGGCTTGTCTAAGCTGATGAGCGTGGGGCAGGTTTACTGCCCAAGTTCGCTACTAGCTCCAGATTCATGGTGCTTTTAAGGCTGTATTTTTGTCACAGATCAGCTAAATGTAGTGTACAAAATCTACACAGCTATGGATCTTGTATTTACTATAGGTTTGGGGGGTGGTTGTTTTGGGGTTTTTTATACCTTGAGTTAATGAGGCATTAATTTGGGAAGCAGTCCTCAAAATGTGGGTCATTTAAAAAAAAAAAATAAAAGCCACCCAAAATATATTTGAGTAGCAGAGCATGCACAGTTTCAGCATTATTCATTAGAGTTAGTTCAGTTAACTGTGAAGAATTTTTGAAGAGATGATGAATACATGTTTTCTTGAGAATTCAGTGGATATTATATAATGAGAGCAAACAGCAAAGAGAATACAAGCCATATTTTTCTCCCAGAGAATTATTTTCGGTCCTTGCTTCCACCAGTAAAGATGCTGACAAACGCACTTATTTTCTGGGGATACTCACCAGATATTTTGACATATGCTGACACATGAAATACAAGTGATATCATATAGTAAGAGATAGGGTATGTATTTTCAGGATATTTTGAGGTTACCTGTTCCTATTTCCAGATTGCAGGGGGAAAGAATACCTTAGCTAGCCAGAATAGCTAAGACCTTGATGATCATCCATGTTATCAAGTGTGAAGGTCTCCAACTTTCTTGCTCACTCTGCCAATGTAAGAAGTGTCTGATTAAGGACAGAGCTCTTTGCTGCTGCTACCATACTGAGCCATAGGAGCCGATATACATTAGAAACAGTCTGAACTCCCATGACGGGTACAGGAATAAAGCAGGGGGCAGGTGTTCACATGTGTTCTGGAAGCAGAGGACAGAAAATGCTGCCAGGGTGATTGTATTGTAGCTGGAGAAGGAAGTCCCAAAAGCTGGCAGATGTGGAAAGTGTCAAACTTGGGCTGTTCTGTCTTAATCCATTTTTTTCTTAGCTGGATCCTCTTTTAGGTCAGAGATTTTTGTTTTGGCAAATACTATATATCTCAAGACAGCTCAACTGTATGACTCAGAGATTGATGATAGAAGTCTACTTGTGCTAAGGAAGTAATAGGTTCTGCCTAAAATAAGAGATCATAGCTCTCCAAGAGGCTGCCTAACTTTCCTGTGGTAAATTTTCTTCCTGAATTTTAGATGTCTGGCTAATGTATGGAAGCTTGATATTTTATTAGAGTTATGGTCTTAACGTGGACACAAGAATATGAGTGAGATGACACAGATTCCCTTGTCTCATGCTCTTAGCCTATTTTCCTACAAAATTTTGGTTCTGGTATGTTTTCTTGATTCTTTAAAGCAGAATAACTTGTCTTTCAGTGTGATTGTAAATCTGCCACCATGCCAGACACGTAACCTTTAATCAGTGACCTAACCACAGCCCAAAATGAAAATCTGTTTGAGTCATTTCTGAAATCAGACTGATATTTTAAGTCTTGAACTCAAATGGGACCAAAATATTGAAACTTCACAGCTGTGCTGTAACTGAACTCAAAATGTATGAGATTGCCTCCTTGACTGAAATGTTTAATTGCCCTGGATGCTGGGGGACTGCATGGTCTTTCAAGCTTCAGTGTACCTAGCTCTAGAATACGGCAAATTTAATTTTCTTACCTTCTCATCAACAAGGTCAGCAAGTCCCTTGCCATTAAACATTTTCACCATGTGAAAGAACTGGCACACAGTGATCAAATTACTTCTCAGTCTTCACTTTGATAAACTGAAGAGATTAAACTTCTTAATCAAAGTAGCACTTCTGCAGTCCTCTTTTGCTCTTTTTCACCTTTCTACAGTCTTCTCCAGTGTGGACCCCAAACCAAAATAATGTAGTGTATAGAAGCCAACCCACTTCCTTACTAGACAGTGTGAGATAGAGTAAGGTATCAGAAGATGATATTGGATTTCAGTTTGTATATTTGAGTCATGCTGTTTGGGATACATTGTTCTGTTTAAAAACCAAGCCATATGAAAATGAAATTCACTGGATGAATGCAAAGATACAGCAAAGGAGGAGGAACAACAAATGCAACCAACAGGTTTAAATGCAAATTTCATTTTTAATAACAAAATTGGTAGCTATAAAAAAACCCAAGTATGTTCCCTAGTGGCCCCTTAGAATGGTGGTGGTGACGGATGGGGTTTATTATTGATTATTTGAGTACAGGGGCAATAATAGAAAATGTCGTTTTATTTATTTTGTGGATTCTAATTCTTAAAATAAATGTTATGTTACTTAATCCTTGTTTCAAAAAAATTTACGGTGAGTTGATGTTTCTTACCTTGAAGAGAGATTAACAGATGTTTTTACTGTGTGCCTTAAACAAATTCATAGTTTATTATAGCAGTTTTTTGCTATTTCATTGCATTTGCTAGACACCCTAAGAGTAGTATTTAGTTCTGCCAAGGAGTGTATAAGCTTGAGCTAGTATCTATTTTCATGTCTTCTGATACAACATTTCAGATTATTCTTCCTGAAGTGTCACAGTGAAAGGAAGAGGCTACTGTTTGTTTCCAATTAATAAATCCATATTCAAATATGCCATACATCTTCCAAGTCTGTCACTTGAATCAAACTACTTCCTCAGCAGATTTCTGTACTACTTCCACCTACTCACAAACTAAATTATTTTGCGCATCCTCTTGTTTATTAATTCCACTTCCTCTCCTTTCCAGATGAACTGGTTTTATGCTTATCACATCTAGGTTCCTACCCCCCAAATTTTTCATAATGTCTGTTTTTTAATTACCATCTTATTTGGTAGTAACATAGCTGTTAGTATAGGTAGCACTATTCCCCAGCTGGTAGTTATCTTCATGGCTTTTCCTGCTATCTGTCACAGCCACAAAGATTTCATTAGCTAGTGGTTTCCTCTCTCCCCCCAATTATATAGGAACTGTCAGTCACACAGCGAATGAATGCTGCAGGAAATCCACACTGCATTCTCATATAATTCAGCACTATAATTTCCTCATCTAAATCTAGTACTGTTAAAAAAACAAACACTATCTAGTGTTCTCAAGCCTCTGTTTTATTCTTGTGACTAGCCTGAGAGGGCTTTTCACTGTACGATGATTTACTGCCTGGTGCTATGATTTAATCTGAGTGGCTTTCACAGGGAGAGGCTTTGTGGCTCTGTGACTTGAAGTTGAGTGTCCCCAAAAAAGGCTCTGAGAGAATGCAGAAAAGGCTATATGCATCCTTTGTCTTGCAATATGTTGAGAAATGAGGAGAGGTTTTGCAAAACACGAGGGCTATTCATGTCTGATTTGGAGGTAGCTGAGTCAGGAGGGAGTCTTCTGAGGTTTTCTGTTGAGTGAAAGATGAACACACCTGAAATTTGAAAGATTTCTTGAGATACTGAGTCAAGATGCCTCCCAAAAGGAAATAAGCTATAGTCAGTTAGCTATTTTTTTTCTATTACGCATCAGCTTCTCAAAGCCAGTTAACTGTAATCAGCTTTGAATTTAAAGGTCTTTGCTTCCAGTGTGGATGTGGTGTGTACCAGTTCTTCCCTTCCTTAGGGAGGGCTGTCATTTGACTATTGCAGCACACCATCCTTGCATGGATGTCCTTTCAGGAGGTGAGCTTGCTTCCAAAAGACAGAAGTTGCTTTCCTCTGACACTGCAGAAAATCAGTTTAGTTGAAGTGAAACACAAGAGGATGCAATCCTGAGCTGTAAGTGCATTTGAAATTATTTGTCTTCATTTGTACAATACTCTGCAATTATCTTTTTACCAATGCCAGCATTTGACTAACAGTATTTCAAATTTCAATCTCCCCTGCAGCATCCTGCCAAAATGCTTAGAGTTGATTCTCAGATGTCTAACGAATGTGTGTGTGTGGCCAGGGGATACGTACAGGTCTTTCCCACTGTGAATGCACCAGTAGGATCTCTGACTTCCAAAGGACCACCTATTTTCATTAAACCAGTAGGAGTTTGAGATTTCTACAGAGCTAAACCATATTTTTCACTGTCATGGTTTAGCCCCAGCTGGCAACTAAGCACCAAGCAGGTGCTTGCTCACTCCCCGCCCCCAGAAGGATAGGGGAGGAGAATTGGAAGAGTAAAAGTGAGAAAACTCGTGGGCTGAGATAAGGACAGTTTAATAGGTAAAGCAAAAATTGCACACAAGCAAAGCAAGACAAGGAATTAATTCAGCACTGCCAATGGACAGGCAAGTCTTCAGCCATCCCCAGGAAAACAGGGCTCTGTCACATGTAACAGTGACTTGGGAAGACAAATGCCATCACTCCAAATGTCCCTCCCCCTTCTTCCTCTTCCCCAACCCCTTATATGCTGAGCATGACGCCATATGGTATGGAATATCCCTTTGGTCAGTTGAGATCAGCTGTCCTGGCTGTGTCCCCTCCCAACATCTTGTGCACCTCCAGCCATCCTGCTGGTGGGGCAGTGTGAGAAGCCAAAAAGTCCTTGACTCTGTTATCAACACTTTTTTTCAGCACAAATCCAAAACATAGCCCCATACTAACTACTATGAAGAAAATAAACTCTCTCTCAGATGAAACCAGGACATTCACCCATTTGTTTCTTAATATTTGCTTTCTTGCTTTTGAAAGATGCTGATAATGAGAGCAAACAGACTGACATCTTCAGAGGAGAGCTACATGGATGTGCAGGAAAGGAAGGAGCTGCATTGCTCAATGAAAACTATTCAGGCTTCACATTCAGCTTAGTGATCTTTCCTCTTTCCCACTCAAGTGAGAGTTTTAGGGATTCGTAACTGCAATAAGTACCTGGGACATTAAACACTGTGATGTTAGCCTCTTAGTAGCCATGTGCATTGTGTGGTAGTTGAGGGATGAAATTCCTGCTTTGGTCTATGTCCAGTTCTACAAAGTGCCAGACGTGTATTTGACTTCATGCTATTCTTGCTATACCTACAGACACAGAGCAAAGGGAAACACTGTAGGATTTGTCCTGCAGCAGAGCAAGTTCACAACACTTTCAGGTTGTAAATTGCTGTATTTCCTTAGATTGAGCTATTGCTAATGAAGACCTAGTCTATCCCTAATTATATGTGAAGAAACAAATCCTAACTGCTCTGGTAATAAACACAAGTGAATCATGTTATATCTTAAAGAATTTGCACTGTCACTAGATGTTTCTCTGTCACAATGGAATTATCCTAATAGCAGATTGGCTGTCTCATTAAGTTGCTAATTAGTATGTATTTATGTTAAAAGGACATATTAGTGTTGCTTTCTGTGTTTTCCCATGTTCTTAAGGCTTGAATGAAAAATTTAATGCTTTTTCTATAAAAAGATCCTTAATTGGGTTACACTGTGAGTGCCAATTAGTAAAGACTTGTAAGTTCCCAGTGCATTCCTTGCATTGCTGTCATCCTCACAACTGAAGTAGGCAATGATAATCACACATTTGTATCATGTAGGCACCATGTAGCAGATGATATATTGGGGTTTGAACAGCAGTTCGTTTCCTTTCTGTGGTTCCTGATGTGCCTTTGCTAACAATATGAGATTAAATCCATTTCTCTGGTCAGCTTCTTACAGCTATAGAGAACATGTTTCCACCTGAGAGATAATTCTTGTGGAGAGATAGCTAATGTTTTCCCTCAGAGCTGCTCATGAAACAAACCTGATCCCCAGACTGCCAGAAGGCTAGTGGTGCTCTGGGAAGCAGCATACTCCATCCAGATCCTGGTCAAGGATGCATAAGGATGAGGGTCTAACGGTGACAATTTAATTCACACAAAATTAATGCACACGCACCCCCCCAGCTCCCCCTCCCTCCATTTTTCAGACAATAAGCAGAGACATTGTGTAGTGGAATTGCTTGTACAAGTGCCCTATGGATGTGAAACCTAGCATTCACATGCAGAATAACATTCTCTGTCCACCATCACCTGGAGCAAAGCATGATATTCAGCAAAAGCAGAGTTCTGGAGTTGCAGTTTTATTGTTCAGAGGTTTGACTTCTCCCTCACCCCCTTTCCAACAGGGCAGCTCTACTGGGGATCATTGGTCTAGCCCAAATACTTGTGGTAGTCCTTGAAAACACAGCTTTTAGCTGAATGGTAACCTATGCTGCTAAGGGAGAGGTTGAAGCTATTACACAGAAGTTAAAATATATATATGTGCATACACATAGAAAAGTATTATTGTTAGGGCTGTATTCGACAGTCAGTTGAAATCACCTAGGGATAATTGTTATTAGCCTTGCTCTTTCCGCTAAATTTATTTGTGCTAGTGTTGGTCAGTCCTGTGACATTTATGGTAGGAAAAAAGTAAAGGGGAACTGTAATATCATGTGCCGTAGCTCATGTTTTGTTTTGGGGGGCTTTCTTCCCTTGAAAAATAATGCTGGTCCTCATAGTAGCTTGGATGGGCTTTTAGAGGAGAAAATGTTCTTTGTTGTATTTCTTTCCTGCCTCTTTCCCTTCAGTAGCACTCAAATCAAAGCCAGAGGCAGGAATGTGGAAAAATAGCTGCTACTGAAAAAAACAGTGTGATTAGTGTGCCGGATGCTTTCCTGTCAGCAGGGAGTGAGAAACAAACTTGTTAGCAGAGCTCAGGCTTTCAGGCCAACCGCCTGCTATCTATCCTGGGTATTCATAGGCAGAAGATGTGGATGTATGTTGCCTTCCAAAAATGAGGAAACATCAGCTTCCGTTTGTAACTTCAAGATTATAAATCTTAACTAAAACAAGAAAACTTGTTGGTACAACTAAGTAGTTCACATTATTTAACTGAACTAGCAAAATGTGTAATAACGAATAGTGAAATACTATCTGTGTCAAAATCAACAGAGTAAGCAAATTAGTTTCAGTGCTTGATTAGTTAAATCACCATGCTAATACTGTGGAATAATCAATCCTTGCTGTCCATTGGGTATAAATCTCACTAGGGAACCTTATTACAGTCAGTCAGACCTCTAATTGGAATCTAGCAAAGTATCCTCTTCCATCTTCAAAGGAATGGGCATGATCTTGTCAGGATCAGATATCTTAAATTATGTTATAGTCTTGGGGAAAAAATCCAATTTAAAATAACTATAAAAGTATCTAAAAAATATGCTGGCATAATAAAAACACTTGCTCAATGTTCATTCAACTGCAAACTAAAAAAAACCTCAGACTGCGATACGTTAGCTATTCTGCTGTGTACTAAAGACAACATTCTTAATGATTTTGGCAAGGCAATTAAGAATATTTTTTTTGAACTGTCAGACAGCTTTAACTCTTGATAGAGAATATATATCTATTAAACACGGCAAGACGAAACCAATGAGCAGTAAAAAAATGTTCAATTTTGTAGATTTGCATGCTACCTAAGCATTTTCTTCACAGCAATCAGTTTGTTTACAATTGTAAAATATGTTGTAATTTTTTTTTTGGCTTTTTAGAAAAATAGTGTCTAGTTATTTAGTATCTCTCCAGGACTTCTATTTTCCCTTCTTAGATCCTTCATTTAACACTGGAAATTAAAATACTATCTTGCATTGTCTAAAATTATGTATGTTAAATAGTAGTTATGAAACAGTACTTTCACAATTATAATGTCTGGACAATTCAAAACAAGAAACCCATTCATACAACCTTCAATAGTGGGCTCAAACGCTTTTCCTTCAGTATGACATGAAACAACAGATTCAATGTGGAGAACTTGGATGCTAAGTATTAATTGTTCTTTGCATTTTGGGGGAGGGTTCCTATGAAATAAGTGCTCATATCACAGTATATTATTATGCTATATCTGCAGCTATAAATTGGATCAAAGTTAGCTAAGCAATGGTTGCAAACACCTGGAAAATATGTTGAGAACCAATTGGTCATGTATTGAATGTGTAGTGACAATCATATAAATGTACTACAGACTTCTTTGCCGACACGAAGGGTTTTTGACAGGTAAAGTTCTACCTTTTCTCAAAAGCAAGTAGAGCTGCCTGTACCTCCATTTTATGCAGACAAGAGCCATCAGTGAAGTTATTGCTGGTTCAGCAGAGGGTTATAGTCAAGGCAATCCTAATGAAGCCTGGGTTCTCCAAATTCATTGAATGAGAGATTTGAGTCATTCTATATTTACCTCTTCCCTGTGTGAGCAGCGTAATCATTTATAATTTGAAAATCATGTGTAAAAATATGCAAGAGAAGATTCTATTTTGAGGGCATTTTGCGCACACTTGCTCACAAGTGTAATCCCAGAAAAGTTCTGGGCTGCCGAATTGCAGCAGCAAGCAGAATGATAAAACACTTCTTCCTGTTTCCTCCAAAATACCATGTGTGAGAAATCATAGTGGGGGAAAAATAGCTGCAGCAAAATGTTACAATATTTTTGTCACACATACTGCATTTGTACTGCATGTATTCTCATTTTAAAATTATGCAAAGTGCCTGTGTGACAATGCTGTTTCCTGCTTAACGTAAAGAATTTTGTAAAGACTAGGTATTTTCTTTCTTGTATCTTACAGCTGGAGGCACAAAAATATCAAAGTTACTGCTAAACATTAGTCATAATGGACTAGGGATGGAACCTATGTTCTTTAATGTCTAGTTTCCTATGAAGGACTAGAATGTATTTAATTTCAGAATTTAAAAGGAACCCAAAAGTTAGTTTCATATGGAAACTACTTGAAATAAAACAGGAATTGTCACAGTTGATCAAATGAACTCAAGCATTATTTGGATTTTGACCTTTCATCATATTCCATCACAAGAATATGCAGTGGGAGTTTTGGTTTAGTTTTGCAGAAATTTTGAATTTACTGATAATTTTGGAGGTTGTGGGTAGAAATGGAGGACTTTTGATAAGGCATTTCTGATAATCTCTAACCTTAGGTTGTTTTTTTTTCCTCCCTCTCTGTTGGTTTCAAATCCAGGATGCTTCTAGTCCAACCCTGATGCTCTGCCCTGTCAAAGGAATATTTGGAGTGAACTCAGATTAAATGACTGAGGTGCACCAAGAAGAGAAAACCCCTCTGTGGATGGATTCAGTGTTGGCACTCAGGTAGGTGTAACATGCACCTTTTTTTACTTTCTATGCACCTGTGTATGCTGACCCACAATTACATGCTGATGTGCCTAACTAGCCTTAAGTGATAGATAATTTAGGAAGGTAGTAGGAGAGAGAGGAGGAGGATGACAGTCCCTCAACTGGCATAAACCTGCATTAACTCATTCATCATCACTCATTGATTTCACTAGCATGGTATCCATTTCTCTACTTGAGCATCTAAGCCTTTCTTAAATAGATTACACTGGCTTTAGCAGAGCTGTGATGATTTATGCCTACTTAAAATCTGCCATCTGCAACAATGCATGCCTAATCTTATCTTAATATACACACAGAAAGTTGTTTGAAAAGGAGTTAGAGCTGCTGCTGTACACTTGATGTGTGTCAAGTGACTGCAGAAAAGTGAGAAAGAGCAAGTAAGCCACAACGCAGTATCTCAGTACATAACAACTTCTCTCTATCCATAAATGCATTTTTCTCAACTAAAGCTATGACTGTACACCTCTGCGTGGACTCATCCCCCTTTTACACAAAACTTCTGTCAGATTTTCCTCTTTGCTCTCAATCAATACTAGTTGTGGATGATTAGAATAATGACCGATTGTATTGGGCCAGTGTGAAGAACAGCATTGAAGGTGGTGTATTGAGATTATGTGACTGTATTTTTACAGATGTGGAGGGCTGACCAGACCTCATTCAGTCCTGGGTTACTCAGCACAGTCCTACCTCTCCTCTGTGCTTTCTGCCATCATTAATGAGACCTGAGTATGCCTACTCTTGACTTCTTAGCTGCAATGGTGTGGACTGGAACCATACAGTCATGAAGTGGAAGCGTATTTGTCCTTCACCAACATTCATGCCTTGAACTCGCAGAGCTTGATTTCAGTTCTCTCTCGAGTCACAGTTAATAACATGCTAAGCCCAACAGTTTAAAAATACTGCATGTGGTAACTAGGTATAAAGCTTCCTGGTGTAAAATTAATGCAAACAGGCTTTGACCTTGGACAGTTCTAGTGTGCCCTTGGCTGGAAATGTCTTAAAGGAGGAATGTTTAACATGGGAGCCAACTGTAAGGGCTACAGTGCTTTCTACCTCTGTGTTATTCTACCTTGTTGTAATTTGGAGAAGTGAAAAGAAACCACGTGACTATCAAATTATTGATACCTTTCAGAAAGTCTAGGATTGCTGGTTGTGTTTGGTGCTCCTTGATTGTTTGGATCGACAGTATAGATTTCTGGTCAATATTTTTTTCCCCCCTTGTATAAGTAATGATGCTAAGCAAATTAGGTGTCAAAATTGTTCTTTCCCTTCTATTTTTTTTCCCCATGTAATTTGTAATCATTTGTCTGGAAATACAGCACTGCACTGGTATCTTGTCTTACCTCTTTACAACTGTTTGTTCAAGGACAATTGGTTTTAAGATACGTTCATTATTTTTCAGCATGTTTGTAAACTCTCGCTGTGCTCCTTCAAGTCTGAACATTCCCTAAGCCTTCCTTTGTACCTCAGAAGTTAACTGGAATGTCTTTCATTCAGTGATAGAAAAAGGAATATAAATTAAGATTATGCATAGATTGAATGTTACTTAGCAAGTGTCACTTTTCTTCTCAGAATAAGCTTCATCCTGCCATAGTTTGCATAATGATATCACATTTGACTTCTCTGAGAGGGTTTTCATTAAGTTAGAAATAGAAAATTGGGCACAAAATACATGTAAAATGTGAACACATTGAAGAAGCAGATGCCTCTGACTTCTAACTGAAATTCTCTATCAGAATGGAGAAACTCTTGGTTTAACTGCTTGTATTTGGTGTTTGATTGCTCAAATATAGAAATTATTCCCTAATGCTCACGAACAAACAGGCAGAGCTGTTTTCACTAGGTCTCTCAACTGTGCATGTAGACAAAGATAGGTGGGTGTTCTTTAGATGACCCCCTTTCTTGTGGTAAGAGAGGGAACAACAACTCTGGAAAAAAAGTTTAAAGAATTGAAGCTTGAGATATGAACTGAACTCCTCACTTTAAGGTCCTGATTATGCTCTACAGCAGGTGTATTTTGCAGCCCCGATGGATTTATAGACACACATGCATCATCTGTTGAGTCATAGAAGCTTTCCTTATCAAAAGAGCCTCAGCAACAAATACTTGTGTAGGATATGGCTTTAGTAGGGAGAAACATATCCATCTTGTCAAGGAGGGAATGAGCTTGTCAGTATTCAAAAAATCACTAAAGATGATTTTCTGTGGGGTATAGCCTCCCTCCATGTTGAGGTGGAGTGGCTAAGCATTTATCAGGACCAGCGCTATAGTCATCAGTTTTATCAACTGTCAGTGATAATAGGCATGAAAGCTAGATGCAGATGATCGCTTTTTCAAAAAGGCTAGACTCTTCCCTCCCGCCCCCCCCCCCTGCCCCGTACATTACAGTTGTATTCTTTTCCACAGTGAAACATAATCAACATACATTTACATATTTCATGTAATCAGGACAAGTGGAGGTGCATGCTAGAAGTGGGATATTATGGTCAGAGTGTACAGCTTCATCTTGGTGTAATGCAACTATTTACAAAAACCCAGCTGTAAAAATTTACAAAAAGCTTAACCAGTGCACCCTTGTTCATTCACTTTTACTTGAATCTGTAAGAGTACTCTTATATCACAGTCCTTCTAGAAACAGTGACTTTGGAAAAAAGCAAATTCTTGCTGGAAAGACAAGCTTTTACAATGCATTGTTATTACTAGAGCTGGAAAAACTGACAATAATGCTTACTGATTTTTTTCTTTGTTCAGCTCTATGGAACAGTTCAGACAAGAGACTAAGCTGAATTACACTTCATGTCATGAATTATCATCTAAGCACTTAATAAATTTCAATTAATCATTATAACTTATCCTTTTGAAGAAAATGTGTTAGGACAGGTGCTGTCCAGGAAGTAACTGGAATACCACAGGATTGCACAGTTGTAACTGATGATTTAGTTTACCTTCTAGGAACTATTCTACCTCTGAGGAATATGAAGGGGAAAGAACACATTTGACTTTCTCAAAGGGACTTCAAAAAACCCACATAAATAAGCCAGGTGTCTGACTCCTGACAGTTCTCAAATCACTGAACACAACAATCCATTTCAGAGATTTGAGAGAAACACAGGGTTTCTAATAGAATAATACATATGAGAACTCTTCTACCCCTCTGGATGCTTGCCTGTGCAAAGCTGTTTTATTTAACTAGAAAAATGTATTGGGCCAGAGGAAGCTATGACTTTTTTTTTTCCTTCTGACAGCTAGATTTCCTGTGTTTTGAAAGCACACTATTCAAGGGGAAAGTAGGAAACCAATTTATATATTCTTTTATATATATATGTATACAAGCATATATATCTTATACATATATACATATAAAGTATGTGTTTTATGAATATGTATGTATTTATATGAAACATATAGACAGATATATCTCAGAAAATGAAAAGCAGTATGCAAAGGTCAGTACAGTTCACAAAATTTCATTAGGCTTGAGCAGCCTGTCCTGTTCTGAAGTCCGTAATGTACGTCCTGACATTTGAGCAAGCATATGTGGTCAGGGTGATACACGGCTAGATTTCTTCAGTGGACTAATGAATTAACCCCCACCTCTACCCCCCTTTTTTTCTTTTCTTTTTCTTTTAAGTACTCAACTCTTCTCTTTCGCTGTCAGCAGAAGGAATGCTCCATCTCCTCAGCTTTGGTGTCTGTGAGCAAGACTCAGTTACAGCACCTGCTCCTTCCTGTCTAGATGATGTGGCTAGGGCTTGTTTCATGGGTAGGAGCATGCCAAGGCCCTCCATGCTCACTTTGTGAATGCACGTCAGCAATCTGAATCTGCTCTCCTAGTCCCCACACAGGAACAACTCAGCTTGTTACCATTTGTAGCACATCTTCATCTGTTGCTTGATTTACTGCAGCTATGAAGAAGCAATTTCCTTCTATTTCTGGGAGGCAAAAAAGGAGGCATCATTGTAATTTGAAAAGTCACCAGAAGTTATTCACATCAGCATTATGCTATGTTTTTTCCCTTCCCCATTTATCTATTTGTCAAAGCAGAATGCTTTGCAATGTAGGAAGAGACAGTGGGGCAAAGCACTGTGCTACATCGCCATTGTACAGTAACTACAAACAAGGAGTTTATTAGCTCACTTTATAGATTCTCTCGTGAACAGTGGAATTACAAAAGTAGCATCTTACAGACTGTGTCCCAAAGCTTATTGACTTGAGGTATCAATCAAGAAGGTAGAAGCTCAGACTGAAGTTTTTGTCATGGCTAAAATACATATGAGGGTGCCCTAAGGGTTCTCTACTGCGTAATGAGGGGCAGTCTCATGCTCCAATAATTTCCTTGATTGCAGCACTAAAATAGTCCCTTATCAATCCACCTGTTTACTTTCATGAAAAATGGAAGAATTCAGTATGGTTGAGTTATTCTCCTTAGTCAAATTTGCTTGAATTTTATCAGCAGATTCAAAAGTTGATAACCAAAGAGACAGGTGAAGTAAAAAGAAAAGATCTGAGAGAGGGAGTTAAAAAAAAAAAGAAATGAAACAAAAACAAACAAACAAAAGAAAAACCCCAAACCAAAACTGAAAGAAAGAAAAAAATCAAGTCTTTTTCTGGATAAGTGTTTTGCTTATCCAGGAGTTAGTAGCTTTCACTTGTGCTTGCTGTGCTTAATGTCACAGGATGCATTATGCTGCGAGGAAGCCATGCCAGTAATTGAGAATTGTTACTGCAAGTGGCAATGCTTGTAACAAAGCTCTTCATTATATAAACATGGCAAAAATGTCCTTTAATGAAGGCCTTAAAAATTGAAGCTATTCAAAATATTAGAACTGGCCAAAATTATTCTATCCAATTATTATTTGGACTGGAAAGTGTGGCCCCAATGAAAACAAAATGTTTCATTGTGAGGAGTGGTGTGATCCTCCCCCCAAAATATCTGAGTTTTCTAACAGGGAAAAAAAAAAATTTCATTGTATTAGCTGAAATGATATGGCTTAAATGAGGCATTTCAATTGGTTCTTGCACAAAATTGTCAATTAAATAAATCTCTTCCTTCAGCACAGTTCAGTGTCACTGAATCAGCATTTTCCAATGAAAAAGTAATTTATTAGAAAATGTTCAGTTTTGCTCTCTAAAATACTTGCCATCAGGCTAAGAAGCTATTGTTTTTGAGAAGGGTGGTCTAAGCTTCTTTTCATAAACACTTCTGGCTTCACGTTGGCAATGCTGTCATGAGGGAAGGATAGAAGTTAGTAAATCTAATGGTCTTAAATGCATTGGGGCAGGCATTGTCAAAATGTTTTTCTTTATACTCAGAGATCTGTCCCATTTGACTTTTATGAAATAACAAATCTGCTTTGTTTTTAATTTGTTTTTTTTTTTTAAGTTTTTTCCCCCACTAACTAGTTAGTCTCCCTTATAAGAAGTATATACTGAGAACTATGGGTTGGGGGCTTTTTTGATTCTTATCAAATCTTTGGATTTTTCTTGAAATATAATATAAAATTTTTCTTGAAAATAAAATTAAACGTTAAATGAAGGGTAAAAGGTGGGCAGTCATTTAAAGTAGTTATTAACACAAATTGCAATCTGTGGTTCAATTAATGTTTTGTTAGGGGAAAAAATTAAATCCAGAAAACAGTGACCAACAGGGAACAGCAGGTACTTGTTAGAAGTGTTAAACTGAGCGTTAATAATACTGTTGTGTGTTTGGAAACCATGGCAACAGCAGGGAGTGGCAATAAAGATAATTTTCTAATGTCTAAATACATTGATTAAAACCTGTGCCCACCTCTACTCTTGATAACTCCCCTAAAATAATGTTTATGTCCTGTGTATGTGAAAGGGGAAAATGCCATAGAATAACTGCTGAAAAAAGAAGTATGAAGCCAAGGTAAGGCATTTAATCCCCCACCCCCCCCAACTTTCTGTCTGAACTGAAGATAAAATTATTTGGATGGTTTTGGTCATAATGGAGGTACAAAAGTCTCAGCTATCTGAACTTAGGTTCAGTAGTCATTAAAATCTTCTAATAGTAAATCTCAGGAATAGTTTACCTGACAAGACCCTCCTTCACTGGAAATTTCTAAGAACAAGTTGTATAAACATCTGTCAGGAATAAAATAGAATTTAGTCTGGTTTTGGATTAAGGAATAAACTAGATGGTCTGTTGGGTCCAGCAGCATTTTTTGGCTACGTGGAGTCACATAGCAAGAGCTGCTAAGAGTGCGCCCACATTGTGACTTTCGAGTGTGGTAGCACTTGGTATGGAGCAGGGTATCCTTGATGTCGCAGGACATCAGCTGAATACAGACAAATAGTGAATTCAAACTCTATATTGCTTCTCATTGCTGGTGCTTTCTGGCTCAGGTAACTCTTTAGCTGGGCTGTGCAGTTACTGTGCAGAGATGGTAATCTCATGTGGAGCATTTAACACGTTAAGTGAGGTGGTTCTTCCCAGACCATCTAAGGGTTCTGGGAAGAGGTGGGTCTCTATTCCCAACTGGCCAGATGCGTACTTTGCTATACATCACAGGAAAACACAAGGGGCAGTGAGATGGTGGGATTTTCTCTTCTCCTTTGCACAGTGCTTACCAATTCCTGGACAGACACAGCTACCTTAGCAGTGTAGACCGGTAGAGCAACCAGGTCAAACCTGGGTATAATATGGGGAGAGGGTACTCCCTGAAGGGAGAGGGATGTGAGGTCTTGATGCCTAGCTGAGTAAGTGAGAAGGCAGTTAAGTCTGCCTGAATTTCCCAGATAAGTGGAAGCTGATGGATACCTGAATATGCTACTGATATTCAGACATTAATTCCAATGGATACCATACAATTTGATCAAAGTTGTGAAAAATTCCAAGGTGCTGACATTGGCTGGAAAAGGGCCTTCTGAGGACAGCAATGATTTCATTGCTTTCCAAATCTGAGTGGATCATCTTCTTAAAAGCACATACCAATAGCTCCATGTGTTTCACAGATGCAGCATTTCTTCAGTGTGTCTGTCTCAAGTAGCCACCAAGAGAACTGGATTGCACCAAATTTAAATGTATGCAGTAGATCATGAAGGGAGAACTCATTTTGTTTTATAGACAGTTGGTATATGGGAAGAGAAACAAGAAAATGGAAAAGGTTTTGCTTAAAAAAATATATCTTGTTTGCCATGTGAGCTGCCACATGGAGAGAGAGAGGGCTGGCTATTGTGGTGGTTTAACCTTGACTGGATGCCAGGTGTCCACCAAGCTGTTCTATCACTCCTCTCCTCAGCAAGGCAAGGAGGGGAGAAAATTAAGGTGGAAAAAACCCAACCCCAAACTCGTGGGTCAAGATAAAGGCAGTTTAATGTAGCTAAAGCAAAAGGCTGCATGCGGAAGCAAAGCAAAAATCAAAAGATTATTCTCTACTTCACAACAGCAGGTGATGTCCGGCCACTTCCTGGGAAGCAGGGCTTCAGTATGCCTCCTCCTTACTCCAGAAGACAAACATTGTAAAAAAAAAAAATGAATGCCCCTGCCCCATTCCTTCCCCTATCGCTGTTTCTTATTGCTGAGCAGATGTCATAGGGTATGGAATATCCCTTTGGTCAGTTTGGGTCAGCTGTCCTGGCTGTGTCGCCTCCCAAGATCTTGCCCACGCCCAGCCTGCTGCTGAGGTGGGTAAGAAATGTTGGTGAAACAGCTTGATGTGTGCCAGCACTACTCAGCAGTAGCCAAAACGCTGGTGTGTTATCAACACCTTGCTAGCTACCAATACACAGCACAGCGCTATGAGGGCTGCTGTGGGGAGAATTAACTCCATCTCAGCCAGACCTAATGCAGCTATGGAGACACCTTCTTTTTTCTCTTACTTCATGGCATAGGCCAGGAGGATTATAGCTACTGGGCAAACTCATGAAAGACATTTATTGCACGCATAATCTAGACCTCTACTATTGTCAGTGGAGCTTGGCAATAAACAAATAAGCACTTGTGAGGTGAAGATCACCATAATACCAAATGTGACCAAAGCTGATGACTCCAGTGGCATGAATATTCAGCTAGTTTATTTGTCCTTAAACTGATTGTTATAAATAACTGATAAGTAACTGATTACAAATGACAGGCACCTTAATTAAGAAAACCCAACAAACCAAACCAAACTTGATTTCTAAAACAAAGTATCTGTTTATGTGTTTGTTCAGCTAATAATACCATGAATAACTGAAATGGAAGCATACACTAATGTAAAACTTGTACCTGGGGGGAATGATGAGATTCTAACCATTCTGTACTAAGCAGTGTTTTCTCCCCTGCAGCATTTCTATCTCTACTTTTTTGGCAAATCCTAAGTATTCTGACTAGGGGTTTTCTGCTAGGGGATAAACTACAAGTCTGGCTTGCATTTGGTTTGGTTTTGGTTGCTAATTGAGTGGACTATTCCTGGTATTTTCTTGAATTCTAGTTGTTATTAAATATGCAGATATTAAAGTGGAATAGTGGCACCTGTATTCAGTCCCTGGTTTGTTGTTTTTAGACTTACATTCCCTCCCTATCTGTCTGAAAAAGGATACATATTTCTGTATGTGGGCAGGCCAGTCTTCACCTGCTGTAAAGCAGCATAGTCCTAATGATTTTGTGGCTGTTAACTGTTTTATGCAGAGAATTCAGCCTGGTGAAACATCACCTGAAGTCTACTGAGCTGCTAAACCTCTCTCTACCCTTTTTGGACCCTTGTGTTTTGTTCTTCAAAACCAATACATTACGTAGTTAATATTAGATCAAGCTGAGTGCACTGGCAGAATGTTATCACACCCCAGCAATCACACTATCTTCTTCTGTAACAACTATTTTTGTATACTCACTTTTCCCAGCTGCATTTTGAATGCCACTATTACAAGGTGAGAGAAAAAAGAGAAATGATTGTGTTTCCTCAGTACAACTCCTTCAATGAAATTTTCCTGTGATTCCAGGAAAAAAGAAAAACAGAGAAACATGAAACGCACATGCAACAGATATATGGTAAAGTGCTAAAGCTGATGATTAACACATAATAAATCTCATAAGAAGATATTAGTCGCTGCTGGGTGACTTTCAGGATATCTTTCTGGGTAGATCTTTTCCAGAGAATGGGATTATTATAAAGCAAGTTAACTTTCTCTGCCTGGGTACAACTGATTATTAGATAGCAGAAGGCTGCCTCATGGCTTCAAGATAAAAATGCTTTGTCTTATTTTGCGTTTAATACCTGCAAGCTAAGTTCATGAGCGAGTCCTGGTTTTGGCTAGGATAGAGTTAATTTTCACAAGGAGCTGGGATATGGGATACAGCCAGGACAAGTGACCCAAGCTAGCCATAGGGGTATTCCATACCATATGACATCATGCTTACCATAAAATGGGACTAGTCGGGGAGGGGTGGTGTGGCTCTGGGATGGTCTGTGTTGGCTGGTTGTCGAGTCAGTAAATTGCATTGTGTTATCACCCGTTCTGTATATTCTAAGTACTGATGTTGTTTTCCTCCTCTTTTGCTGTCCCAGTAAACTATCCTTATCCCAAGCCAGGAGTTTTACCTTTGTCTTTGCATTCTCCTCCCCATCCTGCCGGGGGGGAGGAGTGAGAGAGTGGTGGTGTGGTGCTGAGCTGCCAGCTGGGGCTGAACCACAACAGTGAGGATGAGGAGTCTGCAGTAGAAAGAAGGCTACCTCTATTGAGTGCCCATTTGTGCACAAGAGAAAAGAGTGAACTTTGCTCTAGGGTCAGAGGTTGCAGGTGAGAAAGCCAGAATGAGGACAGGGGAGACAGGGGGAATTTATTCCCCTGCTTGAATGAGTGAGGTGCAGCAAACCTCCTAAGAAAAAGCCTAGGAATTTAGCTTTTTGGCCTCAAAAGTGTCAAACTCCCAAGTATTACTGGAGCTTGACTCAGAATTGAGACGACATGTTGTGGGGGGGAGTTTATTTTTTACACTAATAGATCTGCCTTTTGACCAATCCTTTTCCCCTAGCTTGAGTTAGTACAAGGACAATTATCACTAGGTAAAGGTTAATGGTTGCAGGCATCTAGACCTAAATGCAAAAACATTGCAGAGCATAGTATCAATCACTGCCTGACTGCATGGTACTTCTTGCTTTTACACATTGCCAATCAATTATTTCTGTGTTTTCCACCAAGCAAAGCTATCTGTCAAGAGTGTGTCAAACCTGAACATCAGTTCTGGCCTTTAACTGAGCATCTGCCTCAGGTTCCTCAGCCATAGTCCCCCTTCTTTGTCAACTGCACAACACCATCCCTTGTTATAGCATCCATCAGGGAGCCATACCCACCTTTTCTTCCTGACCCCCAGCTGGGTGCTGCAGGCCTACAGGGATGGGAGCAATGGGAAGCACTGTCCCACTGTTCATCCAAAGGAAAAGATTAGAACAGCAGACTCTGTGTCTACAAAAGGCTTTGCTCTCATTCACTGCAACTAAAAGCACCTCCTGTGTCAGTGCCTCACATTTCCTATTTCTATCAATTTATTTTGGGTGATATATGTCAGTCAAGTTTAGTTCATTTTTGCACCAGCTAAGCAGATTGATATGTTTCAGTAGCCTGATTATTAACCTGCTATTAACCTTGCAGGGATGTTTTGATGAGGTCATTCTGAAATTCTTAGTTATCTGACAAAAAATATTCAGATATTAGCCATGCAAGTGTTTCCCCAGGCTACTATCAGGAATTTCAAACACTGGGAGTTCTACTGGAAGGCTGTGAACTGCTAAAATATTTGATAGCAACTGTATGCTACTCTAAGACTATTGTCCTTTAGACAAACATAGTTCAGGTAGGTAGAAAGTTCATATTCAGCAGAAAATTCTTAGCAGTTTATGAAAAGTAGATCCTGCTTGAGTAACCTGATCTTCTATGACAAGGTGACCTGCTTAGTGGATGAGGGAAAGGCTGTGGATACTGTCTAACTGAACTTTAGTAGAGCCTTTGACACTGTTTCCCACAGCATTCTCCTGGAGAACCTGGCTGCTCGCAGCTTGGATGGGTGTACACTTCACTGGGTAAAAAAACTGGCTGCATGGCCAGGCCCAAAGAGTTGTGGTGAATGGAGTTAAATCCAGTTTGCAGCCAGTCACCAGTGGTGTTCCTCAGGGCTCAGTACTGGGGCCAGTTCTGTTTAATATCTTTATAATGATCTGGACAAGAGTGATCGAATGCTCCCTCAGTAAGTTTGCAGACAACACCAACTTGGGCAGGAGTGTTGATGTGNAGTCTTATGAGGAGCAGCTGAGGGAACTGGGGTTGTTTATTCTGGAGAAAAGGAGGCTGAGAGGAGACCTTATTGCTCTCTACAACTCCCTGAAAGGAGGTTGTAGCCACGTGGGTGTTGGTCTCTTCTCTAGAATAACAAGTGATAGGGCAAGAGGAAACGGCCTCCAGTTGCACCAGGGGAGGTTTAGATAAGATATTAGGAACAATTTCTTCACTGAAAGGGTTGTCAAGCCTTGGGACAGGCTGCCTAGGGAAGTGGTTGAGTCATCATCCCTGGAGGTCTTTAAAACACATGTAGATGTGGTGCTTAGGGACATGGGTTAGTGGTGGACTTGGCAGTGTTAGGTTAACAGTTGGACTTGATGATCTTAAAAGTCTTTTCCAACCTAAAGGATTCTATGATTCTATGGCTGGGGAAAAAAAGGATAGGACCTGTAGGATGCCTTCATATGTTTTTAATTTCTTCTGCCCTGGGACAGTGCAACCTCTGTGCTGAGGAGACATTGCCTTCCACCTGAGCTGCTCTCCCAGCACAGATTCTGACAGGGGATGACCCATCCAGACTGCATAGCAGTTGACTGGATTGGTAGAGAAAGAAGTCTCTGTAACTAGTTACTGCTGTAACTAGCCGGTGTTAAACTGCCTAGGTTTAGTGTGCAGTGTGCAGACTTACTAGAATTTGACTCTCCTCTTTTAAACTGTCCTGTTAATTCTGTCTGATCTTCAGTTGATATAAATCATTGTTCCTCTCAGGACAGTAAACTACCACTGTTTTTCCCAGCTGGGGATTTGTCTCTACATGTTGAAACCAAAGATGTTGAAGAAATAAAATATTCATTGCAAGAAGCTGGAAAATGCTTCTAATTTGCTGCTTCTGATCCTTACTGTTAACTACCTTTGCCTCCATGGTGGCTGGCACAATCACATCAGAAAATGGATGTGCGGAAAATTGGGAAACATCAATATTGTTTGGATGACTGTGAGGCATGCCACTGTGTGAGTGTTCTTTATAAAGGGTTATGTGCAAATGAGATAGATTGAAAGGGAGTTTCTAGCAGGAGGACAGGAAAACCAAAACGGTTGTTCTAAATCCCTTCTAATAGCCAGGTTTATCGCTGTAGGAGAGGATTCTGCTCCCTCAGGGTGATGACAGGACTGTTTTGCCAGAAAAAGAGATCAAAAGACATGGATGCACTAGACCAGCTGTCACAGTAAGATCTGGAGAAAAACAAACCCCCTATGGCTGAATTGGAGTTTGTCCCCACAGCCATAATGAAGATCTTGAAAGGAAGGCTAATTACAGCTATGAACACACTTGGGCTCTTTCACTTCAGAGGTGTTTCTGGAGAGCCAGCCAGCCACACTGTTTTGGAAAAGTGTTTCCTGTGTTGCTGCACCCTGTTAGTGCTTGCAGAAGAGCTCCTGGTGCTGCTGGGTGGTTGGGTTCATGTGCTGTCACAGTTGGCAGTGGCAAGGTTGTCACCTAGGGAATTGGTGGCACAGAAATGGAGGGAGCGGCTAGTTCTAATGCTTAGGGAAGCAGTGCCCGTGGGCTCTGAGCTCTCAAGAAGGGCTGTTTAGACCAGCACCCTGGCAGAGGTTGAGATCTTGCAAGATGAGGGAAAAGCAAAATATAATGAGCATAGTGTTCAAGAGTCCAAAGGAAATCTTTCCTCTCTACCTGTCAGCACTTTGCAGAATTAATACAAACCTTTCCCAAATCCATGCATGACTTTCACATGTTTCTACTCCACAGTGACTGACTTTGATCAGTGATGAGTCTATGCTGAAGGGTGCAGACCTGCAGTCTCCTGAGAGGACTGGGTGCGTGTAGCGTGGAAGAACTGGGAGTTCATCCCCATCCCAGGAGGCAGGAATGTTATCTACGCTGTTCTTGACAAATGATTCCCAAATTCATTGTCCAGCAACAGAGAATCAGTGACCATAAACTCCCTTTGGCTGACTGTCTCCATGATTCATTATCCTACTGCCAGCCCTTTTTCTCAATATCTATGCTAAATCTCTTTTTTTTTTTCTTCTTAAATTTCTTTCTTCTTTTTCTGACTTTAATGAATGTGGAAAAAATTATCCTTTTCTGAGTAGAGTTACATCTAAAATATTGAGGAATATTATAATATCTCTCTTAAATTGTCCCTTCTGTAAACTAAATAACCTGAATTCTTCAACTGTTCCTTATAGGATATTTTTTCCAAGTCTCTTTAGTCTTTCAGACTCCCTTTAATTGGACCATATCCTTTCTGAATCATATTAATGTATGCCAGCTGAGGCCTTACTTGATAAAGGAGAACTGCATCATTTCACAGACAATACTCCTGCTACATTCCCATATGGACTTTTAAAACAAATTTATTCTTATGTTTAGCTTGTGATTGACAATGATGTCTTAGTTCCTTACTGCAGTATTAATGCCAGTTATTCCCTATATGGTGCTTGAACAGCTGATTGTCCCTACCTATGTCTGGAGCTTTGCATTTTCCCTTATTGAATTACAGTCCTCTTACCCCAGACAAATTTTTCCATTTTCAAGATAGTTTTGAATTTTCTTCCTCTTCTACAATATGCTTGCCACCCTTCTAACTTGCTGAATTTGCAGATTAAAGCAAGCACCACTTGCTCCTCTCCAAACCATTGATGTAAATCTGACAAGCCTCAGGCCCAGGGCAGACCAGAATCCCCTTGATAAAACCCACTAGTCTGAAAGTCAGTCATTGATAGGTACTTCCTAATTGCAATTTACCACCCATTTAGGCACCTGACTGGTAATTCTATCTATTATCTTTTATCTGGTAAGTTCATAGACATATGGAACAAACAATATTTCACCTGAGTTCCCATGTGATGAAAATGAGCGTTTGCAGTCTCCTTTTGCAAGACAGACTTGTCTTTTCTGAATTTCTGGTTGCCCTTGTCTGCTACTGCTCCAGTGTAAATTCTTCTTCTTTTTTTTTTTTTTTTTCCTTGAATATGAATGGCCCAAACTACACTTGGTATGCCAGATATCTCAAGATGCTGGCTGATCTTTCTCTCTTTCAGCTGGAAATACCTTTCCAGTTACATCAAGGATCATATCTGTCTTTTTCCACAGTAAATCCAATCACTGGCTCATAGTCATCCTGTTATTGATAATAGGTTTTTCTCCTTCTTTAGTTTTCTCTTAGGAATAATTTCTTTACTAAGCTGTAATTTTCTTTTCCTGGTCTTGGAAAGAGGGGTTAAAATAATTTACTTATGTGTTTCAGTTTTGACAGTAGCATCCCACAGAATGGATTGTATTGGTTTGATGTGTGAATGCTCTTAGTCTATATTTTTACTGTGTGCGCTCTCTTCAAATTGAGGACACTGTAAACATTGAAAAATAAAAACACATAGTTGAGTGATACATTGATATTGTACAAAAAAAAAACCCCTGAGATGATGGGAACAACTTTAAATACCTGGGTGACATATTTAAATTTTTTGTTGGAGTAACAAACACATATGAGAGAACTTTTATATCCTGTAGCTAAAATGAAATATTCCTTTGTTTAATAATGATGGTTTACTAGAAAGAAGTAACAGGTTGTCAGCATATGTACCATATATAATGCTGTGACCCTGTTAAGGTATGATTTAAATTACTCTTTCCTTGAGTCACCTTAGAAAGCTAAATTGATAATTATTTTTAGAGGTGTGTGAAATTTGCTGAACTGTTTGGAAATGGCCTTTTCTTTTGAAAATTTTCATTATCTTTCTTTCCCAGTAAGTTTCCTAGTATTTAGTAATTAAATTGTAAAAACAATGTTTTAGTGCTTTCTAACAGGATGTTTCTTTTGTCTTTCATCTTTCTGTTTTACTTCCTTCTTTTTTCTCCCAATACATTTTTCCCTCCTTCCATTTCTGTACAGACTGTTAGGCATATGAGACCCCAAGTTTTGTTGTGGTGGGTTTTTTTGTTGTTGTTGGTTTTTGTTTTTTTTTTTTTAAATAAATTTGTTTAGCAACATAGATGAAAGATGTGGTTAAAGATATACAAGTCCTCTTTCATAGAGCTCACACAAGATAAGGTGGGCAGCCTACCCACAGGGGCAGTTTGGCCTGAGTGACAGGGACCTCACTGTTGGAGGGAAGAAACTGTGCTTTCCTATTGTAGCAAGTGAGAAACCTCTTTTAGGAGGGTCAGCATCTCTGTGGGCCAGCTGGGTTTGTTGCTCCCTTCCTGGGCAGTGACCTGGGCAGTCTGTCAGTTTAATCTCTAACCTGTTTAGTGCCCAAACCCTCATGAAACCAGCTCATTTGGTCCCTGTCTTCTGAGGACATGTTTGCAAGGTCATGTTTTAGAAACCAGGTAAAAGTACCAGGCCTGCCATCAAAGACCTTTGATAAAGAGTCGTCTTGTGTTTTCAAAGGATGACTCATGCCCAGGGTAAATCCAAGCTGCTGCTGCTGTTCTGGCAGGGAAAGGAAGGGCAAGACATTGCCTTCCCTTGGGATAGGGCAGAGTAGCCCTCAACCCCATGCAGGGCCATGGAAGCATAAACCCCTTCACAGGTTGAGCAAGTTGGAGGAAGGTCCTGGCAACCTGGAGTCAGAGAAGGGGAAAATACCCTGAGGCACAAAATTTTGGGGAAATCTTGGGGGTAGCATGTATAACTCCAGCACTGGATCCCATCTGAATAGGTTAGCAATGAGACAGATGCTATGAAACTTTGCTTTGGCTTTTGAAACTCATCTCGTTCCTGCACAGTGCTAGTTGTAGCACTAACTTGAGTTACTCAGGCTGCTCACAGAGAGCACTGGGCTTTCTCTCCTGTCAACTCCATTGTCAGTCCTCCTCCCTTCATCAGGATGAACTACAATAAAGAAACATGTAGGCTGTGAAGTAGTGTGCTGCGGCTTAAATTTGTCTGGCCTGACACATTTTTCTATTGGCAATTCAGGCACCCAGTGTAACAGATACACGCCTGGTTTTGTCAATTGTTTTCCCTTACAAGTTACTAGCAAACACCCAACAGTCTTCCACAGGCCCCCATTTCCATGGTGCTCAGTGAGGATGCAACATATTGCAACCTTCGCCTCCTATGAAATGTGGCTCTGATGGTGTCCCTCTCTAACTGAAGAAAAGCTTTTCTCTTTATACTTTGGTTACTAAAGTAATGGAATAGAGAGGACTGGCAAGCATTTTTCTTTCCTGAGATGTGTTTGAGCAGATTAGTGAGGCCGCCATCTGGAACAGTAGACGTTCACATTTTGTGTGTAATAGCTAATCAACATGACTTGTATTATTAAATGCCTTATTTTCAGAAGAGGTACAACCTGGTCAACTAAGGATTAGGAAATCTGACTCTACCATCAACTTGCTATGTGATTTCAAGCCAGATCATTTAAACCATCAGTGTTTAAGCTTGTTCATATGTAAAATAGGAATAATAAAGCTTTTAAGCTAGTGGATAGTGCTTTGACATCTACAAATGAAACAGTTATGGAAATAAAATTGGCTGATTTACTTTCTGGCATTTAGAGAGTCATAAACATAGGGATATAAGGAAGATATGAAGACCATCTATTTACATGAGATGGTACAAGTTAATTGAAAAAAAAAGAGTCTAACTGGAAATGAAGCTTTCATAGTAATGATATTAGTTCTTTAGTAGATTAAATTGTGAGATTAAGTTTGGCTGTTTAAGAATTAAATTACCTTTATTGTTGAACTATACTAATGATATAATTCAGGGCCCAGCTCTCCATTCCTTTTTCATTGCCTTTTACAGATACGTGCATGGGAGAACTCTTTAACATGAAACATGGCACTTCCCCCCCCCCAAATTTGTACTCATTGTAGAGTTGTACCATTTGTACTGCTGAGTCATTTGCCTGTACTTTCCAGTAGAGCTCCTCAAAACTGCTTTGAGGAGGATTTCAAAGTGCTTCCAGGAAGACTTAAGGGGATTAGAGGAAATGTGGAGGGATTTAAGACTTTGTGGGTGAAGGTGGTGGAGTTTGGGAAGAAATAGGCAGGGACTTTCAGTGGCAGATTCAGGGCAGATTCAGAGCAGCTTGGAGATTTTGGCACTGAGAACAGCTTTGCATATCCCACAGATTCTGAAATGATTATTTATCTTGTTTCTTTCATTGGCTTGCTGCAGATGATGTTCTGATTTGCTAGCAACTTTGTTTCAATTTTTGTTGGATCTTCAGTAAGAATTTTTCTAGATTTCAAGATTTCTAATGACTTCCACCAAGATTTTCACCCAGATGATTTTTGGCATCTGTCTGTGAGAACTGCTCAACTTCTCTTAACTTCTATCAGCACACAGGAAGGAGCCATCATTTCATTTGACCTGACTTCCTGGCCAGCCTTTGGCACAGTGCTTGGGACCTCCTCCCATCACAGGTAGCTGCAAACTCCAAGGAAATAGTTGAGCAGCCAGAAATAGAGGAGTAGTGCTGGATAGGCAGTTTTCCAGAAATATACGTGGTTGCCACAGGTTGCTACTTTGTTTAAATGTTAGGAATTTGTTTTGCTGGAGTATCTACAGTTACTGGCATATTTAATTTTCTCTTAGTTTTATGGCTCTGTTCTTCTATGAGCAATGACAAGATTCACTAAGAAAAAAATGTGGCAAGACTTTCATGGTTTTAGAAATGATGCTAATATATTTAGGTCTATATTTTGCTTTGAGCTTGGAGTATATAGAGATAAATATTGCAGTCCCTGTTTTATCCTGAAAATAATTAGAATGTTTTTTGTATCCGTAAAATAAGAAAAGATCAGTGGTTTATGTTCTAATAATCCCATATCTTGGGAATTAATGACATGGTTTTTGTAATATACACTGAAGAACATCTCACAGCTACATAGTGGAGTACTGTAATTCCCACTTTTGCTAACCTTTACCAAGGCAAATAACTTGGAAAATATCTTTTACTCTCCATAAGAAGGGTCTAAATCAAATTGCCAAATAGTTGTGTGGGATTGAAGAAGGATGAAAAGAACAAGCAAATTGTCATACGTTAATTTAGTAGGACTTTGTCCAAAAGAAGAGTCCTGGATTTTCTAGTTTACAGGGGTAAAAAAGAATTGTGGAAACCTTAATGGAGAACAGAGGTTTGCAAAAAAGGAAGTATTTCCAAAATGCACTGGAGTTTTAAAAGAAGAGTGAACAAGGCTTTTTGTCACTGGAAAGCAACATATTTCAAAATTGTCACTAGAAAGGTGGTTGTAATATGGACAGCGGCTACATTTTGCTAGAACATTTCTACTGATGGACATTAAACAGCATATAAGAAACTGGGAAAAAGGAGTATGATGTGAAAGAGTTTATTTTTTGACTCACAAACTCAAATTTACCAATAGCGATCAAACCTCTGTGACATTTGCCCAGTGTACGCCAATGGCAGATAAATTTAAGGTGTAAAAACTTGTAGTGTAGAGCTGGCCTTTGTGCAACTTTCCAGAAAGACAGTAGTACCGCAAAGAGAGTTGTTGCTGTGTAGTAATTCCTTTTTATGTAAGTAGTCATCAATGAGTTTGCGTAATGTCCCTCCGCCTCCACTGTTCTTCCATTCAGCAGCACTCTGCCAATCACCCACTCAGTGACTCACCCGGAGAGCCCTTTCTACTATATACTTATGGAAAGGTTAGAAACATTAAGCTGTTCCTTTCCTGTTCTCCCTCTCTCCACCCCCTTCCTAAAATCACTTCAGACAATTTTTTTGGCATAGCTCTCCCCCAGTTTTCCTTAGAAAACTTCATCTTCTTATAAAGATAAATACTTCTGAAAATTTTGCTTTGAAATAGAGATGGCTGGCATTGCTAGAATTCAAGACCAACCATTTCTGCCTTATTGTTAACAAACTGGTCCCTTAACAATCATGAAAATTTACATGCAAGTAAAAGTTCCTCCTGGCCCTAATAATGGATGGCCATAGCCTGAGGATTTTGTTATGAAGATGCTGATTCCTTGTCTTAATTTTTAATGGAGTGTGGTGAAAAATGCCAGACTACACTAATGAAATGTCTAATTCTCCCCTCTTCCTTGGTCTCTTGGAGATAGATTCCTTGCAGTAGAAAATTATGTCTCTTTTCTTTTTTTTTCCTGTGTTGTGCGTACAATTTTATTGGGACAAATCCTTCTTCCTTTCTCCCCAAAATCTCTCAGTGTAACAGAAAGAGGATTCAAATAGCTCATTTGGTCCCGTAGAGTTTGCTCTTTCCAGTATTCTTAGGCAGTAAAGCGTTAATATTGAACAAACTACCTGGCAATAAGGAAAGGTCAAAGATGAGAAATAGCTGTTTTGCCCCTCTAGGCAATCAGCTGTTCCTCCATGAGTCTTACTCTAGGAGGACTTGAAGGTGGAATGAAATGAGAATTAGTTGCTTACTCCTGGTTGCCAGCTCCTTGTTTATTACTTTGTAAATCTATGCAATAGGTTCTGTGAAAATGTTTCAGCTCGATTTATATCAAAATGCTTGTTTTATTGTTGTGTTGTTATTTCTTAAATATTAATTTTGTGTTCACTTACAAATGAAACATTAAATGAAATGACAGGGTGGGCAGAGAGACAAAAAGGAGGTTTGTGCAGAAGTAAAACTGCTTATCCATGGATACTACAAACTTCTCGTTAAGAGCATGACAGGTATCTCCTAAGACCCTAGTGCTCATGGAAGTTCTTTTAAAAAGGAGAAATAACATGGAGGTATAAAGGAAGGCAAAATATTTTCCAGAAACAGCTCTTGATGTCAAGTCCCGACCTGGGCATACTTATTACTGCATAATGGATCTGTGGGATACTAATAGGAGATTCCTATATGTGCTTTTGTATGCAATCATTTACAGCAAGTCAAAATCCAATTCTGTTCTGAAGGAGTATTAGTGAAATGAAAGGAAGTTGGTATGTTGGGCAGAAATAAGGTTTGACTCCAGGAGCAGCCTGACCCAGGCTATTTCATGTATCACTTCTGATTGCAGTGACACTGCAAATCAGAGAATATGTTCTGCAACACATCTTTATTTTAATTTGTTTTGATGAAATGTGTAAAAATTGTCCACAGATAAATTTCAAGCACATCACCTTCTGCCTAAAGAGGTAAAAAGGAAGAAGCTAAGTTTTAAGCTGTGTCTGGAGCATGATCCCATGGGTGTTTTATTGCTTGCAGGGACAGACAACATGTCTCTAACTGTGAGAAATCTTCAAAGTACAGCCTGGCTGCTCAGTCCAGGAGCTCTCTGCAAGATTTTATATTTAAAGCCTTTATGGATCATCAGTGTCTGCTGTGAGCAGAATCCCCCCTTTCAATGATGTTTAAGCCTGGAGTCCTTTGCATTCTGCAGCTCTTGTAGCTTGGACACCTCTCTGCTCTGCTATGCCCAACACCAGAATAGCTATGTTTTTCCTTCTCTCTCTTTGGGAGTTTCAGGACAGTAGGAAGCACTCCTTCCTTTTCACCTTTGCTTTGTGTCGTTCTCTGCTGCTTTCTCCAGTCTGGTGTTTTCATATTTATGGTAAATGAAATATTGATCTTTGAGATGCTCCTAAGGGAAAACAAGGCCTTACCCTTTGTGGTCAACTTTCTTTGCCAGTCCTATATACTTTCATATATTGCGCTACTAGCAAAAGAATGATGACCTACCAGGATACATTTAATAAAGGCAAAAACAACAAAGCAAGTCAGCATTTCTTCTCTAAGGACAACAGAAATTAAAATATAAATTAGCATAGATAAATAACACAAATCACCAGGAACTTGATAGTATTCATTAGTTAATGTGGTCCAGTTGTGCCCTGAGGCCCAGAAGTGCTCCCAAATCTAGGCTCTGTGCATCTGTTTGCTGCCCTTAGATTTCACCTGCCCTTGCAGGAATGATCATCCACTATCTTGTTTGACGAGCACTGATTTGCCAGGGTGTTGTGGTTTAACCCCAGCTGGCAGCTCAGCCCCACACAGCCGCTCTCACTCCCCCACCCATTGGATGGGGGAGAGAATCAGAAGAGTAACAGTGAGAAAACGTGTGGGCTGAGATAAAGACAGTTTAATAGGTAAAGCAAAAGTCCTGCAAGCAAAGCAAAGCAAGGAATTCATTCACCACTTCCTATCAGCAGGCAGGTGTTCAGCCCTGGGAAAGCAGGGCTCCATCATGCATAATGGTGACTTGGGAAGACAAAATGACATCACTTTGAATGTCCCTTTCCCCCCTTCTTCCCCCAGCTTTTATTGCTGAGCATGGTATCATGTGGTATGGAATATCCCTTTGGTCAGCTGGGGTCAGCTGTCCTGGCTGCGTCCCCTACAACTCCTTGTGCACCCCCAGCCTACTCACTGGTGGGGTGGCGTGAAAAGGCCGTGACTCTGTGTAAGCACTGCTCAGCAATAATGAAAACATCTCCATTATCAACACTTTTTTCAGCACAAGTCCAAAACACAGCCCCATACTAGCTATGAAGAAAAATAATTCTATCCTAGACAAAACCAGCACACAGGGCAGTGGGAACATGGAGTGGCCAAGCTGGGCACTTCAGGGGAGGAGTATTTCTTCATGCAAGGGCTGAATCAGAGGACTTTCTGCTGTCTGGTGGGCAGCATTCCCTCAAACCCTATGCTGGGTAATAGGAAATAGACAGTCAACAGGTTTTATCTCTAGAAGTCTCCTTAATCACGTGTGCCTAATGCTTTCTGCTTTCTTTTCTGAGGGGTAGCAAATAGCTGGGAGGGCTCAGGGGAGAGGAGCAGTTCTGCTGACTAGTTCAGCTGGCTAATTTCTTTCTGGATAGGGTATCTGCTGCTCTGCTACAGCCTGCATTGATCACCTTGACCTGCATTTGTATGCATAGCAGCAACTGATTGTTAGATTAGGCTCTGAATACTTCTGCCATTTTACAATAATAATAAAAAAGAAATTAACCCCACCCCCCTCCCCCCAGTAATAACCTGAGCTCATAAAAAGATAGAGAGGTATTAAAGGATGTTTATTTTCACTGAGTAATAAGACTGGGGCAGGGGGAGGCAGGGCAGGAAAAGCATCACAAACAAATGTGGGATGACAATCTACTAAATGAAGGCTCTTTGACAGGGCAGGAATTATTTAAACTAAGATATTGATCAAGTTCACCTATGTAATGTGTTGTATAAAAAAGGGAGTAGCAAGGAGGAAAACATTATGATGAGCTAAATGGAATGAGTGGTACTCTCTGAAGCTCTTTATTGTAATGTGAATTATAACTGGATATAGGTAAGTTTAAAAATTTACCAAAGGACTGATTCTTGTTGCTTTATACATAAAGAACCCTGTTAATGTTAATGAATGCCTATTGCTCTCCATATAGGGTTAAGCTATCTGAACAAATCACCTGTGAGAGCTATGAGATGAGAAATCAAGAAATGACTGAAATGGGAATTTTCATATTCTTTTTTTGTTTTTAAATAAATTATTGTCTCCTTCTGTAATCTACTTTTTTCAGTACATTGCTAAGACTTTAAAGGTGATAAGATATTTCTAAAGAAGAAACCCCCCATTGTGTTTTTTCCTCATAATGCTCTTATGGCAATTATTTTCATATTTGTTCTCAACTGACATTTTATTTCCAGGTAGAAGTCATGCTGCTCTGGATGCTGTATTTTTTAAACAAATGCACTGCTCATGTAACGGACCAGACTGACGAGTCTGAGGCTAAGATGTTCCCTGTTTATTTGCAGGTTGTGTAGGTAGCCGAGGGTGTGTCAGCCTGCTCTGCAGGGTTCCCTCTGCTCCTTTGCCAGTATTTTCCGCTAGCGCCCAGGGTGGGCAGTACCTTCAGGAACAAAAGGATGGAGTGACATCTTGACATCTATGCACACTTGTTAGTGCTAGACACTGGTCTACAGGGCTTTGTCTGGAACGACTATTTCTTTCTCTCTCTTTAAAAATCTATAAGCTAGTAATACAACTATCATGTCAATTTTAATCAAGTATTTAAAGTCCAGTTGTCCCTACAGAAATTTCTAAAAGAGAATCTTACTGATACACTAGAGGAAAATCTGCATGTTTGAATAAATCACGTTTGCCTGGTAGTTCTGGAGCTCACAAGATGTGTATTTTCACCTGAGAGTAACGGTTCTGGAGTTGAATCCCAGCTTGCTTCTCAACAGATGCATTTTTCTTCAGTGTTCTCTAAACGTATACTTTCCACATCCTTTCACGCTAATTTAGTGGTGCCTGGGTCTGCTCTTGCGCATAATAGCGAAAGCTCCAGTCTGTTGTGGTTGTTTTTCTAAACATCAGAGTGTGCTCATGAATTTGTGTGCTGCAGAGCTACTTTGGGAATTAGTCTGAGTATCTTTGGACTTAGACTGTGAAGTGAATATGTATATGAATATTTGAATATAGCCTTGTGATCACATAGGAGGTTTCAAATCCAAGTGACAGCTGGGAGCCCAGCTCCCAGCTATAATGCAATCTGAATCCTTTATGGTTGTGCAGGCCTTTGGAGAATCTCCTGACATTTCATGGACATACTCTTTTTGTTCTAACCCTGGGATTTCAGTCTGTCAAACTTGTATTCCTTCATCAGTATGTGGAAGAAGGTAAGGCGCTTTCAGTTTCTGTGCCACTTTGCTGGTGGTTACATTTACTCAGATGAACACTAAAAAACAGGTAGTCACACATGCCCCTTTCAATATGGTAGAATAAAGTAAAGCTGGACAAGTGCGAGAGACGGATTTGCCACAGGGGGAAATACTGCTTTCTTTTCTTTACCTTTTTTTATTGCTTTTCCACTCATTAATTTTTACATTCCTCTACACCATTTTTGAGAAACGTGTATGGTAGGGCTTTTGCTCCCTTAGAGCTAGCTTTTTGAACTCGTAGCCACATGACAGTATCTCTTCTGCTTTTTATTCTCTCCTGCGCTGTCTCTCCAGCAGACTGACGGTACCTCATTTTGGAAACAGTCTCATTTCCTAGGGTTTGACCAGCTTTGTAGGCTGTTTTGGTTTTCCTCAGTGTCAGAAGCCGAAGGGGGTCTTTTTTCCTTTTTTTTTTTTTTTTTTTTAATCCTCAACTAGGACTATTTGAGAGTGCCTGAACATGAAACAAACTCTTGTTGGTTTAGATTTCCTAATTCTAAGGTCTAGGCTGTCAAAAAGGGAAGAAATCTCCACAACTATCAAGCAGTAATAAATCCTTATAGATTGGCAAAGACAAACGCTGTTATGAACTTGGAGAAATGGGAGTTCTATTAATTGAGATTAAGTATTTTCACCTTGGAGATTGGTTAATGTCAGTCCTTGTACTTTCTGTAATGGATTGTGAGCTTCAACATTAAACAGGCAACTTGCTCCTGACTACATGTAACTGGTCCTTGTGCCTCTACACTCAAAAGCTTACAGAAAAACATGGAAAGGATTAAATAGAGAAGCTGTAAGAATGATTTCTTGCTTGTGTAACTGTAAAGGATCCCAGGGGCTCAAGCTGATTAGCTTATAAAAAAAAGGTTAAGAAGCTACTGGTCAAAAATTTTTAGGCACCTATGCAGGATGACAATATTTGATATTAGAGGTCTTTTTAATCTCTCTTCCTTGCTTATCCTAGCCTTTTCAAAACTGTGTATAAATATTTCTAAGGGTATACTTTGCATATGAATAAGTCTTTTTCATATGAGAATTGTTTTCACTGAAAACAGCCTCTTTAACTAAACTGAAGTTTCTGTGGAATGCCACTTTGTTCTGAAATAGTCCATGTTTTTGATGAAAAACTGAACATTAAGTTTGGTTTTAGAACACTTAACATGAAAACTTCTGTGTTTTCCAGCAGATAAAAATAATGAATTTTTAATTATTTTTGTAATGTGTTTTTGGGGCATTTGTCATGTAATACACTAGCTTCTATCAGGCTTGGATTTTACTGCTATGTGAAGCCCAGAATTAATGGACTTTGAAGGACTATCATTTATAGACAGCTGTAGGAGCTAAGTTTGAATTGTAGTGATTAATTTCAGATTGGGATTATCAGCCATGATGTGACATGACTGAGGTTAGCAAATGAATGTTTGTACATATGGCTCTTGAGATTTCCTTATGCCCATATAACACAATGGGGCTTTTCACACTCAGTTGCTGTAATGATCTTCATCTTCTACTAGGTCTGTGATGTGTTCTCTCCTATTTTGCTAAAGCACTAAAATACACATACTCACACACTCACTGTGATTCAAGGATTGTTCTCCTGCATTTTTAATTTTCTCCTTCATTAAAAGAGCCCTCTGGTTGCTTGGTTTTTTCCCCGCTATCACTCATACTTTTGTGTCTTTTATTTTTACCTGAAGATCATTAATGACTCATCATTTTTCAATACTAGCAACTCAACTCTGGATGGCATTAATTTGCCTTGCAACAATCTGTTCTCTCTGGATACAGCTGGAATGCTCTGGCATCACTTGCTAAGAGCATTAGTCTTCAAATCTTCAGCTGTTCTGATAGGATAATATTCATTTAGGTCCCCTTTTTCATTAAATTCCTTCCTGAGCTTTATATTTACTGGAAAGCCTGCTTTCCACTGCTTCTCACTACCACCCAGGAAGATACTGTCATTAATTTAAAATTAAATATCTTGCTTTAGTTATTTGTTTATGTCTTGACAAATGCTAATTTTTGTTTTCAGTTCAAGCATCTCTATTCATTAACCAGTTAATTGTTGGAAAGAAGTAAAATACTTTGACACTCAGTCTTATGATTCTGTAAACTCTTTTCTGCAGACAAAATTGACTCCTGATGAATTTCTTGATTGTTGATATATCTGTACCAGCATACCAGATGTTGATGAAGTAGGGCAAGGGGAAGAAGGCTGTGTCTGCAATTTTGCATTTTGCCCCTTGGGCAGGAAATGAGGGGCAGTATGCCCTACTCCAGGATACAGTGATACATCATATTAAGTCCTGTGGAAATTATAAACCCTGCTGTTCACTCCAGCTTTGTCTATCCAGGCCAGGAGCAAAGCCTCAGAAGTGACCTCAGGTTTTAGGGTGTATTTCCATGCCCATGTATTAGCTACTCCTCTACTTTTGAGCTTGTGTTGAGCTACTTGTCTTATGTTCTGTTAGAACTAGGTCCTTCTTCAACCAATGCTATGCACTTCCTGGCATTGCCTTCCTGAATAAAAGTTACAGAATCTAATTTCATGGGAGTAGTTTTATCTTGCTCTGGTCTTTATTACAACCAGCAGATAATTTCAGAGTCTCTATTAGCTTGATGCATTGCTTACGCCGTCCTTTTTCCAGCACCCAGATTTAGATTCTGTGGCAGGAGTGAAGACTCCTTTCTGAATAGCGGAAAGTTCAACAATCAATGATACAGTGCACTGTTAAGAAACGTGGATATTTTCTTAAAAAATCTTAGATGATAATAAGAAGTATTTATCCTTGCCATATCTATAAAATGTTTTCCCAAATGGAAATGCTACGTAAGTCTTTGTAATGCTCTTTACAGCATACTTTTATTATCTAGTCTAATCATATGCAAGATTTCTAGTGTCAGGAAAACAACCACACTAATATATATTCCAGGTTCCAAGAATATTTTCTCCAACTTCTGATACTTTCCTTTGGAATAATGGAATTAAAGTTGACCCCTATCTCTTCTAATGGTCCTGCTCCACTAACTAGTTGAATATTTCGAGGAGGATTTTATAAATTCCTACTTTATTTCTCATTAGTGATGATAGAGAATTCAAAGCTGTTTTCATTGGAAAATGTTAAAATTTCCACTTTGTTTTCTTTGCAAGGTAAGCAACGTAGGTTACTTTCCTATTCAAAATATATATTTTAAATACTTTTTTCACACAAATATTTTGGTTTTCTTTTTAACCAAAGTAGTTGATGGAAATTCATGTTCTTCCAAAGCGAAATTGATAACATGAATTAAAAAAATAATAGGTGTTTGGAACAGTTCTGCAAAATGTTGTATCCTATTGGTTTTTAAAAAGCTCTATCCTTTATACATATGTTAGCTGATTTTTATAAATATAGGTCCTTTGTTTGCTCCTGGTCTTTTACTGCTTATTAAGGAATAACACTACTAGCTATCCACAGGTTTCATTTATTTGGAAAGCTTGGGTTTGGACACACAGATTGTGATTAAGAAGCTTTACATTATCCCTATGGGTAGAAAAAAAGCATGAGTCAATATTTGAAATATTTTCTTCCTAAGAATATGAAATTACTTTTTCCTAGAGATAGTGGGATTGTGAAAAAATATTTTTCTCCACTTTAATGACTTGTGGGACAAAGACAGGATGGGAAACGGGAGACATATAACCGGGACACACTCACAGAGTAACATTGGAAAGCTGTAGGCTGTATGCCTGGACCTGCCTGGGCACACTTTAAAGGAAAAGGTGGGAGTAAGGGAAAAGTTCATCTGGAATCTATGGGATTTCAACCTGTCTACTCTTTGTTGCATTGAATACATTTTAAGCAAGTACATTTAACCTTTTTAGCTGTGCCAGCTAATGACAGTGTTTCAACTGGTAGCCTGAAAACTAAATAAGGATTGCAGGATCAGGCTTCCAGGGTCTCATCTTGTTCCATAATGTTCATGCTCTGGGAGGGGATTATGTAGTTTTAGAATAGCAGTATAATGTAGTCAGTGTGTGTAAGTATGATATTGAGATATTAGAGATGTAATATACTTTAACTTCTTGTTGCATTAACTCTATATGGATCATGAAGACACTGGCAATTCAGTGTTCAGACTGGATATTAGGAAAAGATTTCTACTAGGAGTTTGGCACGATGTAGCAACCTGTTACTCGGATGTAGTGAAATCTCCATCCTTGCTGGTTTTCATGACTTGGCTAGGAAAAGCCACAGCTGACCTGGCTGGGTGTTGGCAGTACTCCCACTTAGAGCAGGAGGCTAAACTAGATAGTCACTAGAGGTCCCCTCCAAATAACTTATCTGCTGTTCTGTGTCAGGCATTCATGTTTTTGGTCAAACTCAATGTAAGGAAATCTTCATTGCTACAAATCCAAAGCTTTGCAAAGCTAATTAGAAGTTTGGTTGAAATGTTTAACTTCTTTTCATTTTATTCCTAATGACTGGGGTTCTGATTTTGTGTTTAAGTAACAAACTTCCTTCTTGATATGGACCTCTACAGGACCTCAAAATGGCGCATCTGAGAGATTGTGATTGTAGAATGGAGGTCTAGAGTCTCCACTTGGTAGAGACAATATTGACAAGAACTCTTCTTAAAAAAAGTTGCTTTTTTCATACATAGGTGCTGATTTGTAGGATAAGAAACTTTTTCTCCTGAGAACATGTCGGTTTCATTGAGATATTTAAGGAGATTGTCTCAGTTTGGGGAAGGAGGATTTCTAAAGCAAGGCCTAGAATTTGATCTCTGAATATGTGAAACGTGAAACAGAAGAATTTCAGAAATCTCAATATATCTTATGGGAAAGGAGAGATGAAAGTATTTGTCTTCCAGATACAAAACTGAAACGTGTTCTAAACTTGGAGAAAATACAATCCATAGCTATGGAATTTTACTTACTACAGTGAGTTTTTTGTTGGATCTATGTATCGCGTTTTTACAGTCAAATAAGCTTGCTAGGCATATTAATTAGCTGTAATAAATTTTGGAAATGCAGTAATTCATTAAATGATGAACAAGTTTAACTTGGACATCTTATTAAGAATCCCAGGGAAATCAGATATACTTTCTCCTATTGCTTGCTTTCTTAGGGGAAATCAGTACCTCATTGCTACTAAATTTATTTAGAATATTTATTTAACAAGTTATTCAAGCTTTTATGGCTCCCGTGATTTAATTCTTGAGAAAAAGGTGAATCACTCATGACTGTAAATACTTCTTTTTCAACCAGACTGGACATGTTTGTAGATATCTCCCCCCCCCCCCCCCACCGAACTGCACCTGCA
>VXBL01002595.1:841764-963443 GCA_013400195.1 Aramus guarauna
AGGACATGGTTTAGTGGTGGGATGGCAAGGTTAGGTTAGCGGTTGGACTTGATGATCTCAAAGGTCTTTTCCAACCTAGATGATTCTATGATTCAAAGGAAAGAATAGGCAAAAACCACATACCTTATGAATTTAATGAACTCTGAAACATAAGTAAAGTTGTTGACACTAGTTGTCTAGCATATCTAAGCCTATGCTATACAGAGCCAGTTATTTCCTATGTCTCTTAAAATGAGAAAACTGTACAATATCAAGGCTTTCTGTGTAATGACTGTTGGCATGTTGCAAATTCCAAATGACTATTGCTGTAATTTAGTTATTAGGTTATTTTAAATGTATTCTGAGATGGGCTGTCTGGTTAGGATAAAGTTAGATGTCTTATGGGCTGCAATCCACACTGGCTTTAAATATATTTTGTAGGAAGGCAGGAAGGGCCAGGAGAAAGGTGTTAGCATAAAGACCAGGAGGGAGAAATTGATAACTGAGTTTCACAGAACATTCAGCTTCACATGGTTTTAAATACTGGTGATCTCTCTTAGGAATGGTGTTTGCCATTTCTTAATCAGGAATGCATAAGATTTCTTTGAGGAAAAAGGTTTTGTGCTCCAGTTTTTTGTCCTTTGTCTGAACAGAGCCTAGATTCCTGATGTCCAGTTTGGATTGAAAAGCTCGGGTTTTTTCTTCACACCACTAACTAGTTCTGAGTGTTTTACAAAGCAGTGCATTGGGGGTTTTATGTTTGTTTTTGTTTTGCCACTGATGATAATTTTTTTCACTTACATCAGAACTCAGTCACCTCACTGCCTAGCAAGCCTCCATTAGATCTGAAGCCCTCCAACCTGCCCTCAGAGAACTATGAGGTTCAGGGACTTGTATGGAAGCTGGGCCTGCTTACTCTGACTCTATAAACACTCAAACTTGTGTGTTTGGTGTTTTACTCCAGCTTTGAGGGCTGTAGTTTTATCCTGCTTTAACATGAATCAGCTTTGAAGTTACATGAGACTTCAGTCTTTTACGTTCAGAAAACATTGAATCAATTTTGTTTTGATTTTTGTTGTTCCAAGTCATAACTCTGTATTGAGCCCTAAGTGAATAGAGGGGGAGGAAGGGAAACAATAAAACAGTAATTGCTGTGTCTTTTGATCCAAACAGTGAAATAACCGATCCCAGGAAAACTTTAGTTAATCTCCTTGGACAAAGATGGTTAGATAAACTGAAGAAAGAAAGACAGTTTGAACTGAGTCTGCAAAGATTTTCAGTAATTTTTTTTCATCTTAATTAACTTATTATTAAGGTCTCACAAGCCTCATAAATTTTCTCTGACATAAAATGGAAAAAAAGTAAATGAGACAAAAACTCTGGCTTTGAAGTTTGTGAAGGAGACAGTACAGTTGGAAAATTAGAGAAATCAGTTTAATTTTGGCCAAACTTCTTTTCCCATTACCCTATAATAGCAATCACTTTTTGGCGAGTGTTGTTACCTGTACGGCACTCTGTCAAGGGCAGGAAGGCAGCTGTACGCATCCTTTCCAGTTACTTTCTTCTCCAGCCTGGGGGCTTTGTTTTGCAGGAGGAGAGTGAGGCGAATGTACAGTGGCTGACGTAAATCATAGTCCACTTGACACTGAGTTTGATATCTGAAGTATAAAAGCCATTTGCAGGAAATAATGGCAGTTTCTGCAATTCTGGTTAGTGAAAACAATTAACTTCATGCCTCTGAACATACCATTAGGTGGATCTCATTTTAAAGGACTAAATATTGTGAATATTTACAGATCAACCATTAACCTCAGTGCTTGTGTCTGCTTTGAAGAAAAAAAAATAATCCCATTATGTCATCCTAGAGTGAAATAAACAAGAGTGTACCAAATCTTTGATGTGTTATGTAGCATGAGAAGTATTTTTCCTTGACAGTTAAAATCTCCATGTGCTGTCTGAATGCCTGAGAGGATTGCCTCGCTGTTAGCACAATGGACCGCTATGCCACTAAAGGTTTTGGAAATAAACACATCTCTTGATAGAGAGGAAAAAAAAAAACAAAACCAAACAAGCGAACAAAAAACCCACCAAAGCAAAAATATTTTTTCTTCCTGGCTGTTCTGGATAGTCTGTGACATTTTACAAAATTCCTATCATTACGGTATTTTGGTGGATGGGCTGTCTCTGTGATCCCCTCATCACTGCACATCCGTGGGAAAGGCAGTGGTAAAATGAGGTGAGATGTGCACCATGTCGCTTATGAGAAGATCCTGCAGTTCAAGTTGGTTACACATGTTTTTTTTTCAAGGGGGCATCTATAAAAGAATAAAACTGTTCTCTTTTGTACTGTTTAATGGGAGTTGCACAGCCGTAGAGATACTGCACCAAGGATTTTGTCCAACATAGTCTTAGGGGATGATGTACTGGAACAGATCAGGTCCTTGCACTTTGGAATTCTCCCTGCTGTCATCCTCCTATAATATTTTCTGTGCTTGTGTTTGTGACTGCCTAATTTAAGATCTCTGTGTAGCAAGTTTATCTTAAAAAAATAAAGGATGTTTTACAATTCCCCAAAACTATAGTGCACCCAGTGCCTGATCCCCCTCCCATTAATGAGGTCAGTGAGTACCTTGATAGGGCTTCCCACCAGGTTCCCCACCTCAATTCTGCCTTCTGACATTGAGCGGTTCTGTTTTGCAGAGCTGCACCAAGACAGCTTTTAATACTGCCCTGTTTCCCTTGCTTTATTTTGTCCTGAATTCAGGTCAGTGCTACAACTCTGTCCTTAAACTCTTCTTACCCCCACATACATTTTGTAACCAGACTACAGACCTTATGATTCTTTGTTGCCTGGTTTTTCTTCAATTAATTTTTATTTGGAAGGCAATAACAGGAGTTTGGCAGTTGGAGCTATTGCTTAAATGCCCTTGTGTCACACTAACCAGCTGACATTTGTTTTGTAATCTGTGATGATTTTATTGCATATATTTCCAAGAAAATCATATTGTGACAATCAAATTGTGCCATCAGATTTTTTCTTTTCCAGTCTCTAGAATTGGGTGTGATTGGACATGAATGCAGAGGAAGGGGGTTACATGAATGTTTTGATGAGCAAGTCCTCGGGCAGTGTTCAGGGAGGAGCAAGATTGATTGTTGCTCTCATGAGTTTTGGTCCTAAATCTTGGTTGCCTTAGAGCTTTTTCAAACCTCCCATCCAAGCACGAGGGCAAAAATGCAAACCTTGAGTTTTGTTCTGGGCTCATTTCTGTTATGGTATCTGGCTTATGCTCCTCTGAAGAATCTTTCTTTCTTGGTTCAACTCTTTGACATTGGTAATATTTTCTATTGCTGTTAGTCAGGCTTTTTGTGAGGCTCCTCAGTCTTTTATATGCCATTTAATGATTGTATATGGCATTTTTTCTATTTGGGAAGTGTGAAATGTTCAGATTGATGCTGCATTTGTTACCCATGGCTTGTCTATGGAATGGAACTGAGAGAGCAAAAAGCTGAGAACTGAACAATTCTGTGACCTTCCCTCTTCCTTGGTCGTTTACTTTCTGAAATGGTAAGCAATTTTGGGGCAAAAAACCTCAGCATGTTCAGGTGGAAGGTCTGAATTTAAATCAAAGACTTGTAATATTTATAGCAACAAATAAATAAACAAATCTTAGAGAGAAAAGCTTGGCCCTCGGGAACCTGTCATGTCTCAGGCTGTAAACCTCACACAAGCTTCTCGTATCTTGCAGAAAATAAGGTACTATAGTGACTAAGGTGTGCTACATTGATCCAAGTAACTGTGTAAGCTGTATTCCATAGTGAATGTGAGAATGTTGGAGGAGAAAAAAAAGGTAGCTTTTCTGTAGTTTTGCAGACCTGTTATGGCCTTAGGTACTTATTTTTGTCTGTCTCCCATTTGGCTTCATTGGAAGCTAGATTAATACGTGTTAGTAAAATTGTGCCTTCTGGTCTGTATTTGTCAAAGTCAGTTACTAAATCAAACTTCTACATTCGTACTTGCACGTAAAGAGCCTGCTATATAAAGATGCTGATAATTCTTTCTCCTATTTACTACTTCAGCTTGTTTGGTTGTTAAAGCTGAGCTGTTAAACTACAAGAAACATCAGGTCATGAGCTAGCAGCAGGGCTGTACATCAGCCCCAACCCCAGCAAGACTATCATGATGTTCTCAATGTCTCCCATGAGTAAAATTGCATTTATGGACCTGTCTGAGGTTCAAGTTGTGAAGCTACGAATGTTTCCATTCAGATGGCCCTAGGCTTGCCTGTGGAAGTCATCTTCCTCTTTGCAGGGATTCAGTCTACTTCAGCGATATATAACCTGATGGAGGCTATTGCATGGGGGAAGGGAACAGCCTCATCCAAGCAAAAGCTGTCAATTGCCTCCTCTCTGGGGAGCTATGATCATTATTCTCCTGCTCTAATTCCTTTCTATTTTATTTCACTTCCTTCCCTCACTTTCCCACAAAATATTGAAGAGAGACAATGCTGCAGTTATTGATTCCTTTTTGCTCATGTTAATGACACCACTCCTTCCTCAGGTGACTCTGTATTAGAGTCGTTAATCAAATGTCACGGCCTACAAGCATACGGTCTCTGTTCATTGCCAGGAAGCAGTAATTGGCAGCAGGGTAGCAGTAGGACACCCTGGAGAGAAATTTTTCTTATAAGTGAAAATGTCGTTCTCCTCTGCCCTGATAAGAATCACTGGAGTGCATATGTGCAACTGTGTATAGCCTTTCCTTACAGCAGCCATGCCATTTGTAATCCTCTTTTGGCTATAATGCTACAGTAGCTTGGATTGCAATGTGCCATTTTTAGTACTTATCACATAGCAGCAGACAGCTGGGCTTTTACATTACAAAATAGCCACCACTACAGCTGTGGCTTAGACGACAGTGAGGTACTGTCCATAATGTATGATCTTGAGCAATGTCTAGTAGCCAGAATAAAAATCAATCTGACATCTCAAAAGACTAAATGCAGTTGAATGGGCTTGTTAAAATGGGCTATAAGAAGTGAAGCATGCAGCAGAATCAGGAAAAGAGAAAATACGTTTGCTCTCAGGCAGGCTTAATTACCAGGGTTACAGATTACTGCTAGGTTTTAGAAGATAACGTCACGACTAAAGCTGAGGTAGTACTGCAAAATGGGGTGCTTAAGCTGTCTCTTTTTGAAAGTTACTCTCTAGGTAGTGTGAGAGACCGGACTGTAAGAACTTTTGTCTCAAAGATCGCTTGCTCAAGCGGAAAACCCCTCCAGTTACTGAGTGCGATAAGGACAATTGCTGTCACAGAACGAGAGATTTGGACCCCCAAGATGCTGTGGATCTGGGGTGGTGACTATTCTTGCAATTCTATCCCAGAGTCTTGCTTGGTTTTTTGCCTTTCTTTTCTGCTCTGTCCTATTGCTCTTATCAGTTACCTTTACCTTTTTTTTTTTTTTTTTTTTAAACTTCTTTCATAATAAAAACTGTTTCCGGTATATGGCATTTGACCTCGTTTGTGTCTTAATCTTGCTCTTGGGATTGTATCGAAACTTCCCTGACATTGGATCAGGACAGGTAGGTCTATCAGCTTTATCCCAGGACAGATAATGACCAGTTCACGTAGTCCCATATTCAATACTTGACCAGTGTGCTCTTTATTGTTCATTCACTATTAGTTGTAGCTTGGGTGAACAATTTTATTTTGCATGTATATTTTGGGAACAACTGTTTACACAAATATGTCGTTTTGCTTGTCAGAATTGACGCAAGTGTGAGCTCTCTCTTTAGGGATGACTTGCTTCATTCCTGTTCAGTGTTAGCCGCCCAGTTGAAGAGACTAAAACAATGTGGCGGGTCATTCTTATTTAAACAAAACAGTGAAATCGCTAGGGCCCAGAAATTCTGAAACAATTAAAATAGGAGAGATTCCATCCGAATCAGTCAAAGCAGAGAAGAATCTGAATCTCCTATACTGCAGGTGAACCTCCTAAACACAAAGTTGTTAGTCAAGCACATTATATAATCAAGTAAGTTTTGCCAGTCCAGACAGAAAGGAAGAATACAATCTACAGAGAATTGTACTTAGCCTTCCCTGCTTTGGGCAGGACTGAGCCTTGAAAGCACCATCTCTGAGGGAGCTGCACATCTACAGAGAGGCCTGATGTTAGCATGAGTACATCTCACTCAGAAATAAGATGGCTCAGGTTTTCTTCTCACTGAATCTCAGAACCTTGCAACTGTTCAGAAATCAAAATGCTGCCTCCCCTCAGGCTAACCTCCCAAAAAAATTTGCTCAAAGACTTGCCATCTCCTCTTGTAGCTAGCACAGCTCACAAGCATTGCTGCTTCCCTTGTGCAACTTGGCAGCGGTTGCTGGAAGTGGTGAATAGGAAGGAGCTCAGCTGGGTTTGTGCCAACCTGCTGCTGCAGGTTAACATACACAAACCAAGGGGAAGGCTGCTAAGATGTGAATAAACTCATTTGACTACTTGCAGAGAAACTGCAGTGGGAGCTCAGAGAGGAAGGATTGGTGGGAGGATTTATTGCAGAAGCACAGAAAGAAGTAGGTTCTGAGAGAAGGGGAAAAGTTGGGGGTAGCACGAGTTGAAGGAAATTCCCAATAAACTTGAAGTTTAGAATTTGCTTAGCCGAGACAGTGTGTATGCACTCAGTGATATGCCAGATATTTACTATTAAAAAAATAATATACTTCCTTATGTAGGGGGACACAGAATGAATTGCCTAATTACAGAATGGTTTTCTGGAACCCAAACTGAATTTTTCATTATGTTGAGGTCGGCTTTGCTAAGCTCACAAGTCCTGGAAGATATTTGTTGTGCACTGAATGTGATCTAGGATACAAGGTGGGAACTGAGGACAAGATAAATTTAAATTGGAGATTAGTGTCCATTTCTGTAAGACAAAGGTCTGGAGTGTTGCACAGCTGCAGTGGACCATGGAGAGAAATTCTTTGAAATTGAATTCCAATTGGACCTAATTGACAGTCTATTGCAGTGCATTTAGACCTTGTTATCAATTTCAGTATGCTTTACATCAAGCTTTTAATTCCGTGGCGTATCTCTCAAATCAGAACTTCTAATGGTTTTAAGTTGTGCTGAACTGAGTTTGCATTTGCTGCAGGGTGGTAATTGTTCGTCAGTATTACTTTCTTCATATGTAAATAGGTCTCATTTGTAAGATGTTCATCTCTGGAAGCTTTAGCCAGCTGTCTTCAAATGCAGGCATTTCTTTTAAACTTCTCTGCACGTGTAGCTAGAGAATATAAATCTGGAGAGTGAGAAAGGGACAACTTAATGTATTTTCTCACTTATAAGGCAGCAGAATTCTTCACAGACCAACTTCGTGCTTAAGTGCAACTTCTGACACCATATTAATGCATTTCAGTGTGGGATTTCTTTTTCTTCTTCTTTGTTTTTGTTGGTGATTCACATATTGTTTTGTTGCACTTGGAGGGTCAAGAGAATATGCAATAACAAAAATATTCCATGAGAGAAGACAGAAAAAGAATCAATAAGAGAATAACCAAAGTTGATTTTTCTTTCTCAAAGGGAAAGGGGGACCTTAAGTCATTTGTTACAAAGGGGTGAAAGTTACCTGCCCTGGCTCCCTGCTCCCTTGGAGGTGGTCTGTGCAGCAAAGTCTGCATGGGGGCCTGTGGCCAGCCCTCAGCTCCTACCAGCAATGAAGGAAGCATAGATGTTTGGTCTGTTGGGAGCACCTTGCTGGCTTATCAAGAACAAGTGCTGCAGATGGAAACTGCAATAGTGAGAGACACCTATCTGCTTGTCTGTCTTTGAGAGGAAGGAATCATCAGATGACTCTAACCATCACATATTCATCCTTTTCACCATTAGTAAAGCAGCAATGATCTTGAGTGGGATTTTCCAGTGAGAAATATATAATACACTGTATTGTACCTGATCCACAGTCAATCCAGTGGTTTTAGGGCACATTGTACCCTTGATACCATGCTCAAATGGCAAACCCAGGTAACACTTCATGAGACCTGGATGCTGGAACAACTGTTCAGAGTGTATACAGTAAGCCTGGTATATTCTGTAGAGATGTGGCTGATTATATGTGTCCTGGACAGCTGCTCTCCAAAGGTGCCTTAGAAACCTTGGGAGTTCTCCAGTGAACAGCAGCTCAGTTACATTTACAAAGCTGGGACCTTTTGGGCTGATGATCATAATGGAAAAATCTACATCATCACATGCTATCTTGAAAAAACGTGAGTGAACTGGGAGAAACCTAGGTGAGCAGTCACATGGTTGCAGGGGGTGGGAAGAGCAGGGATGGAGGCCCTGGCTAAGATGGGTCCAAAGCCCTGGGTGTGGATGGTGTAGGACCGAGCAGCTAGATGGTAGGTTAGGTGATGCCTGGGAAGCTGGTGTCCAAGGAACATTCATTCATCTCTGTTAACTGCAGTTCCATTAGAGAAAAGGACAAAACCAAAGTGCTTATCTCGGGGCTATGATGTACTTTCATGCTACCTGTGCCATGCTGCTGTGTCTTTACAAAGCGTTAGGAACACATTCATAATATAAACCTGAAGAACCGGCTTATAACTCTCTTGTGCTTATAATCAGCAGCACATGAACTACCTCTGTGGGACTTCAGTTGTGGGAAGCATACTAAAATAAAGCTGGCTTTCTGCCAGGGAATTTTGGTGAGAATGAAACAGAGGAGAAATTTGAGCCTGGTCTTGTATGGATCATTACCTCTCACTTTACCTGGAAAAAGTCAAACAAAATCACAAACGCTCAAACATCATGATTTCCCCCTAAGGTAGTATGTGGATAAGTTTTAATTACTCTCCCCTCAGCTCGCTATTCTTGATAACAATTATCATATAATAATGTGCCATATAAATTTATTAAGCAATGTAATTAATGAATATTGTAATAACTCTAATAGTATTGCAATTATATTGCTATATATATTTAGCAGTGGTAACTTTAGTCACGATACATCTCTAATAGATCATGAATGACTTGGCTGGCATATCAGTAGACTGTAGCTGATCAGCTGCTGGTATTTACTTGCATCATGCTCACCAAATGGCGTATCTCTTAGAAGGTGGGGATGCCACAGTTGTTTACACATACAGATGAAATCACTTGCTAATAAGCAGTAGATATTATTGCCAGGGGTTTGGGAATAAACCAGGCAGGCAGCAGTGTTTTGCGTTCTGCACTCTTGCCCGGTGATCCAGGGCCGATCTGGCCAGGGCTATTCTTGAACCACGCATGAAACCAGATGTTTCATGACCCAAACACAAACTCAAACACTTACCTGTTTCTGCATTAACTAGAAATTTCTACAGCAGCTCTGTGCAGTGTTAGCCCGCACCAGCAGATGGGGCGGTTACAGTGCGTTTTCAGCCCGCTCTGCAATATCTCATTATTCCTGGAATGTGTTTTCCCCTGCAGAGCTCTGAAGCTTATTTTTCATTAGGAATCCGCTTTTTGTGGTTAATGGTGTTATCGGCTATTGCCTGGCTTAATTCCACAATCACTGCTGATGTATGAGTGTTTGAAGCACTGTTTTTCAGGGCAGTGTCCCAAGGGCCGCGTCCTAACAGTGTTTTGTGAAACAACACAGAGGAGTGGCCCATAGAATAGCAGTGAAAAAATACTTCATTTCTGTTTAGTGAGCCAGGTAGTGTTCATAACAAGCTCCCTACCATTGTTCCTGTTTACAAGCCTGAAATATGTGCCAGATTTAAAACTTTAGTAGTGAGATTTGAGTGAGAAGGCACAGATTCTAAACTGTAGTGATAACATTTTTTTGCACAAAGTGGTGCAGTCCTTTATTATTTGGCCTTGCAAGAAAGGATGGTCTTTACACATACGTACACAAACACACATGCTTTTTTCTCACAGTTAGATTATAAATTAAGGATATGGGGTTTTTATATCCATAAAAAAATCACATATGTCAATTTGTTGATGCTACTACACATTGTATTCTAAGTACCCTGTTATTTCTTGTAATGGAAGAAAGTATGTAGAATCCAAATACGCTGGTTTTCTAAAGGTTAGTTATGACTTTTTCTCTTTGTAAAAAGGTGGTTTCTTGAAGTTCAAACCTAGTGTAGGAAGGAATGTGCTTTCACTTTTATGTTTGTTTTATGAGGGGAGGGGAAGGTTTCTTCAGACCAGATGATACTTCCAGCGTGAATGTCAATAGCCAGAGCAGCGACCTGGGATGCTGGAAATTTAAGTTCAAGTTCATTCTGCTTGGTTGAGGACTTGGACCTGAAGCTCCGATATCTTTTACCTATTCACAGCAGGGGTTCTTACATCCTGACTGACAATCCTGTGGCACATATAAAAATGTGTGAGCTAAGTTCAGTAACATAGTTCTGATGTAAGTATTCTTGCCCATTTATATTTGACACGGCATTGAAGAATGTCTGCAAAATAGCATTGTGAGGTGTCAGTTTATCAATATGCAAGTGAGCAAGAAGGGTTCCCCTCTCCAGCATAAGCTGTTCTTCATACAAGCTTGCTATGTCATTCATCTTCCCTCAAATGTCCCATACCTGAAACCTTCCAAATTGGCTATTTTGTTAAGAGAAAAATGCAGAAACTGTTCCCTCAGTTTCTTCATGTGGCAGTTTTCTATTAAAGCTTCATGGCTGAACCCTTTCTTTCATTTAACGTTCTTGCCAAGATCTCCTAAATTATACTTGGCCTTTCACAATAAGAATGGGACAGGAATACAAGACAGGGAAGTTCAGTCCAACTAGTAAATCGGAGCTGTAGAAAATAACAGGATTATGGAGCACTTGAAGAACAACTGCAGAAAGAGAAGAATAACCACCATGAGGGCATTTCTGCGTTGAGTGATGTGATAGCTTCTTTCTCCTTCAATGCAGTGGGAGTTACAGCTGGTCAGTACAAATGGGAAAGAAGCTCAAAGTAACTTAAACAGGATCTCATAGAAAGCATGAATAAAAATCACATCCACTTCAGAGGAAAAATGAATTCTATAACCCAGTTTAGCTTTTGAATCTGCAGACTCTGTTTCAGACATGAGGAAGTGTTTGTATACTTTCCAGCTTTTCTAAATTTAAAAAGAAACATTGTCTTAATACTTTTGTCCTGTGTCTTTAGACCATGACAGCCACAGCAAAATTCCATTTGTGTAATCTTGTATGGAAAAATTAGTTTATTTTAATGTTTGATCAGAGGAGGACAATACGTGGCCCCGCCAAGAATATCAGAATACCTTTTAAAAAATTGTGTCATTTGCTGATGATGGTCTGCAAAGACTTTTGTCTTATGATGTGATCAAAATTAAGACTATGTTACAGACACAAACCTGAAACACGTAAAAAACATTTTACTAAGGCCTCAGATGTTCCTGGTCTAGGATTAATGTTCTATACGAAACAGTACAAAAATCTATTTAGAAACACGATACAGCTTAAACCACTAGGAACCTATGAGTGAAGCAGTGCTGTATGATGGGGATAAAGAACTGGAAATCAATTTACCATACAAAGTGGGTTTTCACCATTCATTTCATTTGGTAGCTCTGAAAGGCAAACAGTTGTCATAGAAACAGTAACATAAATCCATTTGTTGGGACTGGATTATGTGCTTCCTTTGAAAATGCAAATAAAGGTTCACTAGGTAGATTTTTGTCAAGTGTGGATCCTGCCAGAACTTTTAGTTTGCACTAATGTGCTTCTGGTCGTGTTCGTTTCATTTAAATGGCTAATCCTTTTCATACTGGTTGGACTTTCACAGCATGCTGTTCTAGTTCCTGTGATTTCATATTGCAGCTTGTAATCTTAGACGTTTCAGACCATATCTTCCATCCTACATCCCCACATAGAAGCTTTTGAAAATTTTCCTGGAAACAAACATCAGGACCTCTCACGATTCATTTTCCTACTATGTTCTCGTCTCCTTTATTAGAGCCATTGTGCATATCGAAGGCACAGACTGCAATCAGGCTTTGCAAGCTTGTAAGCTTTTAGTCCTCTGTTTAATGGGCTAACAGTTGCATAAACTGCTCTTTCAAGCATCACAGTCTTTGGCCCTGTCTAGTATGCTATGAAATAAATGGCTTAAGGATGCATGGGAAGGACACAAATGTATAAACTGCATCACTAACACAAGACAAAAGCTGGGAGTGAGACTGAAATCTGGGTTTAGGAATTAAATATTTTCTAGCCTCTGTAAGGAGCAGAGCTAAAGGTACAGACTCACTGCAATGATAGCAGTAGTATATACACATCCAAGCTTTCTTTAAACTATTTTGGTTTTCAGTACCAGTGTCATGGTTGGAGTTCAGTGCCGTCTGATTTGCTTTGCCTTTTTGAGAAGAGTTCTGTGCTTCCCTTGTCAGACTGTTACTGGTACTCAGACCAGCTAGTACAAAGCAAATCAGACCTTTGCGAGATGTACTGAAGAAGTCAGTTCAAGCCCCTCGAACACCTCAAAATATATTTGAGCCAGCACATGCTGTGGTTACACATTGACTGTCAAAGTAAATCACATCATGAAATAGGTACTTTCTGGGAAAAGATTAACATGATAGTGGCACCCTGAAAACCTGGGAACATGAGCAAAGGTCATTTTTAAAAAGGACGGTAGACTATGACCTACAGTTCTAGAAATAGGGCTGAACCAGGATAAAATATGTAAATATCTGCATTTCTTTTTCTGAACTGAAGTAGAATCCAAACAGCAAACTTCAGACACAAGCTCCTAGCTGTACCATAGCACACAACAGCACGCATCATGCCCTTCAGGTTCACCAAGCTCCTGTGACCTCCAGTCTTCTCACTGGATGTATTGTGGCTGGTACATCAACATATGGCACAATGCATCCGTATAGTTGCAATACTACATGTTTGAAAATGAAGTGTTTCTAAAATGTCCAGTTGTGTTTTCCGCAAGTTTCAAGCAGTGGAGAAGAACAGAACTAAGACTTTGAAAGTATGCAACCATTTTTAGGACTTTTGGTTCTGTTTCCCCGCTTACGAATACAGACAAAAGATTTGTTCTTCCTTGCTGAAAAGTCAAAATTGAGTCTGTAGTCACCTCTGAAAATCAAAGTCCTGGCCCCAGCCTGTATGCATATTGCATGGATGTGAGAAAACCTGACCTGACGGAACAAGTGGGTTTGAATGAGTAAATTTAGGGCCACTTATAAGACATTGAAGGTATAGTGTTTGACAGAGGTCTTGAAGAGAAAAGAGAGCTTCTGACTGAAAGAAGTCAATCAGGCTTTTACCACTGATTTTAAGGAGACAAAATTTCACACTAAAATTTCCCTCAAACTATGGGAGGACTAATGTAAAATGCAAAACTGCATTTTGGGGAAAAAAAAAAAAAAAAAACACAAAAAAACAACCAACAAACTTACCAACCATAAGCCTGTCATTTGAAAACTAAAATATTTCACCTTCCTGCCAAGCTCTATTTCTAACAGTCTTGCAGCATTATATATGTATATCATATAGACAGGAAAAGATAAGTAAATTTAGTAAGTCTGCTTAAAAAGCTATAATTCCTTGATATGTAGAGTAATAATAAAACCTTGAGAGAGTTTCACATTTCTATTTTATGCCCAGTAACTAACATAAAGGAAATGACTACCATTACTTTAACTTCAAGTAGAGAAGCTCAGCAAAAAGTACACATTCATCCACTTTTACAAATGCAGATCTGATGAAATGTATCTGAACTGTGTCTTGAAGCAAATATTTGCATGATTTTTTCTTTAGTTTTCCTAGAGCTCTCAAGTTATAGTAACATGGCTTCTTCATTTCAGAGTGGAATGTGAAAATAGGCACGTAGAGAGGAACGGATGGGTTTGAAGTGGATAAACAAAAAAATTGGGTGCTCTTTCTCAGTATCCAAGTGCATATCTTCTTGAGTTTTAAAACATTAAAAAATGTGCTTTTTTTTCCTCTGCTGTTGGTCTCTACATGGCTGTCATTCTTGGCATGGTCTGGCCAAGACTAGAGGCAGTACTGGTATGATAGTGTAAGAGCTGGCCTCTTCAGACTTCTTCCCCAAGCAGAACCACAACATTCTCAAAAACCTCTTAAGAAACTTCCTATTGAGAGGATTTCATTTCAACATTTTAGATGAAGAAAATTTGAATACAAGTTGGAGAACCCTCTGCATTTCAAGGGTTTTCTTTTTAATGTTTAAAACTATAAATCATTTAAAGGTCACCACTTGTGTACCAGTACACTTTCATGAGAACTGCCCTGAGTTAACACAGTAAAAACATTCCCCTCTTACTAGGGGGACAGTGCAAATTGTAATGTTTCCTTTGAAAATAGCTTGTTTTGGGGATATCTAAGGATTAAAACTGCATACATAGGTATAAAAGTTGGAAAATAAATATATCTGTCTCAATTATCTGCTATGCTAACAACAGAGAACAGGCAGGTATAAAGAGATAGATAGAGGGGACGGGGCCAGGGGACAGTGCAACCGTATTGCTCCAGGTAAGCATCTGGCCTTTGGCATACTACTGATAAACTCTTCAGCATCGCTCCTCTGGGAGAATATAGAGACAAAATGCATGTTTCCATTCTCCATTTAACCTTTTTAGTGAGTGACTTTGGGAGTGGGTTTTTTTGTGTGTTTGGGTTTGTTGTTTTTTTTTTTTACGTTTAACAACTGCAAATACTATTTGAATTTGGAGAACGCTTAGAGGAAGGGCAGTTGACAAATTGTAATCAAGAAACCACTTGCATAACGAAGGAAACAATGGAGCAACTGAAGGGAGGCAACACCATCTGGAGAAAAAGATTGATAGTATATTGAGAAGCCAAGGGTCTGTGAAAAAAAGAGATGTCTCTGGGCTACATAATTAACTTGGTATTTTATTTCTTTATGGTGTGTGAGTTGTGGGTTAGTTCATAGACCAATGAAACTCATGCAATACTGTCTGAAGGCTGGGAGGAGAAATGCACATAGCTTAAAGCAAAGCTTGGCCATTTTCTTTATTTCCATTTCCTGGAAACAGATTTCTTTATTTGAATTTCCTGGAAACAGTCTCAAATGAAATAACTCACTTTAAATAAAGTTTTCATCATCTGTATAATTTCACATCTCTCCTGGGTTTGCTATTTCTAAACATTCCCATGATGTGGCAAATGTCACAGCTGTTCTTCATATTTGTCATAGCCTAGTGACTTGTAACAATAGGAGGAGACCAAAAAGTAATAATTAGGCTATTCCAAAATATTTAGTTCTTTAATATAAGTCAAGATTACTATTTTTATGTCCCTATTCAGGTCTTTTGCTCATGTTGATTATCACTTTAATGGGCTGCACTATGCTCTGTGAAATATCTCCATGGCATAAGAACTTTGCTTCAATAATTATGGGGGAGAGAGGACTTAGTGCCATCCCATAATCATTCTGATGTTTCTTTCTCCTTTTCATTAAGCTAGAACAGATATTTGCAAGAATAAAATGCTATGTGAGAGATATAGCTAGTTTTCATCAAAAGTAATCTAGTCTTTCCATGAACCCAATAAGGAGGTTTTTATGAAATTACATTAATGGTTGGCTTTCTGAGTATTTTCTCTCTACTCTTTTTCTGAAGTGACTTTTGTGAATTGTGTGTTAAATAACCATTATTTTTTTCTTTCACATCTTGATTTTTCCCATTGACTTTTTGCTTTTGAGATTTGAAATGCTACATTTGTAACACAACTACATCTGCCATGGTGAAAGACAGATGAAAAACACATTCTGTGGCTGTAGTGCTGGTCTACACAGAAGTATAGGTGGGTCTTAGGCATATGTTTGCTCTGCTGCTTCAATATTTAATTCCATCAAAGTTGATTTGGGGAATCTCTTATGTTTGAGTGCTTCCCTCTGGTTTCTAGCAGTGTTACAGACTTTAAGCTACACAGAAAACTGGAAAAACAAAAGTGCACTGAGTGATTGAGGAAGAGAAATAAAAGAATAATAGGTTCTTATAGCTACAGTGGGAACTATTTAGCCATATAAAAATGTGGGAGAATCTGCACTAGGTAACAACTGTTGTGTGCATATCTGGGTATGAGAATATAGATTAAATTGGTTTTGGAGAGAAAAGCTTTCACCTAAATGGGATGACCAGAGTTACAAACCTGTATAACAGTAAAAATCAGAAGCTTCAGCTAAGTTTCATGGAGAGGACCTAATTCCCAATTTCTGTGCTGGGTGTGAAATTGCTGTGCTGTATTAGCATAGAACTGGTGTAAGATAGTGGAGAATAAGCCCGACTGATGGATTTTACTCAAGTTCATTCCATTGCTACATGAGAAATAGTTTTAACATAAGCCATCAGAAATAAAATCTCTCAGAAATCCCCAAGGCTGTTCAAAGTAGTACTTCCTTACTAGAAAACGCACGTTTATTTCCTTCCCAAGCAAATACAAACTATTAAAAGAGTTGTTACATTTAACAATAGATTGTGCTGGTGAAGGGCTTGCTTCCAGTAAAGCCCAGTTTCACCAGCATTCACATGCCTGTTAACCACACCTCACCTGCATGAACTTTCATCTGATCACTGTAAGTATTCCTCTGCACAAGTAAATGCAACTTCTGCGTTTTGGACTTCAATTTCAGCTGTAACAGCTAATACATCAATTCCGTATTTCTCCTCAGCCTGGAGACACTCTCCCATCATCATCCCCTTGTTAAAAACCATCTGCAGATAAACATTCCCCCCATTATCCTACCCCACTCCTGCAAAAACAGTAAGTGGTGGTGGTGGGGAAATGGTGGTATCTTCTCTTTTTAAAAAGCAGATTTCTAGTAATAGTAATCAGGGAATTTTAGTCTGATAGAGAATGATGGTAGGAGTTCTGAATGCGGCCAGTTAGCTAAAAGGGAAAATGGTCTCTGAGTGTGAAGTAAACAGCTGATAGTGCAACTCTAACTTCAGGCAAGGTAAAGGAACTAAAATCCAAACATACAGGGAGGGTAAGGAGTTCATTTACCTGCATATATAGTTTAGGGTTTTTTTGATAGCTCATATTTCTGCCTAATCAACTTGGCTATCAAAATAGCAAAAATAGAGAAATTCTGTGAGAGTTTATTGGCCTCTGTTTCATGGATTCACAGAATAGTTTGGGTTGGAAGGGACCTTTAAAGGCCATCTAGTCGACCTCCCCTGCAATGAGCAGGGACATCTTCAACTAGATCAAGTTGCTCAGAGCCCCATTCTACCTTGCCTGGAATGTTTCTAGAGATGGGGCATCTACCACCATCTGGGCAACCTGTTCCAGTGTTTCACCACCCTCATCGTAAAAAAATTTCTTCCTTATATCTAGTCTGAATCTACTTTCCTTTAGTTTAAAATCATTGGCCCTTGTCCTGTCACTACAGGTCCTGCTAAAAAGTCTGTCTCTTTCTTACAAGCCCCCTTCAGGTACTGAAAGACAGCAGTTAGGTCTCCCTAGAACCTTCTCTTCTCCAGGCTGAACAACCCCAGCTCTCTCAGCCTGTCTTCATAGGAGAGGTGCTCCAGCCCTCTGATCACCTTTGCGACCCTGCTCTGGACCTGCTCTAACAGGTCTATGTCTTTCCTGTGCTGAGGACCCCACAGCTGGGTGAAGTACTCCAGGTGAGCAGAATAGAGGGGCAGAATCACCTACCTTAACCTGCTGGTCACACTTCTTTTTTATGCAGCCCAGGACACAGCTGGCTTTCTGGGATGTGAGTGCGCATTGCTGGCTCATGCCCAGCTTTTCACTAACCAGTACCCCCAAGTCCTTCTCCACAGGGTTGCTCTCAATCCCTTCGTCCCTCAGCCTGTATTGATACTAGATGTTGCCCCACAGGACTTTGCACTTGGCCTTGTTGAACTTCATGAGGTTCACATGGGGCCACTTCTTGAGCTTTTCCAGGTCCCTCTGGATGGCATCTCATCCCTCGGGCCTGTCAACCACACCACTTGGCTTGGAGTCACCTGCAAACTCAATATGGACCCCTGAGGGACACCACTCATCACTGATCTCTATCTGGACATTGAACCGTTGACCACTGCCTTCTGGATGCAACCATCCAACCAATTCCACATCCACCAAACAGTCCATCCAGCAAATACATCTGTCTCCAATTTAAAGAGAAAGATGTTGTGGCAGATTGTGTCAAAGGCCTTACAGAAGTCCAGGTAGATGACATCTGTAGCACTTCCCTTGTTCACTGATGTAGTCACTCCATCAATGAAGGCCACTAGTCAGGCAAGGCTTGCCCTTGGTGAAGCTATGCTGGCTAGCTCGAATCACCTCCTTGTCCTCCATGTGCCTTAGCATAGCTTCTAGGACGATCTGTTCCATGATCTTCCCAGGCACAGAGGTGAGACTGACAGGTCAGTAGTTCCCAGGGTCCTCCTTTCCAGCCTTTTTAATAATGGGTGCCGTGTTTCCCTTTTTCCAGTCACCGAGGACTTCACCTGACTGCCATGACTTTTCAAACGTAATAGAGAGTGGCTTGGTTACAGCGTAACTACCTCAGTTTAGCCCCAAGGGAAAACTAAAAGTTGATTCAGGCTGGGGGGGGGGGGGTGGGGTGGTGTGGTGTAAATGAGGACACAGGAAAAACAAATTAAGGTCTGACAAAATAAGCAATCCAGCACAGCTTATGCAGGCCTTGATGGAAAGATGGGAAGAAGGAGCTACACCAGCCTTTTTTTTTTCCTCCCTCTTGCTAGCAGCATGTCAGACCCTCTCCATGATGGAACCTGCCAGCCAAAGAATGCCTCTGTAGCTGTGTTACCGGCTTGTTCATGAGGTATCTTTGCTAAATAAATTAAAATGGTCAGTGGCTGCCCTTGAAAATTTAAATGCTTTTGTTCTTAAAAAAAGATCTTTCTGCATAGGTTTTACTTTAAGTTCTAAAAAGTGGGGTACAGATAGTACTTGTTCCTTCATATGAAAGCTCTTAAGTACCATAATGTTTAAAAGTGACACACAGATATAAGTCTCTTTCTTTCCTTTCTTCTTCCTCTTTCTTCCTCCACACGTGTGCTGGAAGTAGAATTACGAAAGGTCCTTATGCTGGCCATACAAGGCAAATGACAAATGGCCGGGTTTCGATACTTGCTCCCTACCTCTTCCTTCCCTGCACGCCACCCACCCATGCACATGCTTGTTTGCTTGCCCACAAGCCTGTTACAATGTGGTTCTTGCTGAAATTTGCTTTTATTTTTCACATATACCTTGAGAAGATTTTGGAAAGGCACCTTTCCTTGTAATTTGCCTGGTGGGTAATTTTTGGGTACGTTAGCACTGTATATCAGGAAGGTGCTGGAAATTAGATCTTGTGTTTTATTTGTATAATCGTGGGGCGAATCATGATAGCTGTTTAAATTTTAAGCTCTTTCAGCCCTTCTGCTGTAAATGGAACACTGATTTCCCATTAGAGGAAGGCCTGTAGAAAGATGTAATCACACATTCAGTGATTCAAAGATGTTTTGCATGCAGGGTTGCTAGTGACTGAAATGTCAACTCCCCGAAAACCTAAAGAAGAGCCACTTCTAATGCTCAGGTTGTTTCCACATAAAATTGATTCATAAAAATGTTCATACAGCTGGACTCAGAGGCAGCCAACACCTCTGAAAGGTAAGTGCAAGAAAAATAGCCGGCTCAATTAGGAGAATTGCTCTGTGTGTTTCTTTTGAAAAATCTGACAATTACATCACATTGCTATTTTTAGGCAGATAATAAAGTGGAACACTGGGTTAATGAAAGCAGCCTGCACAAGCTGAGCGCTATGGAGTATTCACCCAGCATATGCATGGTAGGCTATATGTCTGAGGGAAACGCATGCAATCCACCTGCTCCTTAACTATGCCGTAGCTTTTTGCCTGAGAAGAAAAGCTGGGTCTATTGGCAAAATGGAAAACATAACTGGAAACAATTTATCTCTTTATCCAGTCTTTACTTCTTAAATTCCTTGAGTTTATTTTAGAGGCGAGAGAACACTTATGCCATCATCTGAATGCAAACGGTGTCAAGCTGTAGGAAGGGAGGAATTTGACGTATGCACTGTTATTCACAGTGCTCTTCTGAAAATGGTCTACATGTTTATTCTACAGTGCAATTCTCTAAAAGCTTTAAAAAATGCCCTGAATTTTGCAGCTCCATTGAGCACACTCTAGCAGGCTACACAAACTTTTTAAGGTTTCTCTGTTTAAAAGTCTTGCAAGTTGCAATACCATTGGCGGTGTTGTTTTGGGCAAATAGGGGTTGAAGGCATGTAATACTTTTTATGATTGTCGAAGTCTCCGTTTTAGATATTAGGGACAACACGTAGATGCTTCCAGATCCAAATGTCTGCTGCTTTCAGATGGTTGCAGGTTTTGCTAGTGCAGTCAGAAGGGAGCAAACTCAGCCCCAAAATATCAAAATATGTAGAAGTGGCATGCTGAATTAGAGAAGATAGTTGTCCTGGCTCTGGCTAGGNGGCCTAAACCGCGTCAATAGTGAATATTGTAACTTAGCGTGATCTGTACAGGAGAGAACTTGCAGAGTTGTTCATATCTTTATCAGTTGCTATTAAACATGGTGGTCTGGATGCAGCCGCTGTTTTAGGAAACCCCTAAATTCCTGATTGCTGGAGGCTTGGAAATCACGTAAGGGAGAGAAATGCTCTACACCTGCCCTATTTCTTTCCCTCCTCCCTGCCAGCTGTGGTCAGGGACTTCCTTGCCTAAACTGGGATGTTATGATTTCTGGGTGATGAGAAAAAAGCCAAGTGGGGATTCTCTCAGTCTCTGAGATTATGGTGAAGCACTGACTTTAATGAGACCGTTCATATGCTGAAAGTGAAGCGTATACTGAGGACCTTGCTGAACTTGACTGTATGTGGCACAGCAAGCAGCCGTTGGGTTAGGGAAGGATTTGCGTGAGCGGGAGTAGAGAGCTTTCTGTGCAGCCCCTCCATCTCTCAAGGCCTAATGTGGATGAATTAGAGACTCTAGAGAAAACAGAAAATCTTTTACATGAAATATTTTTTGTCCTAGAATGAACAGATTAAGGGTTGATTAACCATGCTGATTGTCAGCTTAATGAAGAATATAAAGATCACAGGGAAAAATCGAGCTCTTTCTGACTTACAGGGTCTGATTAGAGCAGTCATCTGGAAAGCATAAGCTATGATGGTACTTTTCTATTTCCAAGAATAGATTAATAACTAAATTGGTTGTTCTGTTATAGCCTTTTTAAACAGCTACACTTTGTCTCCAGTTATTACACTCTAGGTATTGTATGAGTGTATTTTTCAAAGGCTGCTGCTCAGTCTAAAGATCAGCATGTACTCAGACTTTTTTTCCAGTTGAAAATGGCACTTATTAGCCACTGGGTAAAGGATACGTCAAAGGCAACTGCAGCCTCTCACTAGCATGGGGTAGGAGTAACGTAGGTATAAGGGATATCCAGAGGGAACCGGGATTGCCCTTCCTGCCCCACAGGAGGGACAGAGATCCTTATCCCTACCAAGGTCTCCTGTCTCCCATAGCAGGAACCACTGCCCAATATTTCCCGTTATTTCTTGTCGGCTTCTGGCAGTCTCCTGCCTCAGGCAGCTGATAAATTTGCCTGTGCCTGAGAGATAGCCATAGAGTAGATGTAGGGTGATAACATTCACTTCCTCCCACCCGCCCCATCTTTTCCCTGGAGACATTGTTTTTCTAAATCTGTATTATAACATTAGAGCTCCATTTGTGTGTTATGGCTGAGCCTAGCTGAAAGTTATTGATGACTGCTACTTTCAACCGTGTCGTAACTGTGTTTTAGTGGTATCGACAGACTGAAGCAAACCATAAATACACTTGCCAATTCTGTTGTTCAGTGCAGATCCAGCTCTAGCCTGTATGTATATTTGCCATAATTAAAAGTTTATGTAGCTAATAGTTATCCCTGATGTGCTACCTAAGTCATATAATATGTATGCTACTCATGCGTGAAGTTTAGTTTTGACTAAACATGTTTTGATTAAACAGGTAACTCTTAAGGGTATTTCTGATTCTTTTAACTGACAGTCAGAAATAATCTTGTCTTTATCTACTTGTTTCCCCATGCTTTAGAAATTTGTTAGAAATTCTGTATCTTTCCATCTATGACCTGGTTTTAGCTGCCAGTGAAGTTGGCAGGAGTTTTTCCACTGAGTTCATCTAAAACCAGATCAGGCCACTGGAGAACAAATGATAAATTACATTCATAAGCTGGAAGTTACCGCAGGTGTTGATCAATACATACACGAATTTCTGCCTAGGCAGGGTTTGCAATTTGGCATCCTTCCCTCAGTAATAGCCCGATGCCCTCCTTGGTACAGCGAAAGGTGCATATCTAAAGTGACGCTGGGTTTCACTGTCCCCCCGGGGCAAGAGTTGTGACCTTGTGGAGGGAATTGCTGGGGAAGGTGCTTTGCTTCAGAGGTGCCTGCCCATGAACAGCAGCACTTCTTACTAGAGGTTTTTTTCCTTATATTTTTAGGCCACCAAGTTCAGTGAACTGCCCCATGTCCTTTTTTTTTGTTCGTATCAGTAACAAAACCTGAAAATTTTGGCATGAGGATATTTTTTCATCAAAAATCATTAGTTCTTCAGTAAAATGATGTGCTTAGATAGGTTTGCAAAAGCACATAATTTTATAATTCTTTATCAAACCCAGAATATTCCTCAGTTTAAATACATCTTTTGAGATCTTTCGAGATCTTTCAGTCTTTTCAGCGTTCTTTAACCTATTAAGACCAGCTATTAAATGTTTTTCAACTTCAAACAGTAAAAATATAATTGAATATATAAAGTGAGATTCTGTTTTAGACTAAAAGCATGACTATTATCTTTCTTTTCCCAGGGAACATTTTCCCCATTATCTGCCTTGACAAACAACTAGTCTCACTAATAAATAATTCAGCAGCAAGAGACTCTGGGGCTGTCTGCATAAAATTATGGCATACATTAGCTGATGCCCTCACTAGGCAGGAGGTTGTGGGAGATTTAGCCTTGAGAAAATGGCATTGCTGAATCCCTGGATGTCTCCTTAAAAACTGTCCCCTAAATTTTCAGGTCTCTGCGGTTAGAAGCTGACTGTTCCACTGGAAAAACAAGGACTAAAATAAGTTTTGCTTTTTTTTTTTTCCCTGAAGCTTTGTTCTTTTGGAATCTGTTAAGGCTGTCTGAATATCATATTTTACAGAATTCTTCAGCTGATGTAAGATTAATTGAGCTGCTGTTTTTAAATTGTTTGTGTGGGTTTTCTTTTACCTTGCTAAAAGAAACATTTTAAGTGCCTGGCAGGATTAAAGGGGAAATAATAAACAGTCTCATTGCTGAAAGAGAAACTGCACTCCGTGCCCAAGCTATCTGTGTTAAATTGTGTGTGGGTAAGGCATATTCCACATAAATTGTTGAAAGCTTGAGGGTCATACTAATTTCAAGTGACGGATTTCTCTCAAGGATCTTTTTCAGTTGTGAAGATTTCATTTAAGGAATGAAAAGGCTGAGAAGAATGCTTTCACACGTGTTACCCCTGCGTTAGCCGTGAGAAGAACCCATGCGATGGCAGCAGCAGCAGTGTGCTGGCGCAGGTAGCCTGAGTGGAAGCCAGCCCTGGGAGATGCCTGCCCCGCATGGCCTCCTGCTCCCCGCGCTTGTGTACCTCCACCTTTGGCTCCTCTGCCTCCACCGCTGCTTCTGCCTCCCGTGCCGTGCAGCTTGCTGGAAGGTTTGGACTATGTGAAATTACTATATAGTAATTTTGCAGTGATGAAAGCTGTACATACGAAAATACTGGCATTTAGAGAAGATCTTGTGTTTAATAATAGTCTTATCTTTAAAAGATAAAGCTTCGGTAAAGTTATGAGGGTTTTTTGCTGCACGTAGGCTCTCAAGCTTGGTGGAACTGTGAAGTAAAAGCAGAAATTGGTGTATATGTACATCTTTTGGCCTCAGTATACAGTTAGCATTTAATATGATAGTTTTATTTTGGATTTGAGGGGAGGAGTGTGTGTGTTGGCAGTATCACATAGAAAATTTAGTGATAAATGAAAACCATATCTGTCCACATACCTAAAACTACAGCATCATACAGGCAAGATATACAGAGGGTGCGTAGAGAAAGATTTAATTGTCTTTTTTTCTTTTTTTTTTAATTGGCAAAACTGAATTGAAGTTATTTAAAGAAGGTTTTACAGGAAAATTGGGGAAGGCTCAAATATTAACCTGCACTCTCTGAACACAGTTATCTTTTTAGCCAGCCAGTCTCTTCCACTTTGCTAGTTCTGTAAAAGACTGCATTTTAGCAAATAAGCTGCTTCACTATTTCAGAAGGACACGAGGGGAAGAGACTAGTTTAGGCACAGAGGTTGGCTGCCCAGCCTATTGGTAGACTTTTTCATTTCAAGAGATAGAAGTTAGGGAAGCAACGGTAGTCATGTGGGAGTTCTGCAGTATCCGAATCCAGCCAAAACTATTCATTACTGTTTGCTGTAGACAACTGAAGCTTCCACCAGTCTTCCTGCTTTTACAGGGATCAGAATAATTAGCGCAAAGAAGATAAATCATGTAATGGAAAGTCCCTTGTTCTGCTAAAGAAGGGCTGAATGTAGTGAGGCTTCCACAGACATGTTGCCTGCTCCCACTTATTTAACTTTTTTTTTTTTAGTCTAATTATCAGTCACTTAAATTAATTCTCAGTGTCAACTGCAAAAATGTCTGAAATCCTTCATCATACAGACTTACAGCTGTATGCCAAAGAACTCATGAGTTGCTCCTATTCAGTTTTCAAATGAGTTTATCTTTTGAAAATAGCAGTTGGAAAGAAGATTCTGGAGCATGTAATCACTCAGGGAGAGCCAGGGGTAAAAAAGGGTTAGAAAACCTTAGAACTTGTTCGTGTTTTGATTTTCTAGGGCATGCAGACCTTGCCAGAAGCATTCCTTCAACCAAAAAAAAAAATCTTATGAAAGACTACAGCAAAATGAACTGGATCAGTACCTACTTTCAGTTTAATCTTCCTCTTGACACAGAAGTGTTGCATGTTCATTTTGTTGTCCTAAATGCCGAAGATGTAGTTAGTTTTATCTGTTCTCGTTACTGTGAAAGGATTTGGGGAGTCCTGTGCTGCTTCTGCAAAGACACCTTGATGTAGAAAATGCACCGTTTCTTCTACAAATATTCACAAACATAAGTGTGATGTCTGTTTCCTGTGCTAGAGAAATCAGTAAAACTATCTTGTACTGATGCTTGTTGAAAAGGAATAGAAAGGGGACTAAGAAAGGATAAAGCTGCTACCTAGCAGAGAAATATTTTTCACAGTCCTAGTTTGAAATTTGCCATGATTACAAATTTTGAGGGCGACTGTTATGTCTAAGCAGATACTGAAGTGAGAATTTTCAGTTACTGTAGTTACTTAGGTGCTGAAAGAAAATTGATTTTCAATAACATAAGCTCAAAAGCACTTTGCCAAATCACTGTTAAATTGTAAGCTGCAGACTGAATGAACATAGCAAAGAAAAATTACAAGAGAATGGCCCATAGCAACAAAGTCTACTAGTTTGCCATTTTTAATGGGAAAGATATATTCTTTCCAAAATCATAAAAATAGAACCTTAAAACATCATCTGTCTTCCTAGCTGGGATAAGATCCCATATATGTACAATCTTCAGCTGTGATTCTGCACAAAAACATTCAATATTTATTATTTACTTTCTCTTACATTTTATTATTGTTAATGGAAGGGCCCAAAAATATAATCAGGACTCAGACCTAATATGCTTGATAGTATAGAAATAGAATAGGAGATCTGTCTTGTACCAGAAGACTTATAATAAAAGAAAGACATTAATGTATGTAGTTATGCACATGTATCTATTTATCACCTTGAACCCCTTATACTATTTATCTAATAAATAACCAAGCCAGTTACCTCTGAAATTACACAATATATCTGAACTGGTGGATCTGAAAGCAATACTGAGTTTCTGGGTTCAGGAGCTTGCCCTCATCTCACCCTGGCTCACTATCAAAACAAGACCAGGACCCTGCCAGCCAACCTCTGTAAGAGCTTGGCGCACAGGCCAAAAAGGAGCCCGTATATTTTTTTGGCCAGATTCTAGATTTGAACCCATTTTTGAATGAAAACCTAAACTGATTCCTAAATTATTTCACAAAAATGTTCTGAAATGAAGTGTCCTGAGGAGTTTGGAATACCCCACCACTTGGTTTCTGGTTTTCCAGAATAGGTGTCAAAAGTTTTCATGTAGAAACAATCCAATTTTCAGTTTTGTTTTGTTTTTGTTTTTTTTTTAAAGGCAAAACAAACCTAGTAATTGCATTTAAATGATCACTAACATTTTCAGCCTGTGTATAAGGTCTGTTGTGAAGAAAGAAGCATTAATCTTGAAAGTTTTTTAGAAGAAACATAGAGGTGTTTTCTTTAAAGTTTGATGTAAACGCTGTCCGATTTTGTCATGTACTAATAAGATTTTTCAGGTTTTGTTTGTTTTTCTCCTTCCTATTTTCCTTTCCTTAATTATCCATCCACTGCTCCATTTGCTTCTCTTTAAAATATAGAGAAACCAGTGCTTTCAAAGGGGTAAACCCCAAGATTCTCATCCTTTCCCCAAGTCCTTTCCTTTATAGAGGGATGTTGCTCAGTGATATGTGGATGGTTCTTGTCACTCTCCAGTCTTGCAACTCTCTTCTGGTCATCAAGTGGCAAAAAGTGCAGCTCTGGGAAGTGAGCCATCACACAGTTCATGTACCCAGCGCCCGCTGCAACCTTCAGCAAGAAGGCAAGGCAGGAAGAGTAGCAGGAACAGTTAATAGTTTCCTTTTCTAAAATCTCTCTGCCATACCTTGGATTCTCAGTGGAAAGAATAAACACCATAGAAACCAAATTACTTCTTTGCAAGCATGAAAGGTTGAGCTGACCTCTGCAGGAGAACGTCTGCAATCTGTAAGATCCTGGAGGACCAGCTGGCCCTGCTTTGTTAACTGTAAAGGTACTGTGTTGTTGAAAATCATCCCTGGCTGTGATTTGCAGCTGGAAAACTTATACTGAGCCATATGCCAGAAGGATTGAGATAGGGCTGAAAATGCAGTTCTTGAAGAGAAAGGTTTGAGTTCAGACTGTGATACCAGGTGAAGACAGCTTTATCCCCTTTAAATTAATTTCAAAATACATTAAGAACAGACAGTGTGAGGTTTAAAATTTTTTTTTTTTTTTTTTTTGCTTGCTTGCTTGCTCAGGGGCTTATGCCGGTTGATTATGGAAGGAAGCCTGGTAGAGAGACTCTTTTACAGATGCTAGGATGTTCATTGTCTGGGTTTGTGAGGGAGGCAAGACTAGGCTCTTAGTCTCTTCTGATAACCAAGATATTGACAAAACTATTTTTAAAAAGCTGAAGCTTACTAGAAAATATCAAAGGGCATGTTTGGACACCTTCAGAAGATACACTTGTGACCCTTCACAAAGGCAAGATAGAGATATAAGAAGGATTGCCTTACAAATAATTGATTAAGAATTCAGTTCTAACTTTGTACATGAAGCTTCCAGTAAGGTTTACAAAGATTTGTGCTTAGAGGTGCTTAGAGCAGGTACACAGCTCCTTAGAGTTTAACAAACAAACAAAAAAAGGGGTAAGAAATGCATGAAGCTTCCATTACAGTAATGATTAATAAGTGACCTAGGCTCTATTATTCAGAAAAAATGTGCAGTGCAGTTCTTTCAGACACTAATTGTCATGTTATTGCTATTGTTCTAGCAAACGCAAATAGGCAAAACAATAATGCAAAATTAAATTAGCCTTGATAAATGTATCATGCGATCTGTGGCAGTGGAAAAATTCCTTCGGATGAATGTAAATCTCCTAATCTGTGTTTAGAAATTGAGACTGACATATTCTCTAAGCCTTTTCTCAATAACAAGAATTAAAAAAGCCTTGCTGTTTTGGCAAAGTCTCTCTCTGTAAGATCCAGATCACCTGAAGCTGTGCATCTCCACTCAGACAAAGGAAAAAAAAAAAAGGGGGGGGGGGGGGGGGGAAATAAAACCCCAAACACAAAACACCAGGAGAGAGAAGGTACTTGATTTTGTTAAATCTTTCATCGTACCTTTTCTTAAGAGATGGAAACACCCTGTTGACTCTCTTTTTGAGGGCTGCTTCTGCCAAAAGCAGGAAGGATACCCAAAAGTTACTGGTCTGATATCAAACTTTTAAAAGGCTAACTGCACATCTGCATTAAATTCCCTGAAAGACTCATGCTAGTTCTTCCTATGATGCAGAAAGACTGAAACTCTTGCAACCACCATCAGGTGCTTTGGGTCGTGCTTTCACAAATCCTACCTAAAACTTCAAGGTAAATCCTGAGGATCTTCTCTTAGTTTCAAGCTCAGTCTGGAGGTACCAAAACTCATATTTTTCTAAAGCAAGGTAGTTAAAGTTGTGCCACTAGGAGGGTGTACCTCGGGCAGTTAACCTCCAGTCTACATTTTCCTCTTGCATCAGCTGCATGGACTGGGTGCCTTCTGAGTGCACCCACTGAGATGTACTATGAGAAGCTGAGCATCAGGCAACGTTGCTGTTGTCCTCTGCCCTGGCAGTTGTTTGGAGTTGGTTGTTCCTTGTCAGAGGGGATGTGCATCAGCATCTTCTATCTGGCTGCTCCAGGGGCCGGGTATGGGGCAAAGCCGCTAAACCCCTCCACTTCTAGAGCATGAGTGAATCCTTCTCAGGATGATGTGCCCATTTCTGAAGGTGTTTAAGTCTCCTCGGGTGTTGCTTATGTGAATTCTGTGCTTTGTTTCAGGATACCTGGGAGTAACACTAGCCAAAAAAACCCTGTAACTGATTTGTCTGGAAACCTTGTTTGGCAGTGGACCAAGTATTTGTACCGAGTGATAACAAACTAGAGAGTTGTTAGGATTTGGTTAGGCAGAGGTAAGGCATCCAAACCTTCCCCCCCACCCCCTCCATAAATTACATGTTTGATCCACCTTAATTGCTTCATGTGGGACCCAGGATGGATATGTTGTATTTGGCAGGCACTTGACTTTCCTTATGGACACAATACCTTTTTTGCTTTCTCTCTCTTTCTCTTGGTGGGGGGGAAGCGTGTCAAACATGGAATATTTAGGAAGTGTGGGACATAAGTGTGGGGCTTGTAGAATGTTTCCTTTTGGAAGATACAGATATAGGTATTAACATTGATACATGACCGAGGAAGAGCTAGGATTTGGAGAAATGGTGAGGGTTTATGTAGCAGTGTTCCTTCTGGAGTTCTCTGCTGTCTTGGAGACCATAACAATCTGCAGGGAACAATTTAGTTACAGGGAAATTATTCTGAAGGGGAAAACAAATAAACAAAACAACCCAGAAAATCTTAAGTTGTAAGTATACATCAGAAACAGTAAAAAAAAGGAGTATGTTGATCTGAAGCCGTCAAGGAATTTGGTAAGACCAAGATATCAGGAACATCTTCACTTGATCATTGCTGTCTAGACTGTCGATGGGATTAGCAACACAAATGTTCTGGTGTATAGAGAACTTCATTAATAGACTCAGCTGTGGGGATGAGTGAAGTTATCTGAGAATTTATGTTCAGGAACATGTACAGCAAGTTGGACTTGCCATTATTGGGCATATCAGCTCTTCCCTGAACACATGCTGAGTAGACTTGCTGCATGCACAATGTGATGTGTGGCCTTTGCTTGCTGCATGATGACGTTGATCACATAGGCAGCAGCTGAGGCTCTTCCTGCATGTCCTCAGAGGGTCTCCCTGGTGCTGAGGGAAGACACTGTGCTGATGAGGGTACCATTTTGAGCAAAGCAAATGATGTCCAACATCAGACTGCACTGAGGACATGAGTCTTATCAGAGATTGGTTTATCTTTGAGTGCAGCAATACAGTTTTTGGTAGTGCACATATGGGAGGGACTGTGGCTATGGACTAGAAAGCATACTTTCTAGGAAACTGCTGCCATGAGTTATTCACTGTGTCTTTGTAGCCCCAAAGCTGGGGCTTTGGAGTTTGAGGTTTGCAATAATGGGGGGAGCCCAAATGAGAGGTCTCCCTTACTAAAGAAGGAGCTATTTCTGCTGTGTCTAGGACAATAAAAGTCTAGGATTTGCTGAACAAGATATTATAGAGATGAGGTGAGCAAGCCATGGGAAGCAGCAAATCACACAGGGATTTTGTGAATGGAGGATTGAAAGCAAAATTGGGAGAGGTTATGGTTTAAGAGTGAAAGGGGAGTACATTCCTACTGATGGAGCTCTGGTTCAGGTTACTGCAAAAGGAAGAATTCTGGTTGAATTAACAATTATGTCTGCATTTAGTATATACTTAGCTTGCTATTTTATGTTTTCACTTTCTTTGTTGCTTTATGTTCCACCTTTGATTCAAGCCATTTCATGCTGCCATAATTTTTTTTTTTTTTTTAATGTGTCAACCCGTTATGAGCAAGCATGATGGCAGTTGGTCAGTGTGCATTAATTGTAAATCTCTCCATGTGAGCCACAGGTATGGCTCGCACACATAAACAAAATGGGCGACAGGTTTCTGGAAATAGCACTCCAACTGTAACCATTACGCAGTGTGTTGTTTTTGGTTTTGGTTTGGGTTGGTTTTTTTTTAAAAGGTGTAAAAAGTGGCTCAGTTGATTAAAAGAACATTCGCTAATATCTTGTCAGGTCTCTTGTAATTTTCAAGCAAAGTAAGATGTTGATTTATTATTTTTTTTTTAAGTAGTAAAAATCTGGAGGATGACAACAAGCTGAAATATTAGTAAGACTGTTGGGAAGTTTTGACAGTCTGTGCTTGTGAATTTTAATGTCTAGCAGCAAACAGCTCTTAATCAGAGTTCTAACGCATCTTTTATATTCAACTTTATGATGTACACCAGGCAGTGCCAAAACATGTATATGAGTGCAGATGTGCTAAACAGGGCTAAAGAGTTGTGACAAATATGTGTTTAATGTACTTGAAAATTTAAGAACATTTTGGGAGTGCAATAAAAATAAAACATTTGCCCCATGAGTACAAACAAGAAGTTACAAATGCAAAATATATTTATTGCTTTTTCAGAGAATAAAAAAGAAAAGAAGAAATGTATGATCTCTATTCTGTCCTTAAACTACATCCTTTTTACTACAGCTTTATTGTCATTGTGATTATACATCCTAGGTGCTGGCTTTCTGAGTTAGGGAGAACATCCCTAAAAATAACTGTGGTGGTGTTCCAGTTTGAGTGTTTTTAGAATTTGACCCAAACACGTATCCCTTGCAAGATATATTTAGATCACAGGAGGAAGAGGTTTGAAAACATATGTTTGGGAAATTTCATCTCCAAAAGATAGGAACAGCCTCTGTGTAATCCCATTTCTTGTGTGTATAAAAACTGTACTCTTTTTATTTTGCAATTTGCATCACACAGAAAGAGCTGAAAATAGGTATTTTTCTGTTAAAAGCATAGGTGATTTTAAGCTGTGTGGCATTACACAGCAGAAAACCTGAAAAAGAATGTCTGAGTTTAATTTAATTGCGAAATTCAGAAGTACCTTGACATTCTTTTTCTCAAAGTCAACCTAGACCTTGGAGGTCTAGGTAACATGTATCGGGCCATAGGTGCTGCCATAAACAAATAGCAGTGTAAATGCCATGCTTGTTTAACAGAGACTTATCTCCTCACTTTAGCTGCTGTTTGAAATTTGTTTGTTTGTCTGTTTTTTCTCTAGCCTGAACACTGAGAGGAATGTCAAGGAACAAATTAGGTACAACTATTTCATACTATGGAAAGCTAGTTTCTTGACTGAGTCTTAGGCACTGTTCTTGAACCTTATTAGCTTCAATGGGAACTATACAGAGAAACTCAGGCTTATAATGGCTGGAAAGATCAGAGGATACGTTACAAAATTTACCTGGAAGCATTTAATCAACTGCTTTTTTTTTTTATTTAGTCATTAAATAGACCATTAATCTCTTAATAGTTAAATTGCTGAATTTTCCCCCTGTGCACAGACCCACCAACTCCTCCTACACCATTAAGAATGATGTAGATGAAAGAAATTATACAAGCAAAAGAAAAACCGCAATTCTATTAGGTAACGTTTAAATAAAAAATTACTTCAGTGGCTGTTCTGTTCATATTGGGAATCAGAGTATACTGGCAGTGACTAGGGAAACAACTTCTCAATATTTATCTTGTAATTATAGACTATCTCATTAATTTTTAAGCTCTGAGATGGCAGTGTTCAAGGCTCTTGTCTTTTGGTTATTAGTATGGCTGGCACATGCTTTGGAAATCACTAAATAACAAGCCAGGTGCTTGTTGCTGCTTTAATCTTTTCTCCAGCTGAAAAACCTCTGATTTTAATGTGTAATGAAGAAGGCTTAAAGCTCCATTTCTTTCTTCCTCTGGGGAGGTGCCCTTAATAGTTTTAGCGGTTTGTGTTTGATATCCTATTCACCTCCTGACAGTAATGGTGGTTTGAAATGCCTTTGGAATTGTCTGAGACAAGCTTGTGATATTCACTGGTGTTTTTCACCTGCTGGAGACAGCTTGTTTTTACCACCACCACTGATCCTAAGAGATTTTTGACGCTAGTGTCAGCAGTAGTATGCATAGTCATTGAAGCAATAGCCTGTAAAATGTAGGCAAATCACGTGAAATGCATCATAATTTTAAAAAATTTTGGAAATTTGCTTTCAAATTTCATTCTTGATATGACTAGTTGCAAACACAGTGGCATATTGCTGCTTGGTGCGTTGCTCCAGCTATGAAGCCTTGTGATGTATTAGCTGTGCCTGAGTGATGTGTTCTTTCAATCTGTGAGCCCTTAGGCAGAAGGGAGAGGAATCTCCTACTTCTCTTCTGTATTCCTTTGTGGCATGCAACCATAGACTGCCTCAACTGTTCTGCTGCTCTCTAAACTGCCTGCTTTGGCCTGTAGCATTACCTGACAGCTATGCACAACGTGGAAATAATAATACATGCTGTGTTTCTAAAGGATGACCTGAAAGCTTTTTCTACAGCTACTGTGTTGTGGTATAATATACTCATGGATTAGTAAATAAAACTTGTTGGAAAGCAATATTATGTCATTAAAAAATCTCCTTTTACAAATACATTTGTAAAACAGAAAGGCGAGAAAGTAAATTGAGTCAACTATTTGCAACGTAAAGTGTCTTCATGGTATCTGCAGGGTTACAGTATATGTAGTGAAATATTACACATGCAGATGGAGTGTCTAGGTAATTGTTTCTTTCCATCCTTCCTACTGTTAATTAGTTGGCAATCTTTTACATGAGTCCCATGCTAAACAATTACTTTGCTTCTTCCCTTTTCTTTCATGGTCTTGGTTATTTCAATTCCAAGTAACTACAGTAATTTAGAAACTACAGTAATGGATTTATAGCAACTAAAATGATGACAATAATGCAATTGGAGAAATGGGAATGTCCTGGAGTGGGAGAAGAGAAAGTTCATGTTCTTGCCCTGTTTGACTTGCCTCAGATAAACACCCTGTCCTTTATTCTTATTTTAAATTGATACATATGTAGGTAAGATGCCTCAACAAGTAAGTAATCCTGATACCAAAAATCAGGTAAGTCAATACAGAGTTCCTTTTTGCAGGAATACTTGTCAGAAACCCTTTTGTGTAAGGATGAGAACTGTATCACAAAATTCTCTGCACAGCAAAAATGGTCTTTAATGTTCCAGTACATTTAAAAGCTCTAATCCTTGTCTTGATTTTTAGAAGAGAATTTAAGCCTGCATTTTTGTTTTATATGGTGTGGGGAGAATAGGACCATAGGGCTGTTGCAAGTCTGGAAAGAGTGGTAGTGAAACTTTGGTTGGTTGTACCTGGGCAACAAGCCCCTTGAAATCCTGAACAAAAGAGGTCTCCAGAGGCCTGCAAAGGTAGCTAGTCCCAAGACTTCCTCCTGCACTGTGGCAGTGTGGTCCAGGTTGTTCTTCTCCCCAAGTTAATACAGAAATGAGGATGAGTTCCTTAGCCAAAGCTGTGGCGATTTATATTTTTCCCTTGGGCTTGTCCCTGGCTCCATTATTGGCCAAAGGATGGTGATCCTCATGCAAGTCTCTTGTGATTGCAGAATAGCTGCTGCTGCCATTTTGTGTAATGCTACAACAGCTGTGGTAAAACCACACATGATGCTGTGGATGGCTGAGGTGTGCAACAAGTTGTGAGCATGCTTTGTAGCTGTGTTACTTGTCCAAGGTGATCAAGAGAGAGCCCCTGGTGAGACAGCCAACCTGTGACAATGGACACAGACATGAGACCCTTCCCCATCCCCTGTCTCCTTTCTACCTACTTCCATGAGCAAGCCCAAGGGGTTTCCAGTGGCCACGGTGAGGGGGATCAGAGTGAAGATACAGCCCTAGCTCCGACAGGCAGACCTCCAAGCTGGCCTAGCACAGAGCAGAAGGAGGGCATGCCCATCTCTGCAGCCAGCCATGGTGTGTGGCCAGAGATAGTGTTTTTATGGGGGCACTTGCGAGGACTTCTCAGGTCCCTGCTACAAGTGTCTGACTTCACCCATGCCTGTATCCACAGTGGGCTGAGATGTGGGTGTGCACCATCCCCTTTCTCTTGCAAGATGTTGCTTTTGTGACATGGATGGCTAGGTACATCAGCTAGGAGGGATGTATAGCAGGCTCAACACAGCCCTAGCATATGCAGAGAGCACCTGAGCAAGCCTCGTGTCCCTTTATGTAGGGAAGCAGTTAGTCTCCAGAAAGCTGGCATTGTGAATGTTTGTCTCTGAAAGCAGAGATAATGCTGGCACTGGGAAGAGGTGCTGTCAGACCCCCTTGCAGGAACAAACAGATGTGAAGTAACATTTTCAAGTGATTTTGGAGGCAACATGACACAGAATTACCTTCTGAAGTAACTTTTGGAAAACTGTTCCTTTATGCTGTTCTGGTAATGAGACTCCTGCCTGCATCTTTATTTTGGAAACGGTGCCTACTCGTGCCAGTTTATTAGGTTGTATCACAGCACTCTGCCCGCTTGATCTCTTGTCTCTGGGGACTGTGATCTGTGTGTGGCCAGAAGCAGTGTCTGAAACTTCAGCCTTGACCTTTATTTATTTATTTGCAAAATGAGTCTGAAGTTTACTGTGGCCTTTGGATGTGCTCCAGCTACTTAACCATAGGTATGCTGATGCAAAGCTCTCCTATCCAGGACACAGAAGCAGTCCCAGGAAAAGATTCTGTTGTGATTGCTGTTAATGTTCCCACATTTAGAGGAGCTGGGTGGGGTTTAGTGGTTTTTGGTTTTTGGGTTTTTTTTCTGTTTTTGCAAGTCTTCTTTCTCACTTGGCCTTCTTGTGGGTGGCTCTTTAAATTTAGACAAGGCAGAAAGCTGCTGGTTCCAAGTGACTGTTTTAACTGTGTGCTCATTCCTGCATCTCCTGTTCTTCATTCTGGTGGGTATTTTTAACTTCTCTCATGTTGTCAGTAAGCATTTCCTTTTTATTCCTGAAAGTTCAGACTATAAAATTTGGATCCAGTAGGAGAAGCAGTCGAGTTGTGTGAGTGCCTCTTTCCGTGGTATTCTGACCCCCATGTTAAACCACCAGTGTTGCAAGTATTTTGAAAGTTCAAGTCCCTTCCAGTGTAGTTGTATACAATCTAGGAAATTAAAGAAAAATAAAAAGTATAGTTTCACAGATGAACAACCTAATGTTTATGTTTTGTGTTGTTTGGTAGCCATTCTGAGCCAAACCCTCTGGCAGAGGTCAGCTTGGTTCAATATCCACATTAAGACCTTTGGTTTTGTGTAGCTACATCCTCTACACAGCACAACAGCCATTTCCAAATGGTTGTAGTGATACTGCCCAAAAGGTAGTGTACCTCTTCCCAGCATCTGTCAGAAATATTAGTAATAAAAATAACAATGTATAATTATGATGCATAAATAACTATTGCTAATGCAACAGTCACATGATGGAGCACTTAAAAATATACGAACAGCCTGCTACTTAGCAGTTTTCTGAGGCCTTCTGCAGTTATTCTGTTTAGTTTTCTGCAGCTTGGCTGTTAAATAACAGTCTTTGTGTTCTGGTTGTATTTTGCCTTGGAGAGCTGATGTGGTCCTGAACCCAGCAGCCAGGTCCCTGCTTCTTACTTCCCTTCTCTTAAGGAGTTTAGAAAGGTGTTGCCTTTCCTCCTCCAAAGTACCCATTTGACTGCTACAGTCTGCCATGATACTGCTATTTGCTTCTGATTGTGAAAATCCATTTTCAGGAAACAGCAGACCCAGAGCTCCAAAACTATGAAATTTTTATGTTTTTCCTATGTCTTCCTGTAACTATGAGGTCTGAGGTACTGTGACCTCAGTTTCTGATAATATGTTGTCCTCTGTTTTCTGTTGAATGGGATCGTTGGCAGGTAACCATCTGTGCTTCACAAACTGTACTAAATTAATGTAAATAATCCCATACATGGCTGATAGCTGCTTAAATGCTTGCTGGACAAACTGAGGCCCATTAGGTATCTGATGTCTAGTGAGTATAAGTAATAAATCCAAGGACTTCTTAAATCATACTATCTATTGTTATTGATAGCTGAACACAGTGAATAGATTTGCTTCATGCTCTGCAGAAAGGTCTTGTGCATTTTTTTTTTCCCCTCTGGGGCCAATATTTCCTGTGGTACCAAAATGGACTCTTTTGCTTGACTTGGCCTGTGTTTTTGTCATACGTGACAGCCTTAACAGTTTCTTCAGTATTTCTGTTCATCTGAGGACTTGTATAAAATACATTTGGCCCTTTTCCTAGGTCTATAAATACCCTCTGTATCCTTTATAACATGTTCCTCTGTAACATCTAAGGAGTCAACATTCCTTTGGCATTAAACAAAATCCGCTCTAGTCCCTAGAACTGCTTTTTAAATTGATAATGCTGCTGAGGCATTTGCTTCCCTGACCACCCTATGCTTACATAAGGAATTAGATTCCTCAGACTCTGCTCCTCAGTAGAGGCTCTGGCAACCATAATTCATGTACTTTTTGAGACCAGACATTTGTTTCTTCATTTCTTTTAATGCAAGAGAAGGTGTATTGATTGTATTTATTGAATGCTCTAGAGAGTGTGCACATGCAATCACTGAAATTCCCTTAGTTTGGGTTTTTCTGTTACAGATTTGTAACTACAAATGCAATCCCTGTGTTCTCAAGGGTGGGGTTTTTTGCTATGCCGTTGTATCTCCGAGTGCTTTCATGTGGGGCACTTAACTGCTCTACCCTTCCTTTAAGGATATTCCAGTTTGTTTGACTCCAGGTCTCCAACATTCTTCAATAATCACTTGGAGCCAAGCTGCCTGGAAGAGTTTGGGTTCATTGGGTGCCTGTCCGATACTGGTGGTGTAAACGGCTGCATAGCACAGTGTCCAGTTACAAGCAGTTTTCATCCTGGAGACTCTTAGTTGCCTATATCCATGACTCCTTTTCTGAAGATGATATATTTTAGCTTAATATTTCTGCTGTCAAAACACAGAGGACCAGAGATTCTCTGTGCCTTTGTGGAAGTGAGGTCAGTCAGCCTTGCTGATAGGAAATCTATTCGTATTCCTCAATTCAGGCAAAGTAAGACTGATAAGAGAAGTACTTATCAATAGAGACATCAGAATAGATCTTGGGACAATAAGAGACCCTGCATAGAAATTTTTCTTCCTCAGTTTTTTTCCCTTTTGGGTGTGTTATTCTGTGTCCTTAACTAAGGACATTGTTAGTTAAGTGCCTGCGTTTAAGTGTTACTTTAGCTTTCCTCATTATTGTATTGCCAGTACTTCGTGCCCTCTCTATTATGCAGACATAGTAGCTTGCTGTGGCTTTGTTAGTCTTGCAGATTTGAGTATGCATTTCAGTACTTACCCTTGACATATTTAACTTCCAAATAAGTCAGTCATGTCAATTCATATCCAGGAAAAATATCAAACTGAAAAATGTGTATTATTTACTTCAGCAATAAGAAAAGGGCCTTGATTATGGTAAGTAGTGCAAAAGATTGTTGTCCCTAAGGACATAAAACACATTGATAAGCAGTAATTGCAGAACAGCATGTTTCAGTAAAAATCTGAAGGCTCTCTAGAGAGTTCACTTTCCGCATGCTCAATACAGTAAAATGGAATACAACACAATGATAAAGTTCTAAGAGTTTCCCAGTCCGGTTTTTGGTTCGATGAAGGAGAGTGATGTGCAGATGATCATGATGATTATTATTACATGACTCCCTACCAACCACAAACCCAAGGTTTAGTGTCAGGAAGCAAATCTGTCTTAGACAAAGTTGATGATTTTTTTTGCCTTGGTTTGTAATGGAGGGCAGGAGATAGAGGAACATGATTCACTTTCTGGGGTTAGTGGAGATGTTGAGTAACACATTGCTTGTTATGGCAAGGCCTTGAGATGCGAACTTTGATGTCTTTGGTTTTCTGTATGTGGCATTTCATTAATCGACTCTTTTTAAACTTTGGGTTTCTACTAGAACTGAAATGTAAAACACGAAGGTATTTTGGGGCCAATGTTATGAGGCAGGCACTCTGCTGATATTATGGTTTGGCTGTAACAGCAGGCGAGATCGAATTCAGTGACCCATTTGTCCTCCCTAGCACAGCTCTCCGAAACAAGTAGTGGTTTATATGTCAAATGCATGCAACACCCCACCACCACCACCACCAGTCCCCAACTATTTCTAAACAGCATCGTACAAGTTAGATTCTATGGCATTCACTGTTTTACAAGGATCGTAAAAGTCCTTAGATACTTTGACCATGGATGATAATAAAAAGTTAATAGCTGTGGAATGGAATTATAGGAACTCTCATAAGAAAAGGCCAGTTACCTTACCTTCAAACAGTTCACTCCTCCATAGTGTGGCATTGCTACCTGATTATACCTTCTCTAATAAGAATGTGTGTGCTTGTTCAGTCTCATTTGTGAGGCATCTGCTAATAAAATATTCACACTCTCTCTTGTCCAGCCATAGCTTTTAGCATCATGGAATAAAATGTTTTCTCTGTTTTATGAATAAAAAAAAAAACCTCACACATTTTTTTTTTTTCTCCCAAGATTTTTAAGGATGACTTATTACTATTGTTGTTATCTTTCCTGATATTTTCAATATTTACTTGAATGTATGTTTGATTTCTTTGGGGCTTTAATTTCTTTTTGTGTGTTAAAATGTTAACTGTCATAAGAAACTGAGAAAGGAAGTGGTTAAAACAAACAAAAAACCAACCCATTGGGACTAGTCATTGCTGTCATGCTGTGGAAAGTAAGTCATCAGGCTATTGGAAAACCTGAGTCACTGCTCATTGGGAAAATGTTAATGGCTCAAAGGTGTTTTAGTCTTGGGATGTATATTCCTAGAAGTTCCACTTTTGTGAGTTTTACAGAGATGCACCTTTACTGGTGGTCACTGGTGCCGTCAAATCAGTGCTCACAGGACATAAATACTCTGTATCCGGCACAGAAGACTTGAAATGTGTGTATCAGGGAAACCGGTAGAAATATCTGGTCCTAGTGGTATCTCAAGACAGTAGTCAGTAAAATATACTTCAGAGAAAGGTGTTTAAAAGTTTAAACTCTACTATGTAAAATAGTGAAGTACTTTTCTTGGCAGGAGAGCGTGGAGTTTGACATAATTCAGAATGTTTTGATCTTGATTTTTATAAGCCTGTCTGCTTTTTTCACCTCTCAAGAGTGCCTTGTCTTATGAAATACTTTGGCGAAATATTAGTTATTAGTAATTTTTTTAATTTTATGCAGTGTTTCCTTTCTGTATTCTGACAGCAGTAAGCAATGATGTCTGGCTGACTTAACGTTTAAAGCAACAGATAGCTGTGAGAGTCTCCCCCCCGCCCTCTGCTTCCAGCTTAAATAGGCTTATTCATTTGATTTTTCCCTTTGCTGGAAATCTTCCCATCTTTCTTTCCTTTATCCTTACATATTATTTTTGAAATAGGCTTGGCAAATTATATGCAGTAATCAGGGCAGGGGCAGAATGCTTGCTTTATACTAGCTAGAAAGACTAGTATCAGTGCTAATACCCAGTGTTAGTTCAAATTCCATTTTTATAGGCAAACATCTTGCTTTGTTCTTGCTGCCACTTTGTGTTGACATGTTCTTGTTTAACTGCCCACTGTGATACTCAGGTCTTCTTCTTGAGTGGTTACAGATGACAGCTGAATCACATGTGAGCAATACAAATTGCTTTTTTCCTGTGTTTTCAATCTGAGTTCTTAAAGCTGAAATTTGTCTTCTATCTTGCTCCGGATGCTTGCTGTTCTGTAGAAGAGTCCTCTGCACCATCCATATATTAAGTTGAATATCTCTGGGAAAATCACAAGCTTTACCACCTTATTATTCATCCAGATGGTTTAAAACTCTGATATAGTCCAGCCTGTTATTCTGCACTAGTGCCCTCAAAAATTTTGTTTATATACTACCCTGTCCCATAAGTTCCCTTGGCAAAGAATTGGCCAAAACCTGAAACAAAAATAAAATAAATAAACTAAGCAAGCATCTGGGCTAAACTTAGTTTAATCTCTGCTTTCCAAGTTTTGGGTTAGTTTTCCAAATCAAGTTTTTAATTTAAGTAGTGAAGGGAAGAAAATTTCTCAGACATTGAGATCATGAGGATAGTAATTTATCTGCAGGTAACATTTATGGGAAAGAGGAGGTAATGCAAAACAAGATTAAGTATCAGAGAAAAACAGATGTACAACAGGCAAAAAAAAAAAAATCTATGAAAAATGATGGTGAATTATAGGATCATAGAATGGTTTGGGCTGGAAGGGACCTCAAAGATCACCTAGTTCCAACCCCCCTGCCATGGGCAGGGACACCCTCCACTGGACCAGGCTGTTTAAAGCCCCATCCAACCTGGCCTTGAACACTTCCAGGGATGGGGCATCCACAACCTCTCTGGACAACCTGTTCCAATGCCTCACCACCCTCACAGTGAAGAATTTCTTTCTAACATCCAATCTAAACCTACCCTCCTTCAGTTTAAACCCCTTACCCCTTGTCCTGTCACTGTAGTCCTTGATAAACAGTTGCTTTCCATAAACAGAGATTGCATACTACAACATCTTGCTTCTTAAGGGAATGTATATACTCAAAGGGTGAAAGATTTAATTTAATTTAATCATTTTTCAAGCATATGATGCTATTTCTAATGGGTTTAAGGAGAATATTACTTTCAAATGCTCCATGCCATGTACTTTGTCTTAAAACTGTACTGTAAACAGAGATACTTCAAAATATTCAAGAAAATAACCCATTCCAAGATACTATGACACCCAGGTGGTTTCATAAACTACGAGTTTGTTTTAACTACTGTCTCTTATCACTTTGGGTTTTCATGTTTAAGACTGATAGTCTAAGAAATTGCAATTCTCTCATCAAAAATGTTGAGCTATAATAATCTACATAGAGATATTAAATTGGCATAGCACAGAAATGGCTTGTTTAAGCTTCATCAGCTAGTGTGAGACGAGCATGTGGTTAGGTGTACTTCTGAATAAAAGTAAAAACTTTAGTTGTCATTTCTATGGCTGGTTTGCTATTACTCTGAATGGGGCTTGATACTATCCTGCTTTGCACTCTCTTGAGCCACTTTTTGGCCTATGCAGAGACTGCAGTGCAGTAGAACAGAAATCCACTTTTCCTGGCAGAAGTGAGACTTCATATTCTGTGTTTGCTGCAACACCTGGGTCAGAAGTGCCTCTGAACAGTGAATAACGTGTTGCAAAGCAGCAGATAGAAAGGAAGGTGATACGGTTAAGACTACAGGACAGTATTTCAAGGTGAGACTTGGCCACCATAGTTTTTTGTAAGTCTTGCCTAGAAAATCTAGCAGTTCACGCCATTGAGCGAACACGTGGCACTGTGACATTTATCTTTTTGTTCTGGAATGTTTGCAGTGTCATGGTGAATCCTCTGTGCCTCAAATGTCTACCATTAAAATACAGAAGAAAAGCTATAATCATTATTTCCTCTCATGTTTATGTTAACACAGACTTGAGAGATGCTGCAGGTGTGCAGCCAGAAATGTAGGGAAGTGCTGAATGGAGGTGGTAATATGCAGCTCCAGTAGCCTGACCCCTACTTGCTTAAAGGGGAAGCAATGATGTCAGATGGTGTGGGGAAAGAACAGAGAAATCTGCAAACCCAAAAGATTTCATGCAAACTGGGCAAAATCTTAATTGCAGTTGTTCCAGATGAAACAGTTCAAATTTGTGATGATGATATCTTGCATTTTCCTAAAACTCCAGAATTCTAATGAAATGTATGTAATGCTGCTTGTTTTACCTAGTAAGCTGATTTCACAAATAAATAGACTTCATAGAAAATAAAACAATAAAAAGATTACACATACCCTTATATAGCCAGAGTACTTGAGAGAGGATTAAAACTAGTACAGTTCATACACCTAGTAGTAAGTACAGTTAAGAAAACTTCATAAATCTAGTGTATTAGAGTGTATTACTCCATCGGTGATTTAGTGTGACAGCAAATTTACAGTGAAACTCCTCTGAAATGAAGCTATTTCTTTGATGAAGGTCCAAGTCTTTGAAAAAGGAGAAGGTGAAAAATGTTTTTTGTTCCCCTTCTCAGATCTATTGATGTGCATCACTTCAACATCATGATTACTACTGAATAGATTAAGAACGTGAGTTAAATGAGCATTGATCGTCTTTAATCCAAGGAAAATATACACTTCAGGGGTGTTTGCTTTCTTTCCTCTTTTAGATTCTAGTTCAAACAACCTATCGAGGGACTACCCTGTGCCAACCATTGAGAAATGTGCCTTTTTAAAAATCAGACCCCACAGGAGATGGTGCTGGGGACTGCACCATGTGTGGATAAAAGCCTCTGACACAGAGTGCTCAGTGCAGACGTGCAGGGTGGTTCAGTCAGAATCTGAAGGCAATGGGTTATACAGGAGCCTGATCTGGCAGATTTCACTTCCATTACACGAAATTAATCCCCTGTTCAACAGACCTAAAATAGAAGCTCTTTTGCCTGCCTGGTAATTAGTCTTTTGCATATTTGCATCTCATTGGCTTTTTTCTCTACACTTAATGGCGCAGCTGCTTTTTGCTCATGATAAATTAGAATGGGGATCAGGAAAACAGATCCATTTGGTAGTAGTGGTGTGTCTAATAAACTTGTTGCCTCCTGAGTTTCTTGGTCATAATGGTAATCTCCTATTAGTTCCAGGAATGCTTCACTTCTTTCCTTCCTCCCTCTCTGTTCCCTATTAAAAGACAGGTTTAGTGAAACAGGTTTCCACATCAGCCATCTTCTACTGAAATCTCAGCTATCATTGAAAAGTTCATACATCCCATGAGCCATTCTGAATTGGTGCCTGCACAAATCTACATAAAGTAAGAAGGAGAAAGATGAGCAAAGTAGGAAGCAAATGGCTAGCATAATTTAAGCAAGGAACATATTTTTGCTCCGTTGCCCTTCACCTACAAGCTGTATATAGCCACATTAATATTATACATGTGTGTTGCTTCCATGTAATGACTGAAAGCCTTCTTTTCACATCATGGTTTGTATGCACCCTGCTTTAGCCAACAGGAAAGGCAGGGAGACCCTAGTGCTTAAACAACCTGCTGGTTCTCTCAGCCCTCAGTGGAAGTAATAAGTACTGTGAGGAAGTGAATATAAACAAATTACTAGTGCTTTAGTTTGAATACCTGGTGAGAATTTACTATCTTAATTAGGAAGAAACAATGGGGATAGAGTTGTGAATCATGTCAGAACTCTGACCACCAGGTGTAAGTCAGAAGCTTCGTTGTTGAAGGCAGGGGAAGTCAAATAGCCGGGGACAGCTTTGCTGGTTGTAAACCGAAGGAAAATTAAGCCAACATAGGCTATGTGTAATTTGAATTAAAAGTTGGAATTGGAACTTGTTCTGCACTGGGTTGTGATGTGTGAAATCACTGCAAGTGAGCAGAGGCCACAGGAATAGCTCTGTCACTAAAACATTACCAATTAATTCCATGGTTGTCTTCTCCAAAACAGAAACTGCTGTGCAACCACAGCAGTTCTGTCTCAATGCTGGACTCACTGAAAGTTACAGTATGGTTGGGTAATAAAAATATGTTTTTCTTGGGCAGAGTGTCTTGAAGTTTACGTTGTCTATGCTATTTTTTTTTCTTCAGATCGTCTTTCTCTGAAAGTATTTACATTTTGGGCTTTGTTTTTTAATATCAGTGTTTCTCTTATTCTGTTCCTTTTTCCACTTTGACCTGAAACTACATCTTATGAGTAGATTGCTGATGTCAGGGCATAGAATTGGAGATCAAATTCTTTGCAGAAAAAATAAACTGAAGTGCATGTTTTGATGCCTGTTTTTTTCCAATTTACAACCTTAAAATGACATTACTAGTTCTTTTACTCACACCAGTCAAGAATTATTGAAAATGTCTTGGCATTTCTGCTTTTCCTTTGACATTCATTAGGCTAAATTGAGTGATAAATCTGTGAGTAGAACTAGTGGACTAATTACTTTAACCTTTCACCTTCTTAGGATTTGTTACCATGAACAAAAAAAAATGTTGCATGTTGTAAATTGTGAATTTGTTACAGTACCATGTAAACCATTAAGCCCCATTTACAATTTGTTGTATCTGAATGGACATAAAAACAGTTTCCTATTTGCGACATGACATAGTGTTGAATCCTGAACTGATCTCACAGGAGCATTGTGTAGACAGGACAACTAATCCACCTCAAATTTTCACTGGTGTCACTGGTGGATTGAGTCTACATAGCTCATGAGCAGGACTGGAAAAAGGGCCAACCATAAACACTTAAAAGCTCAGAGAAAGCATAGCCAGAAGCTGTGTTGAGAGGAAAAATAAACCTGGAGGCAGGCATCAGAGAAACTGTTGCAGAAGAAGGTGAAGAACTAACTAGTTGAACATATGTACACAGTGGCAATGATTATATATTTTAATTTAGGATGAGATTTTTATGTGCTGTGACAAATTTAAAGAGACTCTTCCTCTCCAAGCCTTCTAAAGACCTTGAGGACTCTTTCTGGATAACAAGGCAAAGGAAAAGAGATAGTTAAAAAAAAAAAAAAAAGAAAAAGCCCTGCCCTGGCTCCTGCAGACTCTATAGAATTTAAAAAATGCAAGAGGTGTGGAAAAGCCCTAGATGAATTGTTTAAATTCTCTTTTTCCTAGCCAATAGCTGTTTGCCCTTATTTGAGAGGAGACAGAGATCCACTGGTATTTAGCTGAAGGGTGTCATGCAGTCCAGGAGACAGCAAAAGAGAACTGCAGTGTTGAGGATGCCCTGGGCTTTCTCTGGCCGGCACTTGTAATATTTACCATTGGCGTGAAAAGGTTGAGAGTTGCTCACTTGCTTCTAAAGTATAAAGATGAGTGTTTCATTGTTGAGGAACAGTGGCTTGGAATAATAAGGTTTTCAGTGTGCGACTCTTATTTCCCTACTGAAAGGGAGGAAGTTTGTTGTATCAGAGGAGGGAAAGAAAGAAAGCGCAGCAGGTCTCCTCCTCGCTTGCTGATTGCCCAGAGAGGATGAACTTCACTCCTACCACCTTCATCTCAAAGCAGCCCTGTGCTGTGGGCTGTACCAGTGCCATGTCAGAGACATTTGGATCTTTTGCAAGTTCCTGACTTTAGAAAAATGTGGAAACAAAGTCTCTGGTGGACACATAAGTAGTATTTTCTTGTTTCACGGTTGTGCCTTCATTAATTTGCAGGTTTCTGTTTATGGCCTGGCAAAAGGGAATTATTTTTGTCATTGCATGCCACGAGTTTAACGAAGGATGATTTTCTGTGATGAACAGGTACCAAATTAATAATATGAACACTCATGCAAAGTATGATAGTGTACAGTGGGTGAGATAAATGTGTCTTCAAATATATAAATTAATCTGCCTCACTAGCTATTAATATAGCTTTTGTAGAACTAAAACATCTTCCTACTGTAAACCCTGAACAACCTCTTCTTATCAAAGATCCTAGTTTAATGGTTGTTTTGCTACAAAGTTTGTCACCTTGTTTATTTAAAAAAAAAAAAAAGAGGAGAGGTAGGAGGAGTTAGAAGATGATGTTGCCCAGTGAGGCTGTAGAGACTCCATCCGTGGAGATTTTAAAAACCCAAGTGGACAAGGCCCGGGGCAACTTGCTCTAGCAGATGCTGCTTTGAGCAGGGGGGGTTGACTATAAACCTTCCAGAGGTCCTGTTCAACCTCAACTACTCTGTGATTCTATAATGACATTCACTATTTTGCCAGTTGTGCAGGATAAAGGGAAGATGACTCCAAGGCAGCATTTAAAAGCCTGTGTTCCAGATTAAACCAATAGAGATGATGTCAGCCTATCCTACTTGCCAACAGAGCTTATCTCTGAGAACTCATGTAATTTGTTGTAATAAAGTGGCTGGTCTAAATGCATTTGCAACTCTAAAAATAACATTTCATTTCAAAATTAGCATATTTTCAATTAAGACTCTGCTGTCTACTACAAAACAAGAAATATGCACATTAACTGCTAATTGTTCTGTCATGGAAAAATATATAAATTTACCTGACAAATGTAGGAATAGAACTCTCTGTAAGGAGAAGAGCTCTATGTGTGAAAGCTGTAAAATGGAGCAAGAAGAAGACTGAAAATTGGTTAAACATAAGCTTGGCACTAGAGAAAGGGGGAAAATGAAGGAGGCAAGATATAGCCATCAAGGTCCTGCCTTTTTTAAGCACAGATCATGGTGGTGTTTATCTTTCAAAATGTTAAGGTGTTCTGAAGATTCCTGAAGACAACCTGCTGAGAAATCATCTGTGTCACTGTTGCAGTGTTCAAATACCCAGAAGCTACTTGGAAAAATACATAAAGTTGTGCTGTGCGTGCATTGGTAATATATGTTGACAGCCTCACCTGTTGTCCAAAGTTGACTTTTAACTTACTGTGAGCAGAGTCCTGTGTTCCTTTATTCTTAAAATATAGATTTATATTCCAATAAGCTATAGCTTAACCACTATAGCAAACCACTTTCTGCTGGGGATGCTCATTATCAGCCTGTCTAGATGAGCCCTGTGGGAGTGACAGTCTGTGCAGACCACTAGACCCCTTCAGGAGGTACCAGTTTCCTAGGCCATGCCAGGTTTAGACACCCAATTCTATTCCACGTCTCCAGGCACACAGAAAAGTGGTGAGCTATTGGTAGTTCACTAAGCCAAGCTGTCACTTGTAGCGGTGCCTTGAAATTTCTAGCTCAAAACCAATAAATGAACGCTCACAAGACTAGACTTTGGACTTGTAAATGAGTTCTGGTTGTGGAAGGGCAAGAAAAATTAACCTAGTAATAAACAAATTATACGTATTATCTGAAAAACTGGAAGCAAGCAAAGAATAGCAACTCTGGAAGAATTTTGGAAATCAGGAAGAATGGAAACTTTAGGAAGAAAAAAGGAAAATCTGGTAATTAATTGTTATTTTAGGATTTGCACTTGGTCCTGGCATAAAGCAGCACAGGCCAGATTTTTATTTATTAGTGGGGTTTTTTTGCTTAATATTCTCTGGACTTTGAGATGATGCCTGTTAATAGTTATTCAACCTATGACCATTGTTGCCTTGATCACTCTGTTGTGGCTGAGCTTTTTTTGTTTGTTTTGGTTTTGCTGAAATGCTGCATGCCTCTAAAGAAACCAAAGCTTCAATGCTTGGAACCAGGCTTTCAAAACTGGACATAAGATTACAGGCACTTCTTTGACTGCTTAGGCTTACCAGCACCAAATACTTTATTTGTTGAAAATTATTTGCTCAGTTGTCAAAATCGGAATAACCTTCATGATCTCTTTCAATGCAAATATGATCGAGACAGATGGTGACATCACCAAGAAACTTCTTTCTGAAAGGTTAATCTGCTTCCTAACTAGGAAACCTCATTAGCCAAGAGCTGTCATTCTGACTCCAAAGCTTGCACCTGTAGTAGGGAAAATTGCCAAGTAGCTCATAGACTTGTAGACATTAATCACCTTTATGCCAAATGCCTTACTTCCCGTAAGTTCTTGCATTGCTCTCTCCTATCTGTTGCTAAGCATTGGTATTTTAATATTTGCTCTTTGCAACCTTGTTTATTGGCTATCTAATTTAACTTCATTACATTTAGACTGAAGCTTAATCTGGGTTCTGAAATTTGATCTACCTGTGCAAATAGTTATTTTTTTCCCAGCTAAACTGAGACACGCGCACACACACACACTGTTCCATTGAGTCACTAGCAAATTAAACTGCGCTGGTGTAGAGAAATATGAATGACCCTTACTGTGATCTGTTTTAACTGAGCCACTTTAGTACTATAGATTGTTCCATATTACATTCAGGCTGGTGCCTGAATGTCAAAACCCCAGATGCACATTTTGCAAGAATTTGATCTGAATGTTGCTTGTTTGCTTTCCCTAGCTTTAATACTCTGATCAATAAATCTGTAACAGTTTCACTTTTCTCATTCAATGTTTACACTATTCAAAAGATAGTACCCTCACCACCATTTCTTTTATAATAAGAGGCATGTTTACAGGTAGTGTCAAGAAGATAGAAAAGCTAAGGACTAGTCATAGATACCAGGTGGGTGGATGGGCAGCCAGCCAGCCTAATCAAGCTGAGATCAGAAGCACAAGATACTACCCTCCTCCAGTGTTTTCTCACCATGCTACCCTTCACAAAGAACTTCTCAAAATACACAGCATTGTAGCACTGGATCCTGAACTCCTAGTATCCAGCTTTATCTGTGTTTGATTGTCATGTTAAAACATCTATACACATTCTTTTTTCGGGGTGAAGTATCTACACTTGAATAGGTTGATGAAGTGCTATAATAATATATATATTTATTTATGCATTATATTTTTTTATATATATGAAAGTAATCCTGCTAACCTGTCCCACTTTTATTCTGTAATTTCAATTGGATATGCAATAGGTATGCACTATGGGGTTGCTTACTGAAGACTAGGAACATTTTTTTTTCTTGGTACACTGTGCTGAGGTTCAAGGCAGGGAAGACTTTCCAGCATCTTTTTACACTCTGCCTGCCTGAGATCTCTGTGTAAGCCCATCATTTTTGTCAACATGAACTTAACGCATTTTTGAAATATCTGTGCTTTAGAAACTCTATACAATGTTAATGAGATAACTTTGGTTTCCTTTAGCTGTAGACACTTTAGCAACAAAACAGTCTAGCTCTGCAGTAGATTTTTTTAAACAAGAGTTTAAAAGATAATTAGAGTATCAATGGGAGACAATTAATTCCTGCCTGTACTTTAGAAATCCATCCTAAAAATCCTTCCATTTCAAATCTACTTTTCTTATTTTAAACCAATTTTAAATGGTCAGACTAAACTCTGCATGAGAAAGGTTCATTGATCTGAACATGACCTTCAAAGTAAATAATCTTAAAATGGTTATTTTACTTTTAATGCTGCTGAAAAGACTCTTGATACTGCTTTAATTAGTACTTGTTTGTTTATTTAATTCCCTACAATTGTTGTATGTTCCAAGATGAGCTGGTCCTCTAAGCATTCCTGTGCTTAGCTCTACCTACACTTTTCAGGCGAGAGGCTGGGCTGCAGCTTTATTGGGTGATCTATAAGGTGGGAACAGCAAAGGCCAGAATTGCTTGTGAGGGAAGCAGATGACAAGTAAAGTTTGGAAGGTTTGTATGGGTTTTATTTTCCTTCCCTTCTTAAGAGAAAATCCCGAGACACCTGATCAGAGAACAAAGACTTCAGAGGACTTGAAGAAGGTTAAAGAGAAGTAGAAGTTTCCTTTTCCAGGAAGAGCAGGGGTTCCTGTGAGCAGCTACTGTTCTTTCTAGCAGAGGATGGGAGATTCCATCTTCCACCTAAATGCTGTTTTCTGTTACTAAGTGAAATCACAGAATGGAAGACTGAAAGAAATTACCTGCTGTGGTGGTCTGAATGAGTGCAATATGAAGAGCAGTCAGTCTGAAAACATCAGATACTGTTTTAAGAAATTTCTGTTTGGAAAGAGGTTGTGGGGAATGTTTTGTTTTTTTTTGTTTTTTTTTTTTTTTTCAAACAACACATGAAGGAGGTAAACAGACTTCTTGATGGTAGTAGGAGGGCTGTTTATGAAGGTTGGTAGACAGCTGGCATGACTATTACAGGTCAATGTAGGCAAATAAACTTCTGGATTGATCAAGAAGCAACTAAACACTTCATTTAATAAATAAATTTGGCTATTTGGATCAAAATTAAAAAAAAAAAAAAGTAGGGGGTAGAGGGTTTTTTTTGGCATGGAATGGTGGGTTCTTTTTTGGGTCTTTATAACGCCTGATTGAATCAAGCTCTTGTATGTCTTTTAGCCTTGTTTTTCTGCTTATGAAACCTCTTAGAAAACCTTGCCCTGAACTCCAGCTGCCAAGCTGCATCCAAAGCAACATGATTTATTAGCAGAACAAGTAGACTTCATTGGATTGTGGTAGAAGGGTGAATATTTTACCTTCCTAAATATTGCCATTTGTTTCAAGCTTAAGCAGCATTTATCTGCATGTGACACAGTGTAATAATTGGTGCTTTTGTGTATGTTTAGGGTTGGGTTTTTTTTAATGGTTTGCTTGGTTTTATCTACCTTGATGCTGATCCAATGCCCATGAAAGAAAATGGAAAGCTGTTATTCCTTCTGTGGCTTCTTCCCCCCACCCCCCCGCTACTCCTTTCAAAAGACTCGTTTAAACTAAAGAATTTTCCCCACTGTGTCATCAGGAGAGAGTTATTCAGGGATAAGTGTCTCAAATAACATATTATCTTGGCTGAATGCCTTGTGTTTTCTTTTGATTGGATTATGATTTTTGACATGCTTAAAATCTCTCATAAAGTTTGGTCACTACTTAGAAAAGTCATGGCAAAGTATATCTGCTCACCAGCATGAGCACTGAAGTTGGAAATTCTATGGGAGCAAATTGGTTGCTGAGAGGGGTAACAAGTTCACCCTGAAAGAGTCTTAAAAATAGTGGACTGATTGCTTAACTACTAACATCTAAAGAAAACAGCTCTTCCACACCTTCCTATTCCCTAGATAATAATTTCTGTCTTGAGGGTGTGTAATATTTATGTTTCACAGCGCTTTCTTTGGGTTTGGGTGCAGACATGTGATCCTCACACCCTGCTCTCTCACTGGAATTTTCTTTGAAATGTATCTTTTCTTATTGCTATTTATGAAAGTCTTGGAAAAAACCCACTTTGCATTGTTTCAGTTTCACTTGTTGTTCAGAATGGTGATGACTAGGCCCTGCTCATTTAGGGATCTGTGTTCACACAGTCAAGTGCAGACAACCTCATGCTAACTTTGACCAGGTCCAGAATAATCAGGTGCAAATTATTTCTTGACCTAGTCCTGAGTGCTGCTACTTAAAGGTCTTGCCCATGCTGTTATCTCCTGCCCCTGGGTAGACTTCACATAGAGCAAGGCTGATCCTTGAAAGTGTGGAGTCAATATGTCAAACTGGAGAGATGGATGAGGCTGATATTTTTGCCTTATGTCTAGTTGTAAATAACACAGACTTGTTGCAAACCCAAGTTTCTGTCACTGCAGCCAACGTAAATAGTTTGGGCTTGTTATAGGGAATTGGTGATGATGTACAAATATCTGCACTTCCAGCTCAACAGTTCAGTAAGTGATACCACTTTGCTTTACTTGAGCGTGTCAGTAGCAAAGTGAAAAGAACCCTGAGTCTAAATAACTGTGAATGAATAAAACACATATACCACCATTTACAGAGCAGCAGAGCATGAGTGCTAGGGTTACCTATAGACAGTATGTGCTAAAAGCTTTGTTAAGTTGGCAAGAACTTCAGCAGCTGGATAACAGTATTTTCCTCATAACCTGAAGTACTGGGTGAAAGCAGAAATACTTTCATTAGGGATGTTATAGACCACCTGCATAGGGATATTATCTTGTAGTCATGATGCTGTGCCATGGGGACCATTCAAGGATTTCTTATACCACTAGGAAAATAAGTATTAGCAATCTTCAATGCCTCTGATTCATGGAAGTACTTTGAGTCTTAATACAATTGCTATAAAGAGACCTTGGAGAGGAGGGTTTGCTTCATACCAACAATTTCTCAGTTTTATTGTCCATTAAAATGATTTTATGGCTTGAAACCTCTGAGTCCATAATAGGACAATTTAACTTTTCTTTTCTCTACATGTGCGTGCATGTTGTGTTCCACATCTTCTCTATCCTTGTCCATCAGAAAAGTTGTCACACTTACTGTTGCAGGTTGTAGAATTTCACTGTCAGTAAAAATGATGCAGAGCTAAGAAACAGTCACTGAACTGCAGTGTTAGATGCCTCATTTCTGAGTAGATGTAAGCAAAACATAGCTTAAAATACTGTTGGATCTAGGAGTCTGCTACTGTAGGCATACTTTTTCCCCCATCCTACAGAAACATTTGCCAAAAGATGAAATATAGTACACACTATTGAGTAGACTTGGTGATGCTGAAAGAAAAATGAGAATGGTAGTCAGTTTGACATCTTTGAGTTTACAGATGATCTTTGTTAGAAACATGAACCACAATAGTGTGTATGGGTTTTCTAATTTGAAGAAGTAGGTAATTTGAGCAGTTGCCCAGACAAGAAACTATTCCGTGATGCTGATCATGTATCATGACATCAAGACAGATGATTGAAGGAGTGAGGCTTGACATCAATGATCAAACTCAGATGTGTCCAGAGGGGAATTAATTACATATTACCCAGTAAGTCTGATACGGCGATAGAAATGGCCAAAGTTGCTCTGTGAGGTCTAGTGTGGTACTAGTCTAGTAATGCTTATGAATAAGATGCAGAGTTGTCTGAAATGTGCTAGCCCCAAATTGAAGAGGGTTTCATTTGCCAGGAGAAACCACCGTCACAGATCATTCCTACTCTAAGACAAAAATGAATTCGTACTTGAGGTGCTATGTGTTCAAAATCCTTAGTTGCATATACAATTTATCATCTGTCTTGGGTTCTTGTTGGCTCTGCTAGTGAGTGTTGTACTACTGTTGCTTTGGCTTCTCACCTGGTTTTCTCACAAGCTGAAGAATTTTACTCTTTCATGGACAGAAGAGTGTGGAATTTATGCAAACCATGTATTTTACAATATTCCTACCTTCTCTGTCAGCAATACTGACTTGGTGGTAAAGTTGAGTTGAGGTCTCCCTTAGCCATCATCTCAAACCTTGCGTCATGTCTTCCTCTTAATATAAGCAAAGAACTTCCCAAGACAAAGGTGGCACTCTGAGTTCTTGCTAAATGATATTGCAGGTCTGATGGGACCAAATGAGATAAACTACTCTGAACCTAAACATGGTTTTATGCCTTCTCATTTCTTGCTGCGCTGAACCCTGTCTAAAGTAATGTGCTTAAAAATGTTGGAATTGCATCCTAGTAAGCCCCTGTAAAGCCTGAAAGAATAAAATGCAGTGTGTGTGTAATAATACACATACACACAATATAGTCAGTAATACCTTGGGTGGAGTTCAGCATGAATTTTCTGCGTCATGGAACGACCTCTGCCTTTTTCTACTCTTTGCCTTTTGGTATATATGTACTAGGTGCATGAATTGTTGGGGTTTTGCTTTCCTTCCTTTCATTTTTTGCTTAGAAACCTGAGGCACCTGGGGTTACAGCAGCAGGTACAAGCTAGCAGTTAATTTGTATTCTGTCAGGGCTGGGAGAAATATAAACTTGCAATTCATAATTAGCAATGAGACACTTATAAAACTATACTCAAGTTGATGGAATCATTTTTCGTTTTACTCTTCATAGTGCTTCTACTTTAAATTCGTCTTTGGGCTCTGCTTCAGACTGTGCTGCGGGTCTCGTGCCAGGTTTTCCCAGGAACCATTTGGCAGTTTAGGGCCCTTAGGGTGTGATCCAGTGAACTGTTGCTCTCCTCTCAGTAGCAGGATTTGCAAAAGTCTGTCCTCAGGAGCTAGTTAAGCAAACACATCTTCCTCTGCATTTCAGTGGCCTGGGCATATATGTACCGTTCATTGTTAGATTTCAGCAGAGTTTCAGTAAATTGTTAGCAGCACAAGTACACACTCCAATGTATTATACAAATGTGGGCTTTCTATCAGTAAGACTGTGTTTATTAGAGCTGTGGGTTGGTTTTGCTTTTTTTTTTTGTTTTTTGTTTTACTGATCAGTGGTATAGTTCTAAGCATGTTGTAACCTTATATCCTAATCTTCTTCTCATGCTAGGGATATTGTAGTGATAAATGTAGCTGGATCCATATGGTGTACAGGCAAAGCTTGTATTTGACTTCTAAAGGCAAGTAAAGAGAAGTAAATTTTAAAATTTTTCTTCAAAATCATACGCTGCACCCATTTGTATCACCTTACACAACCAGCTGAAGCACCTAAGATTACCTGCTAGATGCTCTACGTTTTTCTCACATCCAGGGCTCTTGCACTGCGTACCCATGGAAAAACATGAAACATTCTTCTGCTCCGATAACTCTCTTCTATTGCAATGTGAAAAAGGAATTCTTGAGTGGCTTATTTTTTTTTTCAACAAACCATGAAGCTTAACATCCTGTTTTGCTTTTCACAGCACGCTTTCTGTTGTACGTTCCAGATGGGTCCAGGTGCCTGTAGGGTGCAGGTAACAAACTTGGCTATGTGGAGATATCCAATGGATTAGGACCCCTGTTGGGACTGAAACTGTCCCTATAGCCAGGCCAACTTCAACAGGAAATAATGTAATGAGCTCCTAACTTCTATGTTTGTTTATCCTTGTGGGTGTTTTCCAGAATTTTCTCTTTGTTTATGATATTCAACACTTAAGCGTTGGCATTGTATTTTTCAGAAAGCACTCTGAGTCATGTTCTGTGAATGCTGCTGTGTAAATCATGTATTTCAATTGATTAACAGTGTAAAACCTTCTTTCCTTAGAGCAGTTGCTAAAATTAGTAACGCCACAAAAAGACTCTGTCTGTAAGCTATGACAATGTCTTTGAAATAAATCATTATGTTATTCACTTGGAGTTGAAGTTTATGCAAGCTATTCTGGTTTTGTTCAGGGTAGGTTCTCAAGCAGATTAGATTGCGTTAGCCTGTAATTAATGACCATGTGGTACTTTGAGACCTATTGATGAAAAATAGCTGTAACAACTTCTCACTATTACCTTTGTTCACAATTAGAGAATCCAGCATCTTACAATTAGTCTGGATGATTTCATTAACTATAATCTTGATGTGGAACGTTATGAACAAGAGCTCTAATCTGAGTGCTTTCAGAGTTCCTACTATAGAGATGATTAAGGAAAGCGTGTCTGTTTTTAATGACATTTAAAATGCATTTTACTTGGTTATTTTTCAGGAATCAAAATGAAACACTTCCATCTTCCAAAATTATGTGAAAATCTTCTACAATCTGCTGTTTCTGTTCTTTGCTCCTTCCTGTTCCCATAACTGAATATATTAAAAGTGAAGTTAATGTCAGAAAAACTGTAAAACTCTGACCTTTCTGAAACTGGACAAATTCTGAAAGTGTTAAAAAAAAATAAAATTGGATCATGGTTGGTATTAAGAAGAGAGAATGATTTGTGCTTTACAATGCAATTCAATTTTTTCTCTGCAGCAGTTCTTGGTCATGTTTCAGCTTTGGAGAACTTTTTCTTTTCATTAAGATCTAACATTTTCTAGCATGTTTTTTCCTGCATTGGTAGGAGGAAAATCCTATTTCTCTAGAACACCTTTCAACTTTTTCAAACACTTACCAATTCTTCTTTGAGTTGAAACATTCAGGGTGCAAGCAGGACTCTGCATTCCTGGTTAAGAATGTAAAGATGCTGAGGAATTAACCGTACTTACCTTCAGCTGGCTGTTCTTCTGCCCCCTCTTTCTTTCTGAGCTCGGAATAGAATTAAAACAGCCAGGTTTTACTTTCTGAATACATCTGCAGGCTAAATCCCATCATCCTAACTCTGTGGTTGATTCGTAGTTATGGGCCAGAATGAAAAAGAGAAGGCCAGCACAGTGGGCAAACAGACTTCTATGATCAACTCACCTGAAAGGTAAGGTAATACTTTCCTGGTGGCAGTGCATAGACTGTTTCTGAGGGCGTGTGGGGTGGGGAATGTGTAGCTGTTTTGCACACATTTTTCCATGCTTTGCTTTTCCTTGGCTTTAAATGGAGTAATTGTCAGTGGGTGTTGAGTTGAGCCTTAACGCCATAAGGATTGTACAACTGAACAGTTGTCTCTCCAAGGTACAAAAATACATTTCTACTGTTTGTTAGGTGCATTAGACCTGAGCATGCAAGACTGCAGATGTGGGAATACACATCACAACATTCATCATGGCACACTGCATAACTATAGCCATCTGTAGCAGGGAGTCATCCTTTGTATACCTTAGCAGGCAAAGGACATGCTGAAGCCACTTGTTTTGCTCACGGGCTATAGAAAGTTACAAATAGATCCTTCTCAGTTGCTGTAATTTGGTGCAGAAACACATATGATGATTTACACCAAAGGCATAACTGGTAAATTTGTGGTCTTTGCACAATGCGCTTTCCTCTTCAGCTTTCATTTAACTCTTCATGGGGAACTGGAGTACTCTAAAGCTTTCTAGGCTATACAGCTGGTCAGTGGGCTTGACTACTATTTAGTGTGAATTGGCATATATCAGACAAATGTGAAACTACTTTGCTAAATATCAGGTGCCCACGTGGCTCATGTTTATTCTAGCTAGTAATGCATTGTAATGGTACTGAACTTTCAAGGAAGAGCTCCAGTCTAATGTAATATCCATCTGGTCTATCTATAGTTATAGAGAAAAAGGTATCACTTGCTTTGGCATACCGAAGTAGGCTATTTTGAAGTATATTCCTCAATTTTCTATGTTTACTTGACTCTATCAATTCATACATCACATGGTCAGTATCTTCACTGTTTCTCATTATAGCTGAATATGTCAGTGGCTGTGACTTCCCATTCTTTCCTTTAGAAATGATTTTTTTATGGTGTTTATTTTACACTGCTAACACAAGGTATCAGGCCACAGATAAGGATCCCAAGAGGATGACGATGGGAACATGTTACTACTTCTTGTGTCCTCCTGAGATTGAAAACACTGGTCCTGGAGAAGGCAAGATTTCATCTTCTTGGGAAACTCACTTTAAAATCCGTAACAAAGTTATCTCTGAGTCTTCCATAGGTACAATTCAAGACAATTTTTTTTTTTTCTTCTAATAGCTTTTGAAAATAGTGGGAGGAAATGGGCTTCTCTGGTACTTTTCATTGTATAGCATATATCATTGGGCTACATATCATGCTTTCCAGCTCTGTATAAGCTGAAGTGTTTGGAGCTCTGAATGACATAAACATTTAATTTAGAGACACAAGACACACTGCTGCCCCATGCATATTTATGGAGCTTCTCACCCTGTGAACTCATCCCAGAGGACTTTCAAGAACAAAGCAGCAGTCAAGTATTGTGACAATAAACTGTAATATAGTTTATAAAACTGAGGGTACTTTTTTACCAGTTCAAAGCCTCTATCAAACAAGTGTGCCTCTTTATTTTAGTTTTATAAGTAGAGTAGGAAATGTTCTTTTCCGTTCTGTAAGGGTAGAGTGAGTTAAACAGTGAAGATGAAAACAGACCTGTTCTAGGGCTTCCAGAGGAAAATTAATCCATATTTTCTGTTCTTTGTCATCTGTCATCATTACTCTTGTGAATTCAGATTGAATGTAGCCTGAATATCCTAAAACTTTAATTAAAAAAAAAAAAAAAGGTAGGGTACTGCTTTTTTATTGGGCTTTGGGCTTTGAGAGAGAAGATGGGACACATAGTCAAGGTTTTGCCCATGCATTATGTAGAAATCCCTCTTGTTGTAAGAGTCAAGGGTTTTTTTGCAAATTACAAATGTCTGTTAGCTGGAGCACTGAAGATGATGTCAAATTTTGAGACAAAATCACAAGAGTGTTGTTGGAATAGATGTGGAAAGGAAGGATCCTCCCAATTGTTCTTGTTGCAGAGCAGAAGAAAGCATGTTGATGAGCCTTATCCTTCTCCCATATAGGTTAGATATCTGTAGACACTCTGAAGATGGGCAGTTGAAGATGCAGTATGACACCTACTAGGAATTTTCAAAAGTAATTATCTGCATATTTAAGTAGCTAAATAATTTTTAAAAAATTATAAGGTTCTCAATTTCTGAAATTATTTTGATTGCTCTACTGTCAGACAATCTTTCTTCAGTGCTGCAATAAAAAGGTTAGAGTACCATAGCAACAATTTCCATTATGTACTATAATGACCAGAACCCAAACATGCGGAGCATTGCACTATGTCAGCCTGCTTTTAGCCTGCCATTAAAGTCTTTCTCCCTTGCAATTCAGCAAGCCGTGTTTATCAGCTAGATAACTGTTCTCTCAGAGATTTGTGCCATGCAAACTGCTGTTTATGCCAGTTTAGGATACTGCTATCTGTTGCCATACAGTCCTGAAGGACATTCCAGCAGAAGCATGCAGCCATTTTGTGCAGTTTGGTGTTGATAACTGCAGGTACATCCCTAAGATTAACAATCCTAATTTCTTTTTAAAATGGAGACTTGAAACATCAGTATGCATTTCTTTTTTCCTCTCTTTCCTCTACACTCTATAGGATTTACTGAATGATTGCAGTGGGTGAAATCTAGCCTTTCCTCCCAGAGCATCTGTGACATGCACAGTAAAACGTTGACTTAGAAATTTTGTAATTTCCCTCCTTTACACTGACCATTCCCTAGGCCGGAGCTTGGCAAATTGTTCACAGGTGTGGGTGAAGACAAAACTGGAAACGTTAGGGAGCCTTAGAGATTTACACAAATATATGCTGTGACTCTGTAGTGTAGTATATAGTTTGCATTAGGATGGTAGTTGTCCTCTAGTACTCTAAAGTGTCATTAGTAAGTGCCATTCAGGCTTCTTCATCAATGTAAAGCTGCAAGACAAAGCATATTTGTTTGAAAAGAATTGTCAAATACACCTTTTCAGTCATAATGGTGATTGATCTCTTCTTTCCTATCAGAGTACACTTTCCTGGGTATGTCTACGAAAACAGTCCCTGGAGCAAAGATCTAGCTAGCCTTGCATGCAACCTTTGTCAGTGGTCAAAAACTGATTCTTAGGGAAGTATGGAAGAATAGGGGAAGCATATCATGCTATTTCTTTCAAAAACTCTCTCAACTTCCAAATAACCTGAGGCTCTGCCACAAAGCTGGTTTTTTTTTTAGTGAATATGAGATCTTTTTAATTGCTCCAAATTTAGTCCAATTCAATGAACCTGTTCAATTAGGCCTTGAGCCTGTGCCAGCTTTTAGCACCTACAATATCATGCACCAACAAGTTTCAGTTAATACATGTGATCTGAAGAATTACTTTTTTATTTGTCTTGAGCCTTACACCTGTTAGCTTTAGTCAATGCCTCTTCTCCTGGGGACACTTGATGATCACTCATGCTTTCTCTTCACATCCATCTCATTCAATTAGAAGAACTTTGTGGCAGTCTCTCTCTCTTTCCTGCAGTTATCTCCCAGGTTGAGAACTTGAGCTTTAGAAAAAGAGTAGCCACTTCTCATTCTGTCACAACTATTTTTTATCAGGCAATATGTTCATCATAAACAGTGTAGATGTTTAAGAAAGTTAATTATGAAAGGTGGTTAGGTACCCCTAATCTGTAACCACTTTCTTAAATTTTCACATTATCCTAATGTTTGTCAGCTAATGTTGTTCTGACACACTTTGAGTGATGATTACTGTACAAAACAAGCCTCTATTCATCACTGTTCATGTTTCAAAAACTTACTCATATGTGTCCCAAGGTTTTTTGCATAGTCTTACTCTTTTGGTAATGAAGCTGGGTCCTGGTATTTGATAAGAGTGACTGGTGTCTGCTGGCTTATCACTGGGAGAAGTAAAATGCACTGCATAAAAAGAGAATCTATAAGAAAAACATCAGGCTGGGGGTTGGTGGTGTCCCTTTATTGATGAGGCTTGCCTCCCAAGCAGGAACTGTAGGATAGCTCCTTCATCAAAGCGACAGCAGCGTCCACAATCACCGTGTTAGGGAAGTGATAGGGCACCTTTCTGCTGTCCCCTTTGGTTTATGGTCCTGTTGTCTCCTAGAGTTTGAGTGTACAGAGACACTCCATTGTCCTTTGTTCCTATCCAAAAAGCTCTCTTTCTAGAGAGCACCAGTTCATTTACAAACCAGGTATTTCCTTACTTTTAAGAGAAATAACTTGGTGGGAGGGAGGAGGGGGGAGAGAGTGGGGAGAAAGAAAGAGAGTCGCTGTATCATATGCCCTAACATAAGCTGAATAACATAGTAGCAGTAGATACTGAATTTACTTTTTCCTGTTAAGTTTTCTTTCTGACATTATTCTGTTGCTTGTAACTTTCCTCAATAATATTTCACTAATATTCACCTTCCATTTTTGCTAGGATAATTTACTTCCTTCTCCTCTCATCTCATTTTCATGTTGAATTCTGATACTTATAAGCTAAAATTGCATTCTGTTTGGGTCTAATAAGTAAACACCTCTTTAGTTGTGAATTTAAGAAAGCCATGTTCAAAATACATTTCAGTAATCCTAGGATCATTCAGGTGGAAGGGATCTCGTGACGTAATCTAATCCAACATCCTGCTCAAAATGGGATCAGTATCTGCCTTCTTCACTTCATTAGAGAATTTACATTAGTGAAGCACAGGTGGATGAATGTTTAGCCACCATACTTTGAGATCATGCATTAGCCAGTTTGTACAGGATAAAATTAAGTTGTAAATTTTGCTGGCATGGCATGAAATGGTCACTGTAGGCATCTTGGCCATGATCATAAATTTGTGCAGACACCTCTCTCTGCAGTCAGCATGCTGATCTTGTAGCTATTAACATATTTGCAGGGCCTGTTCATTATCTTCCTCCTAACTACCCTCTTCTTTCTCTGCTTATCTTTATTAAAAAAAAAAACCAAACAAAAAAAACCAAAAAAAAAACAACAACAAAAAAAACAGGACATGAAATTTTCCTAGGAACCTTTGCACTTTGCATGTTCCAAACCGGAAAGTGAGGTAGAAGCTTCTAACACAACCATGTTGTTGTCAGGCACAGAAGGACAACTCCTAAGCAAGCTGCACATGTCTCCTCATCCAAAGGGGTTAGTCCTATCTGTGTAGCATTCTGAAAGTCATAAAGGAGAAGACAACCAAACGTTGTGACACAACGTGTGACACCCACCTCAGACCAAAGGCCTTGCTAATATGATCCTGAAGATGGGATGGTGCAGCATTAAATGGCGACACATTAGACAGTTACTAAAGTCACTTTGCTCATATCTTGGTTAGCTTAGGGCATATACACAATGTGAATCCACAGCAGTGAGTGCTGACTGTCTGAATAGCTACAAGCATGGCTGCAGCAAGCTTCTTCCTTGTGCTTCAGATCCCTTTCATTTATATTGCAGTATAGCCTAAGATGCCTCCATACCTCCAAGATATCTCCATGGACCGCGAGTATGCTGCTAGGAGCAGAGAGCTGATACACTGCTAATACACTGTGTGTCAAGAAGAGGATCTTACTGGAATTGTGTTAAAAACTTTTTAGGTTGGGGGGGAGGGAAATGGGAATAGAAAAAGCTTTGGGACTATGAAGCAGCTTCTTTGAAAAACACTTCCATATTTTTTTTTTGCCAGAGTTGCTTTGAAATGCTGCTTACTGTCTCCAAAATCCCTTCAGCATGGAAAATGGAAGCTGTAAGGCAGAAAGATTTCATAAGGTTTTACACTCTTTAATTGGCTGAATCTCCACCGCACAGTCGGCAGTATCTATCTTCTAAGACTAGACTAAGATGAAAGGCAAGAGAAGCTCTTGCTCTGATATAGAAATAAAGCGTTTTTAAAACATGGAGAAATACACTCAGCATCAGAATGCCATCTCTTCCTTCCCTTATTTGGTGTTTCCCATTTTGAAATAATAAGGCTCTGTGTAACCCAATATTACTTTGAAATTGGCCCAGACTGTGCAGTGAGTTTGGACCAGATCACCTCCAAAGGTTCCTTCTAACCTAAATTATTCTGTTATTCTAAAAACCAACAAACAATAAAACCCCACCCTAAACCTCTAGTCTTAATCCTGTCTATTAGTAGAAAGTAGATACTTTCTTATTCTTTTTTTTGCCTTTACATTACTGCAAAAAAAATAATGCTTAGCCTAGAATTTTTTGATACCTAGAGTTTTTACTAATGCCCAAGGGGTGCAAGATGTGAATCTAGAAAGCAATCTCAGTCCAGAGCTGAGGGTCTCTTGAAGTCTGGTGTTGTGTTATGTCTTGTCAAGGATGAGATTCTAGGGAATGCAGATTGTTGTTTGAAATGTGTGATAGCCATTGATAGTACCTCCTCATGCAATTCCCATACTATGCAAAGGGTCAGGCAAGCAAACAGGCAACTTGGATTGCAAGTCTGCTATGTTGTCTTCTCCTTGACCCTTTTTGGGAGCTGATATGAATGTCAGAGGAAGGAGTAAATTTGTAGCAGTGTCTTTAAGTGTGTGGGACCTGAATTACGAGCAGACTTTTGAGCACATGTCTCTAGAACGTTACTAATAGTTATTCTGACAGATGGAGAGTAGCTGGGAGGATGTTCCAGTGGATATAATTAGATTTAATGGGCCATGATGAAAACAAAGGAAGTAAGGGGAAAATATTGGGGAAAGCTTATTCTTTATTCAGTACATAATAGCATTCTAGAGAACTTAAAGCTTACATTGGTACTTGAAGAAACAACAAAGCGGAGAGGTGGGGACTGAAGCAGAATGACAGCAAATCACTGAGATAATATGCAAGTTAGAAAGGCGGGTACAAAGTACATGTAAAAAATAAAACTGTTTTGGTTGACTCACTCTTTTATTGGCTACTAGGAAGAAATGGGACTTTACGGGTGTTCGAAAGCATGCTGAGAAGGATTTGAATCCAGTCCTCCAAACACCTCCAGGGTATCAGCTGCCTAACACTTCCCAGATTACCTCAGCCTGCCTCTACATTGGCATCTTATCTGAAATGAGTAATGTTGATTTGGAACAGCAACAACAAAGGAACAGTGTTAAAAATTAAGATGATTCTCAGCCAGATTGCAGTTTGAAGCATCTGAAAAGGAAAGTGTTCATCAAGCTTTCCAACGGCTGCCTTTACTACTAACTTGACAACTGTGTCTTCTGCCTTACTTCAACACTAAAAGTGGTCACTATTTACTCCGAGTATGTGCATTTTATGGTATTCCTAGAAAGCGTGGTTTGTCTTCCTTACTTTTATATCCTGCAGGAGTTAAGGAGGAAAAAGTTTCTGGCATCAATACTTTCATTAAAAGATTTTTTCTTTTGCCAAGATCCTGGTTTCAAAACCTCTACATCACTTTCTCTTGCCTCTAATGCTTTTATGTGTCTTGAAGGATGTAACTTCAAAAAGCATATTGGCTCATCAAGACCAAGGTATTTCCAGCCATGGGCTGTACTGTACTTCTGGTATCTACTATTTTTGCTTTGAGATCAGTTTTATTTATAGATGTCTAAGTAGAAAATACTTTTCAAAAGTACACATCTGGGGTAAGTAGTAGAAGAAAAGAGAAGAATGGGGAGAGGCAGAATTTAAGTGTGTCTGTAATGCCGTAAATTACTTGCCTACAATTCTCCATTGCTAGGGGCTAGTGCTCTCATTTTAGACTGCAAACGTGAGAATGCCACCATACAAGAACAGTAGTACTTAATATCCACTTTGTACAAATATGACTGACTGTGTGAGATAAGGACAAATATAGCCTGAGCCTCTGCATGTGCAGTTTTTTCTTCCTACCCTACCAAAGAAGATCTGACCTGGGGAGTGAAGAGAGCAGTACTTTGTGTTTCTAATTCCTTACTTTCTTTTTTTGTACCGTATACTTTTTCTTCTGCAAGTTTATCTGCACTTCTGTTCTGCTTGTGATCCTCATGCTGACAGATGATGACAGAACCATGTAAAATATTGCCAAAATTTTTTAATACATGGTACATCATCTATCACCTAGGGTTTATATGTTCTAAAGTCATTGCCCTTCTTTATTTATACATAATGTGAAATCATAGCTTTTTGAGAGGTATGAAGTTCTACCCACACCTTTTTCAATATCAAGGATGTAGTATGAGTCACTGTTTCATTTAATTCAGCCAGTGACAGCTGTGTTCATGCAGCCTCAAAGCAGACAGAGTAATGTTACACAGTCCTTGAAAAAGCGCATTGTGGGACACTTCACAGAAAGCCTCTGTAGAGTTACCGAGCAGCTGTCTTGGAGGGCTTGTTTGGGAAGTGGAAGAAAAGCGTCAGTTAAAGGAGGGGGCTTGTTTGGCTTTGTTACTGCAGCTAGTTGATTTGGCTGAGTAATCAGAGACTAGAGTCTGAAAAAGAATTACAACAATGAAGTTGTAAGGTGATGCTCTCTTTAGACCCACTTTGCCTTGAAATTGTTTTTGTTGTACAACTCTTTTTCCAGAACCACCTGTCTTTCCTTTTAGTCGTTGCTACTGGACGAGAGTGGGGCTGTGGAGGCAGTTACATTACAAAGATATCTGGGAGGTAAGGGAAAGCAGGGACAACTTTCTGTTCCTTTGCATTTAGGGGAGTCAGTGTTGCTCATGAGCAGGTAGTGCTTGGGTGTGACAGTTCTTCAGGCTCACAGTCTCCTCCTGCAGCAAATAAGATGCTTAAAAGCATTAACTTCAGCCTCACAGAAATTCAGCTGTTGTGTCTGAGGCCTTTGCGCCTAAGACTGATGCTGAGGAGGGAGACCAAGTGTATGTCTATACATGGGACCCTGAGGCACCTGCAGGTATATCCCAAATGCATAGCAGGAGGGAGGTGTAAGGGCACAAGTGTACATGTAACCTCAGTAGACACGAAGGCGATGTTTTTACTGCTTTGTATTACGGAAATTGGGAGATTCTATGGGATGTTAAGAGAGACAGACAAGACCAAGTTTTCTCAGTCTCTGACTTCGCCTATTTCTTTTGCTCTCACCCGAGATGACCTCACTGGGTTGGTAGTGACTGTGGCGTTTACACAGCTGCCACTAACCAAAATCTCCAAATCACTGGAGAAATTGCACATGGACTTAAAATGGCCACTGGGGTGGCCATGGACACAGATGGTCTCACCTCACTGCTAAAAGAAATATTGAGTTCTCAGGTAACATCTCAAACAGGGCACTAGTCACTCAAGATAGGTGAGAAATCTTTTGAAAATGGCTAAAATCCCTTGCAATGTATATGTGTTATTTATAACCAAGACTTTTTAAACCTCACAAATTGACATATTTGGCTGCCTTGAGGATGATTCTGCTGAAAACACAGATTGTGTGATACAAAGATTTGCCTCATCGAATTTATGAATATCAAGTGTAGGAAAATCTGCTTTGCTCAGAATTTGTAATAATTCAGCATATGTTATTTTGTCACAGACTTTCATTTGAAAAGAGGAAATTGCTCTTAAACTGTTAGCATGGAAGGCCTGTATATATGGATATGTGTTTGAGAAAGAATTTCTTTTCTTTTACGAGGTTTTTTGGCTACATCTAGGCTTATCTCTTTGGGTTGCCTATTTCTATTACAGAGAATCAGAGAGGATATAACTCTGTTATAGCTGAACTGTATTATACCTTTTTGTGGACTTTTTCTTGGTGAACCAAATGGCTGAAGTTAAGCTTGTTTCATTTTATTCCCTTTTTAAGGGAAGCTGAATGCTGGTGACTCTTATACTGAGTAAATCTTCACCTATCAGTTTTAAGATCGTGTGGCCAATCAACATTAACAAATATTCTGGATGAACTTTCCTGACTATCCTAACATAGATTAACTCTAATGTCTAAGGTTTGCCCCCCGCCCCCCCATCTAGGAAGTTGTGCCATTTGTTTGCATCATTTTTGGTGACCGAATCTGTAGCTGTTAGTTATGTACCTCATCGTTCTGCTGGGTGCTCTGTGTAATTGCTTTCTGGTCTCTTTAAAGTCTAAGTCAAGTTATCACAGACCTGCTAATTACATTGTTTATTCTAACTAGACTATCTGACTGAAGAGGGTCTGTGTGCAAAGGCCTGTGGTGCAAATGTTTCGAAGTAAGCATGTTCACAGTTGGATTGTATTGATGATATGCGGTACACAGCATTGTATGTGTAGACTGGCAGACTCTCACAAAAGCTGCATACAGACCAGGCCTTGATTTGCTCTCTTCTGTTCTTTCAGCAGTTTCTGCGGAACTTTTATATAAATCTTTCCTCCTCTTTTCTCACCACCAAATAATTCTGAATTTTTCCACTCCACAAATATTCCTTTCCACCTCCACTTTCCTCCCCTCCCCAACTCCCAGTGCTGTGGATGGAGCTGAAATTATCTTTGCTATTTTTATTTGATAACTTGAGTCTGCGGTACATAGCACCTTATTTGACAAAACATCGCATTTGTGCACAAGCATCCAGAGTGATACCAGCAGAGATCTGAAAATAGTGTGTGCTTGCTAACGTTTCTATTAATTGTTAAAATCTCTTCCCATTACTCTCTCCCACCACCCATGGTATTTATTAAGAAAAAATCATCTGAAGTCTGAAACTCGGAAGTAATCCCTTAATAATTTTACTGCTGACTTCTTGTGCCAGTTTTAAATGGAGGACAAAGAAAAAAATAGAAAAGAGTGCTCTGTTGCAGGTCAAGGTAGCAATCACTCTAACTTTAGACCTCAGTCACTTTATTTTCCTCTCTTTAGTTAGATGTAGAAAGCTCTGAGTTCTGGCTCTGAGTTCTGGCAGTTTGATGGTTCTTTTTTATTGTGTAGCTTTGCAATCCAGAAGATCTTGTATCCCCTCCTCCTAGTAGCTTTAACCTGGGTACTGCTGAATTAAACCAGCAGCCCAGGAAGAGGTTGCATGGATGCTGTTGCTGTTCTGTGCCTGGCTTAGGGGAGAGGAGTAAGAGGGGGAAGTTTTGGAAAGTTGTTCCAAATCTCAAATCTCAAGCCCAGCTGTGGCTCTCAGAGGAGTCAGAGCTGCTTCTAGGCTGTATTAATTCATGCTGTAGAGACATAGTCCCAATTGATCTTGATGCTGCCGTAGCGGTGAGGAATTCCTGTGCACCATTAAGCCTGACTCAGGCCCCAGTGGGAAAAGGAGAGGGAAGGTCTGACATGGCTTCCCTGTACTTCTAGTGTTTTCACCTCCAGCTGTTTCTGTAATGCTTGCAGACCTGTTCCAAAACTGTATCCTACCTCAGTGCCACGCTTTGAAAACAGAATGAAAACTGGAAAATATTTTGCAGTTTGAAAGAAACTAGTCAGAAATTGAGAACTATGGTCCAAATGACCCTGTTTTATTTAGGAGCTTGTTTACAAAAGCTGTGCCATTTGCAATGGTTTTAATGGTAACACTCTTTTTAATTTCCAGACTACTCATTAGCCAGTCGATCAATTCATGGGGAAAGAAATGAAAGTGAAAACATAACAACCCTGGCTTTTTGGTTTTTAAAGTATCCAAATGAGAAAGCCACAGCATCCAAAGTCTTGTGCTAGGCATTCCAGCAATCCATATCCTGATTCACAATGACAAAACTCAGCCCTAATAAAGTACTGCCATGCAATTAGAGTCATCTCATGAAGATTAAGCTGTTCTGCTCTCTGAGAAACACTGTATTTATCTCATTAAGGATTCTTACCACTTTACAATTAATAAAAGGCAAAAGCTTCACCTCTGTTGCAGGTGGAAAATAAAATAACTTGAGAGGAACATAAGCAGTCATGTTGTCAGATGAAGGTTCACCTGCATCCAGAGGGATGTTGGTAGCACTGAACTGCCCACACCTGCGCTGGATGCAAGGAATTATGTGACTGTGGCTTCCACCAGAGAATTTCAAATGTTTTGGCAGGACTGAAATGATAGCAGCTATAATCAAAAGAGGTTTTTTTTCCCCTATCAAGAGTTTTAATTCAGAAATGTATTTTGGGACTATTTTGTCTAGAGTACTCCCTGTCTCCTTTTCATAACATTTTTACTTCCTTTGTGATGAAAGGCATTTTAAAAAAATACAATGTGCTAACTAAAACGCTCTGGTAGCGTTAAGTGGTGAGCATGGACTTTGATGCTAGGTCCCTCCACTTAGCAAATTGCTAGTACTCATCCATTTTTTTCATTTGCCACTGTAACCCAAAGCAGGTCTGCACTCATGGTGATTTCACCACATTTACACTGCACTTGGGTAGTACATTGCAGCAAAGGACTGGACTTGATCTTTGCTAGTGACTCTACAGATAACGTGCAGCATGTAACTAAATTTTGCCTTCAGCTTGTTTGCTTATGAAAGGAAGTAAATCAAATCAAATTATAGTTTGGTGGTGGTGAACTCTCCCTTCTGATTTGGTAATACCTATTGCAAAGCATGAACTTGTTCATGCTAGATGCAGAAAGATGCTGCCTCTGCTTACAACATGCTGTGGTGCAATATGTTATGTGCTGTAACCACTGGGAAGTAAGGAGGAAAATAAGGTCTAGGGTTGAAAATCCATGTATTTTACGTAGACTGTTCTAATCTAGAACTGGATAATGGCAATGGACATCTTTCCAGTGATTTGTATGAGATCTAGATGAGAATTCAACTGTCCACTGTGAGGCTTTTGAATCACTTAAATGGAAAAGGCAGTCTTAAAATTGTTAGTGTATCTGTGTCTCATAGCATTGGATTTTTATGAACTTCTAATGCTATTGTTGAAATACTCTTAAAAATTTGGTAAAGAGTGCATGCATAAGACAGCATATAGTATAGTACTAAGATTCTTCATATTGGTGATCATTTGATTCTTTGAAACCTAAACATTGAACAACAGTCAGTCAAGTGTTTGAATACTGGTCCATCTTCCTTTACTGAGAGAAAGGATTAAAAGCATATAGATGGATAAAATTTCTGAATTTTTATATGATTTTCAATATATTGTTTCCTCCTTGTTCCATTTGTTCCAGCGCGCTGGTGCTTTGTTTGTTGGTAAACATGAATTAGACCGTAGAGACAATTTCTTGAAATTTTCAGAATGCAAATAGATAATGCAAACAGGGCAATGCTGTCCTTAAACATCCTGGTAGATATGCAGTCTCTTTCTGAAGATGAGATGTGAAATGTTGCGTGAAACCTTGTGTGTGTGTGTGAGCTGGGAGGGAATTGTCTTCCATGAGGAAACTGGAGGTGTTTTAATGGGCTTTTGTTACAATGATTACAAGAAAAGAAAAGAAAAGAACACAAAAAAACCAAACCAACAACAACAAAAAAACCCACCCCACACAAAACAAAAAAACCCACAACACTAAATTGGTGCTTTTCTGTGTTTCTTCATTCTGATCTATTTCTTTTCATAAATCCAAGGAATTTTGCAGAAGGAGGCTGGAATATCCCCTGCAGAAGACATTAATTAGGATAATGAATGATATGACAAATACTTGACACATAAAATGCTTATGTCTACTACCATTCATTCCCTGTCTGCCAATTCAAATCACATTGTGTCTTTAGATTGCTTCATTTCCTGCTGGTATTCAATGCATACAAACGATTAGCACTTTGCAATGCCTTTTAGGCCTTTTTTATTACATACTGAGTTAATTGTTAGTTTGTTTTGGTGGCCACCATGCTGCTATCTCTAAATGAAGAAACATGGTTATTGTTAAGTCAGAAGTGGGACCTTTCGAGGAAACTAGTCCAGCTCTTTTTTACCACATATGTATTTAGAACATACTGCCCGCTTTGATTTTTGAAGCAGTAGCAATGCTCATTCTCAAGTACCAATACAGTAGAAGAGCTGTAGCTGATAATCATGTTGATCTTTGCATGGCGCCTAAGGAGTACAAGACCAGCTTTCTGGAAACTCTCAAAGGCACATATTACCTTGGGTATTTCTCTGGGCTGAGCTACTCTGAAATCTGTTTCCCTCAATTCCATTCCAGGTGTACGAGAGCTAGTTCTTTCTCCTATATCTCATCTTCTCTGGCCTTTCTGCATGTTTGGATCCTTCCCACAGGACACTGCTGCTCCAGAAACCTTTGTGAGAAAAATCTTATTGTAGCTGTGGTGAAAGCATTAAGTCTTTCACTGTTGTTATACTTATCTGTGAAGATGGACGCCAGTAAACATCAAGCCCTTTAATTGCTCCTATGCTCCCCTTAACTTACAGGAGTGATATAGATAATGCGTAAAGGATTTGGAAAGTTTTGCTTCCAAATTGGCTCTCCATAGAAGCAGAAATTTTTAGAAGTTCCTATTCATTTCAGCAGCTTTAAGGAGACTGTCCAGCTCATAGAAGTAGAGTTTTATCATTTTAGTTACTTTGTACCCCTTTCTCTTTTTTCTTAGCCACTTCTGCTAATTGCTGGAAATACTTAAAGAAAACTTACGCTTCTCTACTTCACTGTGTCTTGTGCCTGATTCCTTAATGATGCTGTAATAATGTTGTAGCATCTTTGTGGATAGCAACAACCATTTAGAAAGAACAGCTTTTATGTCTCATCTTTATATTTGGTGATTTTTCACTATTCTGCTAATATTATCCTCATTCTGTATCCAGAGAAGCATAAGTCTGGCTTAGCTAAAGTAGCAGTGTATTAGAGCCTCAGTTTTGAGAACTTGCTGATGGGCTCATCTTAAATGAAAACTGTTTTAAATTGTCCATAGCAAACTTTTTGAAAGAATAAAGAATTTATTTAGGTCTATAAATAAGGGCCATATTTTTAGATTCATTCACTATCTACCATGATGAGCTGTTCTGAAAAGCTTGACATCTTTTCTTGCAATTAAATGAATGCTAAAGCCTTGAAGAAATTCACCACCAGTTCTGTCTGCTAAAATCTTTCAGATTCAGGTGATCAGTTTAGCAAAGTATGATAAATAGTTAATCAAATCTATGTGCTTTCCACTTCAATATTGAAGTGAAAACAGGAAATCTCTGAGAGAAGATGCATGACGTCTTTTGTGCACAAACAGCTTCTCCAAGAGGTGTCGACAAATTAATGTGGGAGTTAGCCAAAAGAGTTAACAGGAGGTTGCCACCAATAGTCACCTATTAGTATTATACTAATAATAAGAGATTGAAATTATACTACTAATAAGAGATAAACTGTCAAATAGCTGTGAAATACATGGAAACTGCAGATTTCAAATGCTTTAAGCACTGTGTAGAAGAGCATGTTGTAGTTGTTGTATTGGTGTTGTTGTTGTTGGTATTTTAAGTGTAGGAAGATATTTCATGATTAAAGGATATTACTTATAACATGGCTGGGATCTCAAGGTATGGTTTTGCCTCACTTTCTACTATATTCTATATAAATATTTTGAAATATCTTTTCCCCAGAGTTTAGGATAGAAATGCAATATCAATGAAGACCAGTTTGAAGATGCAAAGAAATGTTTGGGTGATAATGAATTAATTTAGCCCATCTGTGGCCTAATATTCATGCTTGTTTGTGAATATATAGGAGACAGGAGATGAATGGGCCTTAATTTGTGTCTTTTTGTAACCATTGAAGTGAGAGTTTTAGGGAAGTCAGTGGAAGTGGATAAGAATGTAATACTGCAGATATTAATAAGTTGTTCTTTCCAACCTTCAGATGTAGAATAGGGGAAAGCACACACTAAGATTATTTTCAAATTTACCAAGGGAGAAAGGAAAGCCAGCAACATGGGCTGAGAAGTTACATCTCTCCTTGCTTTGTATGAAATCAAAGATGAAGGGTTGGGCAGGCACAAGTTGGGAAAGAGCTGACTGAAAACAAGAGGAAAAGTTTTCCAGTTGTTACAAGACCAAACCATAAAGTACGAAGTATCACAAGGACAGGGAAGGTGACATGCTAAAATAAATAGGCTAGAAAAACTGTCGGTCTTTTTTATATTCTCACTAGGACCACATTAAGACTATGCTTCTCTAGGCAAGGGATATGGCTGTTTGAATTGAAGACTTAAATGATCATCATTTTGGGGGCTTTGTTCTGGCACCAGGAGTTTCATTTCCTAACACTCTGTTACTCCAGGTATGCTTAATTCGAGGTAGAAAAAGAGGTGCAGTTGTATCCCATAATAAAATTTTGGTTTCGATTTCATTTATTAGTGTCTAAAAACAGCGTTGCTTACACACAAAATTTTCAGTTCAGCCTGCTTATAAAAATGGCATGGAAGGTAGGTAACTGATAGGTCATCTTGATAATATGTCTCATATCTCAGTAGACTTAGAACTTCAGCAAATTTTCATTAGCATGCAAAATGTCATTCATATTCCATATTTCCATAGAAAGCATAATGACTTCCAGTATACAGATACACCTTCAGAACTCATCCCCTGTAGTTTCTCCAGTGCATAGAATGTGTTTAAACTGCAGTTTTGAAGAGTGGCACATACCGTGAGCAGAGTTTGAAAGACAATTAAAGTAGTTACATGAAGCACTATGTGTGACCCTAGGGAACAAGAGTATCTCAGGACCAGCTTTGGGGAATGTGTCAGATACATTAGAACAATTACTTTAAAAAATTACTATTTAGAGTGTTCTCATTGACTGCTATGGCTTATTCTAGAGTGATGGAATGAGTCTGAAATATTTTTGCTTTTCTATTATTGTATGGCATTATTTAAGTAACCTCTGCAGTCTGACTTGTATTTCAGTGCGACAGCTTAATTATCTGATGCATAATAGATGTTTAAATCTATAGACATGTTTAAATATTAAGATCAGTCTCCAGATACCTCTCCCTTTTTCTTTAGTTTCTTGCCACCATTCGTCCTCCCCCTCCTTTTTTAATTATTTGAGCCTGTTTCTCTGGCATCAGTCAAATCTCCTCTGTCAACAAAAACAAAAGCAACAGAGGAATTGCTGAAAGCACTGTGAATCTCTACTTGGCTGGAGACTGACCTTGCCACAGAGTAGGCCAACTTGCCAACTTCAACACTTCTCTAAAAATATTTGTCCAAAATTTGCATTAAAAACATTTGATGGGGATGGGTCCAGTCTTCCCACCACACCCATCTGTTCGTGTGCAACATATTCCAAGTCCAGACACATAGTAAATCAATCCCAGAGGACCTATACAAACAAACCAGGAAACCCTGGGAGTACCAGGATGACTATTCTGATAATGCCTTGTTCAGTCACTGCTTTATGAATACTTTTTGTTTGGTTTGATTTGGGTTTTTTTTACATTTCTGGCCACACTTTTTTTCAGCTTGAACTCTAAGATACATTTTAAATGACTAGCCACAATTGCTATGTTTGGGTCATGTATTGGTTTAGTCATTAAGAGAAATTACATTTCTTAATTATTTATTCAATAATATTAATTAAAGTATATCTTCTTGCAGGTGCTGGAATCCATGCCCTTAACCCTTTTCCATTAAATATATCAGTTTCTGCTAGCTTTTTAAGCCACTTTTTCAGTGAGAGATCACAACTTGATGGCAAGCGTTGCATGCTGTTCTTTCCTGTATTGAGGCCAATGGAAGGGGCAATCCCATAGCTGAAGGCATAGTCTAGAAATTAGACACAAACTCCACTTTCTAGAAACTGTCTTTGAGATTTTGGACAAGTTGCCTGATGTCTTCTTACCTTTTTCTTACCCGCAGGTTAAAAAAAAAAAAAAGTGAGGGATTTAGTTACCTACTACTTTTGTTTTTCTGAAGTGCAATTTTAATGCATGGGTATTTATAAGGAGCGAGATTTCTGATGACTTGGGTGCCTAGCTGGAGACTATTGAGGGGACTTGGGTTTGGAAAAGCTGAATGATCAAGCTCTTTATAAAGTGTTGCAGATTAAGCGTGTAAAATGGCTCATTTTTTTTCCCCAAGATTTATTGAGGTAGTTCTGTGGAGGCTATTAAAGAGTAATTGCAAAGTATTGTTATTTACGTACTTAGGCTAGCTTTGTACAGACAATTTGTATTATATTCATGCTCATGTCTGGCTTATATTACCTTTAATAAAAGGACACATGTCCTCAGGATGTAGAAATGGAAACCCATATATTATGTTTAATACACATATTTTAGAGTCATTATGTTATATAATGAAATTGCATAGCATAAAAGACCACATGCAGGGAAGTGATTTCTCAAGAGTATTGTTGCAAAACAGCATTGGTTTGATGTGGAGTATGGAGGAGATATGATACCATACACTAGAAACTCTCTGTGCAGTGTTTTACTTACAGTCCCCTAGCAATTCTAGCTTTGGAATCCTGCTCCCTCAATGCCCTATCTTAATTAGATTGTACTTTTGGTAATTAGTTTTCCTAATGCAATATAGTCAGTCCTCTCTGAAATTTTCTTTTGATGCCTAGGGACACATAATGTCAAAACCTGATGAGTAGTATAAACTTGTGTATGTAAAAAAATGATTTATTTATCAAGCTTACTCCTCTATACTAATATAGTGAAGAAAGGAAGGACCAGAACTATAATTTTTTGACATCCCCAGCGGGAAACCCAACTTGCTGTTCTTCCATTATAAGAGTAATGTCTTGTGATACTATGAACCGTAGGCACTTGCCCACAGCCACTGGGCATGGCAAGTGCTTTCCATTTCCATCTTTCATTTATTCTGGTGGATCATCAACATCTGTGTCCAGGAAGTGGATGTATCAGCCATGAGCACTGATCACCAAATAGCAGCTGGAGTAGACAATAGCATCAATTTTTTTAAGATTTTTTTTTTATACCCAAAAATTGTAGCTTTGACCTAATTCATTTTTCAAATGTGTTTGTTTTTCTGAACTGCTTAGAAAAGCAAAAGGGATTCGAATATTTTGCTTGACACCTCTTTCAGTGAAACAATCAGCTTGCTCTGATGAAACCTGGGGTTTGTTTTTTTTAAATTTCTTTGCACACTAGGGAACTTTCTGTACCCCCTAAAAGGCTGGAGAAGTCTAATTACCCAGAGGAGAACTGAAGTGCTAAGTCCGTCCCTTGAATATGTTAAATTGCTTTGTTAAATTATTTCAGTTGCAGCTTCTTTTACTATACTCCTTGAGTATTTATCTAATTTGAAAGCACTACACATTTAGAAATATTTCAGCAGTTCCAATTAAAATTCTGAAAGATTGATTCCTTTGACATTACACAATACTTTGAGGTAACTTATTACAGTATATTTTCTCATGAGCATGAATTTAAAAAAAAATAAATTAGAAATTCTTGTTCTTCTGGATCTCCATCCATACAGAGCGTCCATCCCATGGGAGGCATCTCCCATAATACTGCCATCCCTTGGGTATAGAGAATCAATGGAGTTAGATGGATGGCTGCAAGGAGCATTACACAGGGACAGCCTGAGGGTTGCTGCACATGGGGCCAAAGGCAGACACAGCTGCTCTTTCCACTCCCCTGTGCTGATGCAGATTTTGGAGGCCACAATGTAAACCAGATTAAAAATAGGTTTCCCAGTACAGCTGTTGTCATATTCTGAATCAGCCTAATCATCCAGGTTACAGCATGATCTCCTGGCACACGGCACGGGAGGTGAAGGACAGGAACAGGCAAGTGCTGGAGTGTCACATCATTTTTACTGTAGAAGGAAGAGTACTGTATAACCTTATCCTGAAAATATTACAGTTCTAGGGAATGCAATACATGGGGAAAAAACAAGACCCTGAACTAATTTTCCTGAAGTCTATGCTGTGATATGAAGGACACTTCAATATAATGTTTTATCAAACTGATATGTGGTTAATGCTTTTGGATGAACTGGATAAATTGAAATATTCTGGGTTGAACAGGCACAAACTACAATAGTTTCTATTCTTCATGGAAAATCAGGTTTTTGTCATTGGAAAACTTTTTATCCTCCCAACCCCCCAAAAAACCTATACTTTCCATAAAGAAGTTGTTCCAATTGAAAATTCCCCACTGGTTCTAATTAAGTAATCTAAATATAAAATATAATGGACACATTAAATGAAGTGTTTAATGTTTGTGGAGCCTTTGCCAGGTCCAGAAAGTGTGCTCCATTTTAAGTGCAGAGATAGTACTACAACTCCTAATACCCCTAAAATGGGAATGAACTAAAATGAACTCATTACAACATTGTTTATGGAAGGCAGAAAAGAACAAACCACAAGTATGTCGGTCAAAATGTTTTGTCTTGTTAATTTAAAGCACACCAAAGGGATGGAAGACAGAAAATGTTTGTCTGCTAACCTAGACTTAAAATGCCACCAGGTTGAACTTTCAGCTCTGGGGAATTGACTTCCACAGTTTATCTGCACGTTTTCAGCCTCAGCTTGTCTCCTCCACAAACCCAGGGCAAACACTTCCCTTGGCATCCTCTCCATGCTGTATGGGGATGTAGGCTGGGGATTTTAAGGCTGTCTTCCTCAATTTCATAGCATGCAACACAGTTGCTCAAGGCAGGAAACACTGTTCATGCTGGTATTTTAAGAGAGCATTTTTATCATGGGTGATGTTCTTCTTTTCATTCATTTTTTTCTTCTTTAGGGATGTTTTCTCTTACAGATTTCAAAGGCAAGGAAGCCTGGGAATGGGACGTTTAGTCCATGAAGTGACAAGAGGACTAACTAACTGTGTTCAAGTAGCCAATACGGTTATTAAGCACAATTCTACTGTGTTTAAAGATTGTTACACAACATGAAAGAAACGTCCTGCTATACTTTTCACCTTCATTCTGTAGGAAAAAATATGGGTTTAGCATAGCTCCATTGCAACACGAGTCCAGCTGATCCTTTTTGCCATTTGTACTGTTAACGAAGGGGTGACCATTTTGCATTGCAAGAATTCTCCTCTCTCGCACCAAGACTAAACTTCAGTTCAGGAGCTCTCTACTGAGTACAAAAATGAGGAGGTTTCCTTGGGCAACCTTTCGATCCCTTAAGCAACAAATAAGTTCCCAAATTTTGGACAGTGCTAAAAGAACTACAATCAAGCTCCATACCAAAGATAAAGCCTACACAAAGGGATGGAGACTATTTTCACTTAAACCCTTGACTGGAAATATTGATGGTTAACAGAACTAATATTGATTGTTAACAGAACTAATCAAATCTTTGGTGTTTACACCATTTTAGGCTTGAGGGAAGAAAGAGCCTTTCTCTTATTTCCTAGCTCTTTCAAATTTGCTCAAAAACTCTGAAAAAATGATGATCGGCTTAGCCTCTTAAATTAATAGAGGCTCTGAGAGGAAAACTTTGATGTAAAGCAATTCAGCCCTCTCTCTACCAACACTGTGATCTCTTTAATTACAGCCACAGTATGTTTTATAAATATTTGTTTACAGCTTCCTGCATGAAAGCACAGGGAAAATATGGAAAGAAATTTATATAATTACAGTTTAATGATCTGCATTTTAATTAAGATTTTACCAAATAATTTTGTAGGAAGTCAGGAAGGCTCCAATAATGCTGATGTATGGTTAGGCACTTGGGGTTTGAATTCTCCTTTGTTATATCGGCACCTACAAGGGCATGTAGACAGTGGCATTAAAATACTTTGCTAGGATTATTTTTTTCTCAGTCGTATTTGCCATACTCTAGAAAAAACATGTCTTATGCCTGGCTGTTTCCAGTGTTTTGAAGAAGGACTTTAATTAAACTTGATAGTGAGGTCTTATACATACTTGCAAAACATTTAGCTGTGCTGCTGCTACTTTCTGAGATGCCCTCTCCCTAATTATTCTTCTCTGAAGACAAAACCACACTTTAATCATTTTGCATTTTCCCAGTCCTCCATTTCTGCCCTGTTTGCCCAACTATTTCTTACTTGACAGATATTGTCACTTACCCAAATAGAGATTTAAGAATGAGGTAGTAGAGGTTGCTGCCAGAACTGCTCCTAGGATAGCTTTTTGCATAATTTATGATAGCATGACAGTTGCTGTGTTGGCTAAGCGAGCAGGAATTGAACCAAGGTCTCTAATGGCCTGTGATACTACTATTTCATCCTTATTTGGACCTCTAGCAGACTCCTCTCCCCTGTCACTTTGGTCCAGAGGACAAACATACCCTCAATAATGCTGAAGTTAATGCTTTCCCCATTAAATAGTGTCGGAGACCAATTTTCCAGAGCATTTTGCTGCATTTATTTCCTAGGACAACAAAGTGCTGATGATCATAAAGACTGGCTACCAATCTCCTCCCCTTCACTTATCCCTGGTAACTTTGATACCATCAACAAATCTTAACCAAACTTGCCAGAAACATGGAACTTCTTTTTGTGACAACAAGCTGGGTAGGAGAGGGAGACCCAAGCTTGTGTCACTCTGGGAGAGGTGGTCACTTTGCTCTGTTAGCTGCATCTGTGCAGGTTCCCACACTTCACATGGAAGTTAGGTGAGGTTTTGACCATACCAGTCCATGTTTTGCTGCTTTTATTATAATTCTTCTTTGTGTGTGTCCATATATCACATCAAACACTGAGAAAAATACCACATGAATGCAGCTCACTGTTTTCAAAGTAGTCCTCTGTAGTAATTCTTTTTTCCCTACTGTTATGTTCATGGGGCCACGGTTATCAACTTAAACGTACTTCTTTTCTTTGTGATTTTTTTTGGTTGCCAAATGCTAAGGCCCACTTAACAACTGCTAAAAACACATTTTGTGATTTCTCAATTACTACAGGTGCTGTGATTTTTTAATTTTTTTTTTTAGTATAATAGCAGTAAAACAGAATTTTCATAGCAAGTGTACCAAATAAAAATGCAGCTCTTTCCACCTTCAAGGATAAAACCATCTGAATATATCCCTCTGGATATGGTCTTTTTCCAGATGTGCAGAGGGTTTGCTACCCTTTTGGATTTAAAAGATCACAACTGGGCACAAGACCCACTGGGAATGGATTGAAAATTGTGTTTGCATTGAGATTTGCTATGTGTGAATACCAAAGCTCTACCAAACCTCTCCCAAATCACAGAAGACTCTTTATTTGAGTGGAGACTTGAGTTGCTAGCATGTGCCTTTTCCATTAAATATTAGGCTTGGAAGAGCCACCTGTGTCACATAAAGTACATGATGAGCAGAAAGCTTATGCTCATTTCACTGCAGGTATTTTTCTAGCTGTGTGTGTATGAAAAAATAGGTTATGTACTTAAATTATGCATAGAAGTGATCCATAAATAACCTTCTCATTTGGTTAAGAAAGATTCCTCATGCAATACACACATCTCTTGCATATAGCTTTTGTAATCCATGTCTGGATATTATCCTATACCTGATTTTACTGAGTATCTTTTAGGTTAAACATCTTTTTTGCTTCATTATCTTGCGTTGTTCTTTACCTTTTTTGTAAGATTAGTTTTCTCTCCCAAGCACAATGCATAGCTATCTTGAGGTAGATTGTAGCTGAGTGTCTCTGACTTTAACTTCTTGTGATTACCTTTTTTTTCCCTGTCTTCAGATAATGTCATCTGTGCTTTATCATATGCTAAGCAGCCAGCTTGATGACGTGTCCTGCAGCGGGGTGGGGAGGAGACCGGACAAACAAAGGCAAAAGCCTCCTGGGTTGCGGTAAGGACAGTTTACTGGGACAGCAAGGGAGAGGGAAACAATCAACAACAGTACTGGTAACAAATATACACAGTGAGTGATAACAGAAAAACAATTTACCAATCCCATGGCCGACCAGACCCTCAGCCCGCCCCGGAGCCACGCTGAACTCACCCCTCCCTGACTGGCCCCCTTTTCTGGTGAGCGTGGCAGCACATGGTATGGAATAGCCCCCGGCCAGCCTGGCTCACCTGGCCTGGCTCCTTGGGAAATTAACTCTGTCCTAGCCAGAGCCAGGACACCTGGTGAAAAACACAATCACCAAATAAACTGGTACTTAAAAACAGGAAAATCAACATTGCACCTAATTATCTGTACTCTTATTTAACCCTATCTGATATTCTGTTAGGTTTTGATCCAAGCTTCTAGCAAGTCTGTATGCACTCCAGGAAACAATTAGTAGGGAGTAATACTGCATTCTTTTCCACAATGAAAATATAATCTCACCACTGCAAAATAGTATTGCTTCCTATTGGTATTCCATTTCAGCTGATAAAAAGAATGCTCAGTTGTATTATACAAAATTGAATATGTCATGAAGGGTCTAAAGTCCACTACCATAGAAAGACATTTTGCAAAGAACAGGCTAGTCTATAATATATATTTTTTGCCTTTCTTTATATCAGTTTACTGGTAGGAAAAAAGATAATGGAGTAGAAGCAATGTCACTGTGGTATCCTAAAGATAATTCATATCATATCAAATTTAGATATAACAAGTTGACCTGTTCTTCCTGTACTGAAATCAGCAGCAAAGTTTCCAATGGGAAGGCTAAGTCAATTACTGCAAGCCGTAATTCTTAGGAAAAAAGAGAGCTCAGACTATGACGCTGTTGCATGATTAAATATAGAGGAAAACTAAGCTTTTCTGTCTTGTTTGTACTATTGCAGAGTTGTGAAATCCTTAGAGGATGAAAGGACAGATCTAAGTGCGAAAGCGTGTGATGTTTTCTGAGCGAAGGATGTTAGTTTTATGAATCTAAATATAGAGGGTGGACAGACTGCATAACAGTCAAAAACTCCTAAACTCAGTGTGAGAGAATTATAATTACCAGGAGTGTAAAATTGCGGTATACGTAATGTCAAGAGACTCCTGACCCACACCAGAAAGAAAGGAACTAGCATTTTCAGAGTCTTGTTATGCACTGTTGGGAGCTCCTAATGTAGGCAGAAGGATGAATTGTGAGAATGGATTTCCTGCATAGAAAGACAGATATGTATAGAAAATGAGATGATGAGAATATGCAACTTTTTGAGGACTCAGGATTCAAAGCATTAGCTGCAGAAACTGAATGTCAACAAACACCACTCCAAGATTGTCTTCATGCAGAAAACCAGATTGTATTCCAGAGCCTGTTAGACTTTTTCTCTGACTTTTCTCCTTGACACACATTTCCTGATACCAGGAAGCGTAGAGTAAATTAATCTTATTCTTCTCTTCCTCTTCTTCAGAGCAAGAATTCATCTTCATGAAGTTTTGTTCTTTTATGCTGCCTCCTTCATCTCCTTGGATATTACTGATTTCACACTGAATGTTAAAGTAGAGCTCAGGTTGGTTGCTTGAGAGAGTTTTGTGGGGAGGCATTGGCCTTTTGATTGTGAAGATTGCACAGCAGCCAGTAAAGAAGGCAGATGTACTGTAACTTTGCACAACTTCTTACCCAGGAAAAACTACACAAGTAGCCATAAAATCAGAAGTGATGAGTGTGAGAAACTCCCTTTCAAGTCTAGGAGGAGGGCCGTTACTTCACATGCTAGTGATCTTCCCTTTTGTGCTGCCAACTGCTATTTCTCTTCTATTGACAAGAGAGAGAAACCAGGACTGCTCCTACACTTATTGCTGCCCCCATTCATTTGTTCACACTGTGGGGAATCGGGTGAGAAGCTCTTGTTCCTCTGAGTAAGTGCAGAATTTGTCTGCCTGGGGCTGAGTGGGGTGATGTTGCGTGAACATACCCCACTGCACTGATCCGTTGCACTCAGGGAGGGCTGTTGAATCATATGCCTTTGATACAAAAGTTTTATTCCCTCTCTACTGCTGGGGGGTTGTTTCCAGCTCCAACAGCATGGATTGCTAGTGGGTTTGGTGTGAGTTGCTAGTTAGGGAACAATTAGAATTATTTACCTAAAGGGAAACTCATTTAAAAATCTGTCCAAACCAAAAAGCTGTGTCTGTTCTTTAGCCCTCTTTTTTTTTTTTTTCCTTTTTTTTTTTCTGGTCATAAAATACAAAAATAATGATGAAAAGCTAAAGGGGAAATGTTGAGATGGTGAAGACAATAATTTGATGACCATAATGAGTCATAGTACTAGTTTGCTTACCATCTTTTCCAGTTTCTTGTTGGACATACACACAAGAACGTTTTCTCAAACAGGCTTACAGCAGAGCTGTAGGTTCAGCTGCTTATGATCCCTCAGCCTGTTATCTCCTCTGCCGTTGTATAAGTGACTCCTCGGGATGCTATTGCAAAGGTTGGATGTTTTGGCCGTTTCCAAAAATAATGCCTTTTGAATGTCCCTGAGATTTTAAATGAATCATTGCAGTATCTGAATCACTGAGATGTGCTACCAGGGGAAAACAATAGCCCAAATCAGTCATAGTTAAATTTACGACTAAAAAGCTATAAACCCAAGGCTTGAAGAAACAGGATTCTAATTTGGTGAAATACTCCTAAACCCAAGATGGAGAGTGAGGACACCAGCTGCCTCTGAGTGGCTTCCTGTCAAGCTGCATAAGCTGTTGTCTGTGGTTCAGGGTGTTGAACTGCAAAGCTGTCCTGTGCTGCTCTTAGGTGATGCAAGACTTCAGCCTCCTCTTCCACCCACTGTTTAGCAGAGCGAAGATGGGACGCTCACGTCTCCTGGAAAGCATTCAGGTCTTGTTTAATTCCCAGCAGATACAAGTAGTAACAACACTGATGGCCATGACTTGGATGTGTATTTCAGGCATGGTCTAATGTGGCATCACCTGCTAGCATTGCCTGGCATAGCTGCAACATATAGTTTGCCCTAATTAGGACAAACAAGAAATTGCATCTCCAAAAGAAGATTCTTTTGTGCTAGCTCCATGAGTTGGTAATGTCAGCCACAACCTAGTAATGTCAGTTTTAATGGGATTATTGACATCTTCAAATGGACAAATACAATAAAATAGCTCTCTTGACTACAGAAATTGCTATGATTTATGCCAAAGAAGCTCAAGAGTCCCCAGGGCCATGACAGACCATTTGAATTTTTGCTACACACTACTGTTCTTCAGCTTCATCAGTGAATTGCAGGTAAAGGCAGGGAATTGTCATCCTTATTAATTATCAGTTTGTATGTGTTTTTCTCAGGAGAAACACATCATGGTGTACTTGCGATAGAGCACAGAGCCAGGATATAAAGGGATTTATATTCCTTTTTATCCCTGCTTCTTTAGATCACAAAAAAAATATGCTTACACATTAGTTGTCCATTTTGTCTTCCTAATGCTTTTTTATCTCCTCCCAGCCATAGTGGGACTATCTACCCTGTTCCAAACTCTTTTATTAACCAACTACATTTTTGTACATTGTTACATACAGGTTGTTTTGGGGTCTTTTCCAGCATTGTAATTCTGTAGGAGTGGATTTTTTTGCTGTCCCAGTATTCTGTAGACATCCTTAAAATGCATGTCAGATTTGCCCCTAAATGGCACTTCCACATTTTTTAAAGTGCACAGAATGTTGAGTGTGGGCATTTGTCTGTAAGCATATTTTATAAATACTTTAAAATGTGTGGAGGAATGTTTTTTTTTCTTCTATAATTACACATTTTTCATATATGGTATGATATTCCAGCCTGAGGACCTGAGGGCCCAGTTTGTTAATGCCTGTTAGCGGGTGCTAGTAAACTCTCGGGAATGTGCAATCAGAAAAGACCAAAGCTTTTAATACACTTCATATAAATATGTGGTTACTGAAATACATGTGATTTAGTTGAATGTGCAATTACTACTTGATTGAATGACATATCTGATGGTAGTCTTTAAGTAAATTTTAAGAAATCTGGAAAGTAAACCTATGAAATGAGGGTAGGATAGCTGAACTGGTTTTGATGAAATCAGATGTAAAGTCAGATGTAGGCAAAAATTTTCAGCTACATTGTTTATTAGCTGAAAAATCAATTTCTGCATGACCTAAACAATCTGCCAGTGGGGAACTACGTTCAGAAGAAAATTTCCTTTGGGAAAATTGAGGACCTTATCATAACATTCCCTTTCATATTTCTTGCAGCATTTTCAAAGTGAAAACATTTTCTCTTTTCAAATCCACACTTTAGATTATGATGAACAAAATTAAAATTTAGGAAGGAGATAACCCATGCCAACAGAAAAGTGCAGCTTTAAATTCTAAAAATTGTTTTTGTTTTTTTTAATCTAGTGAGAAGTTTGAGGAGGAAATATTACAGTTCAGAGGACAGCGTCCAAATTAGGTTTTGTTTGTTGCTGGCTCGTTTACAGTCTCAGTCACTAACCCCAAATAATCAATTATTTCTGCAGTTACATCTTTCCAAGTACTATGCTGAAAAATAACTTAAAAGTTTTGAGACTTTCATTAATTATTCCTACAGCTATGGACTTTTGTCTTCATACAGAACTTGTAAAATAGCAGAAGGAAAGCTGACTGTCTTGCTTTTATGTCTGGGACTAGAAGGATGAGTCTAAGAAACTCATGACAGGACCAGTTTTACTAGCCACAGAGAACTTGTCAAATGTGGCCAAAAAAAAAAAAAAAAAAAGCTGCAATGCCTTCAGATAAGTATTCAAATGGCCTCATCCTGTTATAACTGATTCCTAAGCTTCCCACCTTTTGAAAGCCTGCTAACTTTTGATGAACTTACTTCATTTAAGCAAAAATAACCTCTTTCCCTCCACCTCTCCCAAAAGGAATCAACCATAGGGAAGAATATGAACTGTTAGCATTTATTTTTTTGTCCAGGAGTTCAAATTAATTCTTCCATGTGTTTTATCACATTCCTCATGAAAAGAAATGCCATTTTAGAAAAGTGTTCTTGATTCTGAAGTGATATAAAATTTTCTATAGTGGTAAATCTGTTTCTGTAATCTTTTTTTTTTTTGTGCTTTTTTCATAGTAAACACACTGTTTTAGCTACCTTAATAAAGAGTAAGAAAAAAATCAATAACAAGAATTCATCATACAATTTCCTTGTCAATCTAGTTAGAAATTAGCTGTCAGCTTAAAAAAAAAGGGGGATAAAAAACTGAACATGCATTCATGTTAGCACAGCACCACTAGAAGAGCTTGTCTGAGACCTTGCTGTTTATCCTTCTGGCTGTGACTCTGCAGAAGTGAAAAGCATTTTGACATTTCATGGTAGTGGCTATGTCTACATAGTCCTGTAAAGACATCCCCAGCAGCAAATTCATGGCCAAATGTCTCAATTGTCTTTCTGCTGTGAAATTCTGGCAACTGTCATGCAAACATCACCTGACATGCGGGGAGTCCACAGAGGATCTTTTAAGTGCACCTTGCCCCTGTTGTGCTGACAATGGGGGCCAGAATGAACAGGATGGCTGATGCTTGCTCAGAAGGCCACTACTCCTCCCTCCCAGGGCTGTGCAGTCCTGGACCACTGTGCTGACCATGCCCCTTGAGAAACCTTGGGCCCTACTAACCTTTGCCTTTCTGGGCAACCCACAGGGCTGCAGCAACACCAGGCTTTCTGCTAGAGCCGTGCCTTTTGCAGGTGCTTTTCCTACTGCCCTACCACAGGAGAAACATGTCCCATCCACTTGTGTCACCTGAACTTGCCTTGCAGCTACTGCCTGTGGGTAAGTAAACCTGAACCTACCCTAAAAAACTCACCACTTGCAAAGGCAACTGGCACACCTCAGAAGGCCTTTTTACTTCTACACAGGTTGCCTTTGCACAGAGGCCAAGTTTGCGTGAGGATCAAAATCTCAGTATATGATCCCAGGGTGGCATTGTCCATCCCCCTGTGCCTTTTTGCAGATGTGCTTGTGCGCTTTATATTATCTTGGGCCTATTCAGCTTCTTTGCAGGGCCATGACTGCTGCCATCTCTGCCTTGCCTATCTCTCTTCTCATCCTCATCAGCAGATACCAATCCAGACAGTCTTATTAGTTTCAAATAGGTACCAGTTTTGCTTCTGACAAAGAGCTATAGAAAGGTTTAACCATTGTGGTCTTCCCTGACACTCACCAGTTCCTCTTTTCGTAAACCTGCCCGTGCTCATCTGCTCCACTTCTCTGAGCTGCTACCAGCTTCTGCTGGCAAACTTATAGCTTTGTCACCTTCCTCATAAACACAGTTTCAGGAAAGTCTCCTTTGACCTAACAGGAGTTGAAGTCAAGTGAGGGGATTGAATGATACCTATAGATGCCCTCAAGAAGTAGGGAAACAGATGTTTGTTAGAAGTCCAGTTTTCTACCCCAACTTTTTTTTGTTTGTCCTATTTTTGGTTTAATGAAATATTAATTAGTTTTAAAAGTGCTTGTATCTCTTGCCTGTTTTAGTCAGTGGTTTTAGACCATTTGTCTTTGGGAATCTAATGTGAGCAAAATTTAGGTGGTTCTCACATTCTGGGCCAAATTTTCCAAACTGATTTAACTCACAGTAAGCATTTAAGCACCAGGCTAAGAGACCAGATTTTCAGAAGAGCTCAAGAAGTTGGTTTGTGTAGATGCTTAAAATTCCACCATGACTGCTACAGCAGGAAGATGTTGAGAGTTCTCTAGTTTTCAGAACAAGCACACAAACAAAAAATAAGTTATTTGACTTAGTAAAGGAAGAGATATTTTGAAAAAATCCTCCTATATTTGCAGATGCTAATTACTGGAAATGGTACTGCAAATACTCTTGGACTGATTGTCCAATATACTTGGTGAAAACCCAGTTCTTCCTATTGCTAATAGACAAGTGCAAGAGTCCTGTGTATTCTGATGGCAGAGAAGGTTTATATGCCTTTATTGCCAAGTTTTCTGTATTTTATTTTCCAGAATTTAAATCCAACTTGTTTTGCAATCCAAAACAATGTTTGGTCAGTGCATTTTTACTTCTAGTTTAATTGGAGGGCAGTGTATCTGGCTCGCTTTGTTTGTTTGATGAGGTTTTCAGTTCCTTGAAGTTACAGTGGTTTGTGATATCTTTTACTTGTAAGTACTTAAAGGCACAGTCAGCATAGAAGCTTTTTCTCAGGCACTGTTATTCTTGTATAAATCTATTGTGTTCATAAAGGAGTCAGTGCCTATTATAATGAGCAACAATAAATACTGTTGTGTAGCAAAGTCACCCTCTTTCTCTTCCTGTCTTTTTGTTTTGTCTTCAAAGTACCCTTCTCTCTCCAAATATTCTGCTTGGGCTGAACAGTTGCTGGTGCTCAGTGAACACAAAAATAGTGAGGTTGGCCTACAAGGTAGGATGGATCTCTAATTCGTCCCTGGGAGGGCAAGGCTTTAGTATATGCCCTCCCCAAGGTAAGAAATTAGATTTACACTTAGGATCACAGGCCAGAATGGTGCTGGCAGTGGGCTACAAGGTTAAGTAAAAGCTGTGCAAGTGTTGATGCTGGATGAAGATGATGACTCACTTCTTTCCAAGCATGATGCACCACAGTCTAATGTTGTTGTGGAGGCTTTTCCATGAGTCGCCTTGATCTCAGATTTCCTTTATAGACTCAACTCACCTACTGCACATGCTTCATTACATGGGCATGATGCCAACCCTAAAATAAAAATTAACAGAGTAGCTTTTCAACTCCACTTACAGAAAAGGAAGGTTACAGTTTTGTTTGAGGAAATGTATTGTTTCCACGAAGTGGGTAGCATTAAGAAAAAGTCTCCATCGAGCCCCTAAAATGTCCCATATGCAGCTGGGAAGGAATGAGGGCTGGGGAAAGAAGAAGTGTAGAAAGTGAACTCAGAGGATTGTAAGACCATAACTGAGCACCATTTTAGTCCTTTTTTGATAATTTAAAGAGAGAATTTTGAAATCCCTCACTCCTTTCCCTTTCCACCTTTCCTGCTTTCCCCTTAACAACAATCAGTGCTTCTCACATGCCCTGTTAGAGACTTTGTTCTGTTTCTTTGTAGTCTCTGGCACACTCAGGATCCTTGCCTTCAGCTCTTATAGCTGGTATTAACAGCCATTTTTCAGGAAACTTTCTGTAGAGACATCCTCACAGAAATGCTCTAAGAAGTCTGCTATTCAGGAGAGAATTATCAAGCAGCGAGAACAGCACAGCAGGCAAGCATTTCAAAATGGAGTCAAAGCTGTAGTGAAACATTTGCCTCAAGCTAAAATAAGCCAGGTAGACTAGAACTAAAGCAATCGCATGGTGCAGACACATGCTGAGTAGATGTAGCATTGCTGGTTTATCATAAAATCTTCCACAGTTCATTGTGTAACATAAAAAGGCATCAGCTACTCAGCACTATCATTCTTTACTCTCATGGCAGATTAGCACCATGTTCCGGCTCAGGGCTCCCCCAGGTATCATCCAGGTACACATACATATAAAGTCACTCAGAGTGAACCCAATGCATGCTGGATTTATCAGACATACTGTCCCTAAGGAAGTTGATTCTACAGTGAATCGATTTGTGTTTCTATCTGAGACTGTAATTTAGTCTATTAGATGGACTATTAGTCTATTTACAGTTGTGCTGGGGCAAGTCTGTCCCACCCAGAGTGTCCAGGCTCTGCAGATGTGTGATGTACACGTGGCTGATGCCTGTAGAAGGGCTGTCCAGACCTCTGGATTTTTGGGAGTCCACTCAGACTTCATGCTCCAAGGGGAAGTCTGTGTATGTTGAAATCCAAGAGGAGTAGCTATATGCCTTATCTCTTCCTGAACGAAATGAAGGACAAGAGGTCATGCCAGAAAAATTCAAACTCATAGTAACTTTATCCTGGGAGAAATTGATTCATCATTTAATATACCCACATTCTTTATATTCACTATCTTTCTGATTTCAGAAGTATTTTAAAAGTTGTGTGGGTTTTTCTTATTTTTAAATTCTGTTGCCTTCATTATCTCCCCTATATAGTTTTTTTAAACAGAACTACTGCTATAGGAATTTTGGCCAGCAGGGCAGCGCAGGTGTAACATGCTGAGCTTTGGCCGAAATTAATAAGAGGACTTCCCATAGCAGCAGGGATCCTGGCATGCTTGTGCAGCTCCATTTAGGAGCCTGTGAGCTGGATGGTGGCTTTTAAGCCAGAGCCCTGGTGTCTAGCTCCTTGCCGGCAGTGGGAGTGCAATCTTTTTCCAAGTGTTCTCCTTGTCCTGTGTGTGGACCTGTTGTGTGGGTGGTGGAAAGGGAAGAAAGCCCTGTCACTTCTTCAGACTTCCTTAAGCATCCTGCTTCCCTCTCATGAGAGCAAGGGTGAATGAATAGTTGCTGAATGACCTAAAATATAGGGATTGCTCTTGTTGGCTGACCCCCTCAACTGGCTGCTTGCAAGGAGGAAGAGTCTGCAACTGAGAGATGTCAGATGGGTAGCTAAGGTTGGTTTTCTCTTTTTAGTTGGCAGCGTAGAGGCATAATAGCACGTGAGCATATCTGTTTCTGGAAGATCTTTAAAACCATCATCGCCAGTTAGCCCTAGAGAGAAAGACTTGTAACCTTATACTGTACTGTACACATACATTCTTTAATTGTGCAGCAAAGGAGGAAGAAGTATGTATACTTTTACCACCTTTAACTCTCCCGACTATGTATAAGGAGATGTTAGCATTTGAGAGCAAGTGAACTTGTTCTGGTCATACTCTAAATAGGTGAGAGTAATAGTTGTTTCTGAGATTCCCATTCTTAAATGTTACAGCAGTACTTGTAATGACTCAAAGTTCAGTGTAAATGTTATGTGCTGGCTGCTCTATGTTGATATTACTGTGGCATATTTTCCAAAGTAAATAATTAGCACATGGGAAGAGGTTATTTTGTTAATAAACAGCATACAGTGCCAGTTCATCCAATATAAACCCATTGCATCTGTCTGTCTAGACAGCACATATACTCCATAGGGCCACAGCCTCATAAATTCTAGTAATCTGGCCAGGGTAAGGGTGGTTGCTAAGTGGCTGGAAACCTGGAACTGTGCAGGAAGAGATGATTCAATAGTTGTGCTACTCCCTCAAATTTGCCAGTGATCCAAAGTAGCTGTAGGGGATACTCTGCCTCTGGATATGCTGCCAGATTAATAACATTTAAAACAAAGGCCCTGATGAACAACAGGCATAATATAGTCTCATATACTTCGCCATGAGAGCAGACTTTTCTGTCCATCCTAGTGAGGCTAATTGTATTAATGTCCATCTCAAGTTCTCCTTCCAGGAAAACTGAACATGATGCAGTATAACTGCCTGTGTAAATTGGAGCAGACCTACTCATGTCATGCAGGAAAGAGCAGTTTAATTCAACAGAGAATGCAGTGCAGCATCCTTAGAGAAAGTTTCCTAGCAAACCCTGTAGTACAGGTGGATTTGGCTGAACTGTGGATCTCTAACCCTCCACTGACCTCCTTGAGAGGAGGTGATCTGGCTTTTCATACAGGTGTCATTGAGAGGAGGAGCAGGAGACTGGAACCCACCTGCCTGGCGGGCCACTCTGTGAGTGTAAGGAGGGAGACCGATTATCAGGAGTAGGGTGATGAGTCCTTTGAAATCAATTCATAGGCAATGTTAACAGACCTGTTTCAGCCCCTGAACTCCTCACTACTTAATGATGAAAGGAACAAAAGCGCCAGCAAATTTGGAGAGCACCCAGAGACACGCGTTTTGAGTTGGCATTTGCCCAAATGTGAGACATGAGGAGGGAGGGAGGGAGGGTGTAATGGCAATGAGTTTCAAAAGAAATACATAAATTAAGATGGCTCCTTTCCTAATAGGACCAATGGGGGTCAGTTTCATTTTTCTTGAAGACACAGCTTTCCAAAATCTGTGACACTCTCTTAGGCTGTGGCTGCTTAGGGCTGTTTCTTTTTCCTTCCATCTGTCATGCAGTCATCAGATGAAAGCGGCGTTGCTGCGAGCTTGAAAGTGAAGCTTCCCTTACCTTAAAAGTACTATTTCTCACTCCCCTTTGTCATGTTTTGAATCACTGTGACAAGCAAAACTGCTAACCTTAGCTCTCTCCTCCTCCTAATTAGGCAACAGCATTAAAAACTTTTTATTAATGCCACCCCTCCTGGGGGGCTGCAGATACATGTACTTTCATGGAGTAATTGCTTTCTGGCCCTCATTTTAATTGGAGTCAGTGGGGGGTCTGTGGAATTCCACTGCCTTCATCTCCCACTGGCTTATTGTGCCTGTGACACAAATTTAGAAACAGGAAACTACTTTCCAGATCTGCATCTGAAAGAAAGTGTAAGGGGATAAACCCCACAACATTGCTAAGATGTAAGAAGAAGGTCTTTCACGTTGGTTCCTTCTTTCACTGGGAGGGAAAACAAAACAACAGAGAAAAAAATGCTTCCCAGCATTTCTGTTTTCTGGCTTTTGTCTAATGTGGTGCAGCTTATAACTAGGTTAACCAGAAGGAGGTTAAAGACTATTTGAGTCTAAGCTTAAATGTTAGTTAAGGGTATGGCTATTTTTCAGAAATGACCCTCAGTTTTCTGGGTCCTTGGTGCCTCAAAGTGTGTAGGGAGAGATAACATGGCACAAGGGAAATGCAATACACAATGCTACAAACCCAAATATTAAAGTAACTGCTCCTCCCAATTCAGATTTTGTCTTCAAAAAAATGTTTTAATTTTATTGAACATTCATATTTTATTGGAAATGGACCCTTATTGAGGAGCAGAAAGAAACCATTTGTCAGAAGAAAACATTTCTGTCAAAAAAACCTCCAAGAAACCAACAGGTTGGAAGGAGAATAGCTGTTCATACTTGATTACACAAAATAGAGTTGGATTTTGTATGCTTAGAGAGAATATAAGTTTTTAAGATATGTGCTTTAGCTAGATATATCAAATGAAATGAGTAGTAGTGAAATGGTAACAGTATTGTTATTATCAGTCTTCAGAGTTAATATATGCTAAGGTGGATGAAGTAATTCATATCCATCCAAGCTATTGTTTCAGACAGTGACTGCAGACACTTCTACCCTGTATAGTGCTCCAATTAATGTTTTCTAAATTATAGTCATAATCATAAGGACTAGAAACTATAATTATTCAAAAAAGTGTGCAGATACGACAGCATAAGAAGAAATTCTGTCTCATTTCAACATTATAAATTAAGTTTTGTTCAATTCTTTTTATATTAAAGCAAAAATAACTTCATAAAACTGCAGGAATATAATTACCTTCTTTGGAGTTTGTTTTTTTTTTTTTCTTCCCAACATCTCACCATTTTGACAGTTTTCAATTAATTCTGCTAGAACTTACATCCACTCTTTGTTCTACTTTTTCTCCTTTCTCGGTAAGCCTAGCTTACTGGAGCACAGTTTCATGACAACCTAAAAATTCCCCAGTGCCACAGATACACAAGGGTCTGCACCTGAGTGTCATTCAGTGGTAATTGCAGTGCTAATGTTTTGCTTCTTCTCTCTGATATAAGGCTGATTACTGTTGCTAGCTCTATGCACAGTTGGGTGTTTCTAGAGAGGACAGTAGTTCCTCATCATGTCTATCTAATTAGGCTGATTGGTTCACAGCACCGAGCCAACCTGATTGAGAGGTGTGCTTGGCTCAGTGTCCTTATTTCTAACTGCTTTTGCCTTGTGTTAAATGAACCTTTGCTGAAGTTCTTTGTGAGCTGCTCTTCCAGCTAGAAGCAAACGTGCATGGCCAATGTAATGCTGAAGAAGTAAAATCTGTTCTGCTGATGGGCTGTGGGTAAGCTATGCCACAAATACACTGAGGTCTTAGTTTTAAGTTGTGGTTGTGCCAAAAGAAAAAATGGCTGGGGGGTTTGCAGATTGAGGACTTGGAAGGACCTTCACAGAACAGTGATCTATACGTGGAGATTAGTGCAGGTTGATTGATCTGGTTTTCCATTTCAAGGTAGCTTGGCTATCCCAGATTGCTTTAAATCTGCATTATAGAAGGTATAAACAAAAGACCTGAGAGGACTGCGCTTGTTTCAGAGGCTGTGAGGCTATAGCAGATGTAGTTTTGGGCCCCATTTCTTGCAACCCTTTCATAATTCAGTGATCTCATTCAATTCTCCTCCAGGGACTGAGATATTTGCTTAGGACCATTGACCTCAGAACTGCAGGTTCCAGTGTTGCGTGAGAAATAGATTTTGTAGTAGCAGCAGCATGAAAACATACAGGGAGGGTATGCTTGATAAGTTACATTGCAGCAAGGAGAAGGATGGGATAGGGTTATGCCTGGAACAAGCTGTCTGACTTCTGGGCTGAAAATTCAAGGGGGAGTAGGGGAGAGGAGGAGGCTGCATGGCGTGAAGCAGAATTGAGATGTTTGTGTTTTAAATCCCAAACTTTGAGATGTTCAGATTCGTGAGATTTATTTACTCCATAGTGGTGGCCCAGGAGCTAATTATCTGCTGGCTGTAATTCTTGTAATCAAAACAATTAGTGCAGCACACCATGCCCAGAAAAGCATTTGCAGCATTCATATATATATAAAATTGGATTTTGAACTCTCTCCTAAATGAGGGATTGCCCTGCTCACAAAGAAAATGTTACTCTTGCGTTACAGCCTTTAAATTATCCATTGGCTTTGACAAACTATCACAGGAATGCTGTGATAACATTGAATGTAATATGGGCAAATGTTCTTTTTTTGTTGACCCTCATAAGGAAAATGGCTGCAAGCGTCTGGAAATCTAAAACTATCAGATGCTCTACTGGGTCAAAGTTACGGTTGAGTCACAGTTAATGTCAAGTGCATCAAAATTCACAGAAATCACGTTCCTCTAAAACAGATGAACCACCTGACAGATTTACATCAAAATCACAGAGACATTTTTCAGTTTCACTTGATTGCATGTGAGAGTGTTTCATAATCTGATATTCTGCTGTGCAAATTTAGAGTGCTGCCATTAGCTTTTGAAAGCGCTGCAGTGAATTCTACCATCCATGTATTTGACCTGGGAAAACTAAACTCCAACACCACATTCCTTGTCAATATCTGAGTTCTTAATATTCTACTTTTTTTACCTTTATTTATTCTTAAGGGATTAAAAAAAAAAAATCAAATTGTTCCATTTTGGAACACAAGGAGGCTGATACAGCTGCAGCACTGTGCAACATTTGATCCATTTTCCATTTCAAATGCATCATTATGTACAGCTGACATCCAAGAAGGATTTTGCATTCAGAATTAAAAGCTCATTTGAGCACAGTATACCCAGTACATTCCCTCCTTTTATAGAAAGACCATTGCTCATGAGCAGTTGCCTAGGAAAAGGCTTACTTCAGACACACAGCAGATAAGAAAGCAAACCATTTCCACAAGCATACTCCTTCCTCATTTCATAAGCTCACATGGCTTGATCAAGCTCTAATGACTCACAGATTTGAAAGGCTTTGTCCATGTCATAAATGATAAACACTGGAGAGATTTGTCTGAAGAGATGAGATAAATTATGCACAATTATTTCAATCAAAGGCCAAGGTAGAGTGTGGGTGGAAGATAGTAGTTTGCACTGGTCTAAGAGTGAGGGAATTAGGAGATACGTTTGATGGTTCAATAACTAGATACAGGTATTAGCCTTCAGAGTGTATTACCTAATGTCTTCATACCAACATGACTAAGGTATTACAGCTGAAAAGTTGGGCTTAGAAAAGGCTCAACAGTCGTTGATAGGATACTTTACACTGTTGATTTAGAATTTCAAGGAGTAAAAACCCACTTATTCCTCTTCAGTTTGAATTACCTTCATGCTAGCATCAAGCCAAAACGGCCAATGAGTCTATGGTGGATAGGTGTTCATTTCTAATGTGTATAAAGCAGTTAGTCCTCTCACCTCCATCTAAGGAGGTAGCTAATCATGACCAAACCCTAGCTTTCTCCTAAACATGTTTTGAAACCTGCCTGCAGTCTGTTCCTGAGTCTACACGGTATGAACACAGACACACAGGTTTTGTGTAGAAAAATCACTACATGCTCTTTCCTTCCCCACTCGGGGAAGAAGGGAAGATCCTCTGGCCACAGCTCAAAGGGGGCATGCTCACATGCATTCAGAACCTGTCCCCCAAGAAGCCTTATGGTTGATGGGTCTCTGCCAGGCCTGCAGTGAGTCTTTAATAAAGGCCAAGACACCAGCAGTGCTCTCACTGAGCAGCAATTTGCCTCCTCCACATTGGGAAAATCTAACCAGCTCATTACAACACTGCCTAACCTGACAACCGTGCTTCTCTACATCTGCCAATAAATCCCAATAGAGATTATAGTGTCGTGGTGTTCTCCGAGTAAAAAAATAGTAGGTTCAAATTGTTGGAGAGCCCTGACAAACTATTAGATAAGGCCTCCAATATCAAAGCTAGCCTTATGGGGAATATATAAATCATTTACATATCCACTGATAATGGAATATGAGTTGATAACTAAGGTGACTAATTAAAGCAGAAAATTCTCGTTTCCTGAACTAACATGTAACACTTGAAGGGAATTAATAGGAATCCCTGAGGCTGAAATAGGGACATGGCTTTTAAACTGTGCTGAAATGCATTGGAATAGTTACACTTCTTTGTGAGACAGACCATACAGAAAATATAGAAAATAGGAATGTGTGTGCTAAAAACAGGGATTGTCCTTTCTGAGTAGGAATGTCTGACAGCTAAGACAAATTGGTTTGGCTTTGTCATTTAAAATAGTAACTGATAATTTTGTCAAGTTGCTCCCTCATGGGTAGACTCTTACAAAATGAGAGCAATGATTCCATTAATTTGTGTCTCTTCTGTGGTCCCAGGTGATGTAGTTAATATAGTTTCTGTAATGTCAAGTTAATACTTATTCCTCCTTTTGGTGCATTCTTCTATAAATTTGCCCTCAGCTTACATTATACCCTCTGGTAGTAGACAAGTTGAAAGTTGAGAATGGAGACTTTAGGCTTGATCTAAAAGAAATTATAAGAGCTATCAAAATGAAACTTCCACGTGTGTCTTCAGATGCAACTTAGGTTCTGGCTCACTTGCTTTTCAATGCTACTTCATGCTTCTAAAACTATTTGTGTAAATTAATGCAGTTCCCTAAATTCAGTTGAACTATGGCAGTTTAACCTAGCTGAGTACCAACCAACATCAGGCCAACCCAATACCTGGATATTTCACAGAATTTTCCCTCTTCTTCCATTCACCTTTGTCTCTGCTTTTCTTTCTCTCTTTCTCTCTTTCTCTCTTTCTCTCTTTCTCTCTTTCTCTCTTTCTCTCTTTCTCTCTTTCTCTCTTTCTCTCTTTCTCTCTTTCTCTCTTTCTCTCTTTCTCTCTTTCTCTCTAATGTGTGAAGAGTGCAGTCCCATCTTGACTTGTAACAGTGACAAAGTATTTCAGCAGGAAACCGTGTGGGACAAAGTTGCCAAATGCAAACATGTTCTTGACTTGGATAATGCTTCCCAAGAGGCCTTGAGAAATAGTCAGTCGTCAGTCCAGGGAACCTCTAAACGGAAGATGGAAAGGAGCCTAGTAATATTGGTCATCAGAAGATCTCTTAACTCAGCCGTTTCCTTTCTTGAATTAGGTGAAACAAGCCAAACATCTATGCAGAGAAAACTTACATTTTCAGGAAGGAATTTCACCTAAACTCTAATTTCTGTTTTATATATCAATCACAATTGATGAGTTTAAATAGTTAACAGAGCAGTTATTCTTCATGGCTCTAGGAATGTCTGAGTGGTCTTCTCAGAGGTGAAATGAATATTGATGTAAACATATTTCACAAAGTAATTTTGTATTTTTCCAGGGATGTTTCTCTCATAGTGACGAAAAGAAAAAAAATAACCAGGATAAATTGGTACAGTCAGATGGTACAAGAAGCACTGGAAAGAGGTAAGCATTTGGAAGTAATGTACCCCAGGATTATTTTTTTTCTTTTTTGTGCCACTTGGGGGAAAAAAAAAAAGTCACAGTTAAAACATAGTCTAAATTGATGCTGATCTCTCAGGCTCACATTGTCATGAGTGAAAACTTCAGGGAAGTTTGGCTGTGTTCCATTTTGTTCAGTTCTGTGCTCTTTTAGGAATTTTAATTTTTTCTTGGATAATTAGATCTCTGACATTAGATGCATATAATTAACAGGGAAAATGGTTTGCATGCTGACTATAATAGCACTGTCTGATCTGTTTGCCAGATAACTGTTAGGGCCTGTTTTTTCAGAATCATTTTATTCCCAGAGATAGCAGCAGATATGCCTAACTGGAACCACCTGGATTTGTTTGCTGGGATGAAATCCTAGGACCACTTACTGATTTCAGTGGTCCCCGGATTTTGCATTTATCCTCAAAATTTTCCTTTAACATAATCCTCTTTCAAAATATTTATCCTTTTGATAGTTGAATGTGAATGACTCCCCCTTGTCAATAGAATAATAGGACTGAAACTTCATGTGCAAAACTCTATTGCTCAGGGAAGATGTTTTTTAGAATTGGAACAGAAGCTTTTACTGTAATTTTCAAAATGTGCCTCTCTAGGTGGGAGGGAGATGTGTTCTCTTTAAACTAAAAATTAGCTTTATCTCTGTCTTTTGTTAACCAAAGTTCAGGACTCTGGTGTCATTGATGTCTTTTGGAAAATTGTCCCCAAGTCTTTTATAATAGACTATTTACCAGCTTCTAAGCAAACAACACCTAACAATAAAGGACTGGAAAAAATTGGTTGCAGCTCCTCCATAAAATCACGCATTTTATGCTATTTACAACTTTTTGCATTTAGGTCAGATCAAGTTTTGGTTCAGTAGAACAAAGCTTTCAATCCTGACTTTTTAAAGAGTACAAATATGGACATGAGCTGAGTGAAACCAGCACCAGATTACTTTTGTTTCTGAGCATGGGGTCAAGGAGTAATTCTTAGGTACCTAAAAATAGAAAAATAATAATAACAAGGAAAATAGACCTAAAGTGTTTTGGACCAAAGTGGTGTTAGGATTTTCAGGTAAGTGCTCAACTATGGTCCAACTTTTCTGTCCAGGTCAAAGGAAGGCAGCTTTCACATCTGTGGAAGAAGAGAAAGGTCCATGAAACGTTTCTGAGAAATACCATGCTGATTTGAGCACAGTGTATTTCAGTTCATGGAGAACTGCCTTTTAAGACATATTGCAAACATACTTATAACTCCACTGGGTGCAATGGAATTTAAAAAATATACCAAAGAAGTCAAAACCTTTACCAGCTATCTCCAGTTAAAGCATATCATTCACAGCTCTGCATATTCTTGGCTTTTCTATGTGGAAGATAAAAATAGATTTCCTATGCAAAGCTCTCATTAGAGAATCACACAAATAAACAGAAATCTTTTTCTAAATTGGATCACTCTTTGCACTACTTCTTTTGATGTATGGGGTCCTTACTGCAGTGATCTTTCCCCTGTCTTTCCTGATCATTACTGCCTATTATTGTTTATCACTCATCATGGCTACAATATATGAAGACATTACTGTGCTAAATATACAGTGTATATTTATATATATGTGTGTGTGTGTATATAACGTGTATATATAACGTGTAGAAGAAAGATCTTCTACTTTTTTACTTCCATGTCTTTGTTTAAGCTTTCAGTCCTGAAAATACCATTGTGTTTTGGTTTTTTTTTTAATTTTTAAAAATGCTTTTATACTTCTTCCTCCAGTTTCTAATAATCAGTGCAGAAAAGCAGAACTTTGTTTATAATAACAGAATGGGAAGAGGGGTAGCAGAGGGGAAAGCAAAGGGAAAATTTTGCTGATAAAATCTTTGAACACAGCCAAACACAGCATTAGATTTACAGTGCTGCTGCAATTGAGTAGACGCATATCCACTTTTTAAGATGATTATTTGTTTGTTTTTACTGTAATACCTAAGACCAGATAGAACGCAAAACTAGCTTCTAGATGCTGTACAAACTCAAAATAAAAAGACAATACCTAGCCTGAAGAGCTCACAATTTATATTTAACTTTCTGTGTTTGCAGGAGTTCATATCTGAGGGCTGGTCACATCCCCTTGGAAAGACAATCTCATCTGTTTTATTCCAGCTTGATTACTAGTACTTTCCTTTTCATATTTTCTTGTGAATCAAAGGTGGTTTTTTTTTTTTTCTGACTGAAGCTATATCTTCCTAATGTCTGCATATCTTGAATGTACTGATCATGTGAACGACCAAGTCTGCTGGATTTCCTTGTATCTGAGATCCCAGAAGAATGCCCCAGTTTGAAACAATCCATGACGTTATGAGATGATGGCTATCCCTTCCGCCATAAACTGCTGCTGTCTTCAGTTGTTGGTCCACTGAATTTACATGTGTCCAACCACCTGTGCTCAGGTCTGTTAGTTCTGCTTTTTGGCTAAATTAAAACATCTCAAATATTTGCCCTCCCTAGGAATTTGTAGTAACTTGCTTTTCTTCCAGATTTCACCCATCCTGATGCCCAGTGCTCAGTAGTCTTTTCTTTCCTCATGGTCCAGTAAAAGAGACTAATAAGACACAGAATTATTATGGACTACAAAATGAAAATGGGATTTTAAAATCATACAGAGATATATTAGCTAAATCATCATTCATGTAACTTTAAATGTCTCGGTTATCAAAACCAGCTTGACCAATTATATGGATAAATCTACAACATACTTCAGAACACTGCTAACTCAAAGTCTGAAACCATAGAGCTCGGTTACTAGGCAATTGAATTCCACCCATTCCGTGGAAACAGCAGGAGAGGTCCAGCTCTTACTGGGTCCAGAGCGCAATCCCTTGCTGCCTGAACACTTCAGGCACTCTGAGGCATCAGAATGACACTTACAGAGTGGTATTACTGCAGGTGGTATGACTAACAAACATAAGGAAACCTTAAGTGATTTTTTTTCAAAAATCCAGCGAAGAATAGAAATGGTTATGAATGTGGAATGTAAGGACACTCAGAATTTGGACAATGTTACCCTCATTTTTCTTTTCTTTCTTTTCTTTTCTGACGTTTGTACTTCCAAAAATCTTGACTATCTTTGCTAGGGAAATTGTTTGCTCTTGCAGCTGAGCTTGACCCCTTTGAATAATAAGAGACAGTGATATGTACTTATCAAAAGAAGCAGTGACTCCAGAATGCTCTGTGTTGAGATTTCAAATGGAAGTAAGTGATCATATTCTTTCCTATTGCTTTAAGCAATAAAATATACCAATTGTATGCACTGGAGTACTTTAAAAAATGGATGTTATTTCTATGGAGAACTCTGGTTAGAAAAGTTCTCACCTACAACGCTTAGTGGTTTTCTTGTAGATGTAATAGTGAGATCTGACTTTTTCTATGTAAATTGACCTGAATCCTTTTAAAAAGGTATTAATTATATTTGATAGGCTCATAGGATAGTGATAGTCTTGTCTTTACCAAGATGTCAAACTTATCTTCCTATTATCATTTTGCACTGGACTCTAAGACTTTTTATTGCTTTAAATAAAATAACACAAATCATTATAGATAACCTCTTGCAGTGTTTTTAAGGTTTACCTTTATTTTTTGCTCAATTCAAATTTTACTTCTCATTTTTATTTTGAACTGGTAATTATGTAGAGAGATAACAACCCAGCTACCATCAATATACTTCAAATTTTGCATCTTATCAAGATTCAAGGAACAAACCCAATATATTTGAGTTGTAAGATACTCACTTTCCCATCAGATTTATAACAAGCTGAACATTTATTTTCTTTATTCTTGTTTGAGAGCTGTAACAGATCATTAGATTAAGTTACATAATTGTGGGCAACCCTCATCATACGCACTTCTATTCCAGTTGACACATGCACTAATCTGATAGAGTGGAATGTTAATCTTGATAATGATAATTTCTGGTATTTCTACAAAGCTTTTCATCCTATAGGGTCTGAAGGCATTTAAAAGATTTGCTGTGCATAACTGAGTTCTACCACACCTTGTAGAAAAGCCCTGCTTTCCTGACAAAGGTCATTGACACACTGAGAAATCTTTTTTTCTTCCAAAGCAAAATATGATAGCACAACTGTTGCAGGTTTGCACATGACAGTGAGGTTCATTTTGCATTCAGTGTGCATGTTTGTGCCTAAATATTACAGTGACAGGCCCACTGTAACTACCTAAGACAGGAAATACTGTGCATGCACAGCCTTTTAAAAATTGGTGCATAGCCATAAGATATCTGTATGAAAAAAAATTGCATATACATATCCTTGTGTTTGCCACCAGCTATGCTGGGAATGTTTGCCAGATCTTATTTTGGATTCTATTTACAGTCTAAGCAAAATGTTGTCTCAATGCGTTTTCACTGACATTAGTTAAGAAATAGCTCATGATGACGGTATTCACTACCAGAGTGAATGGAGAAAACAGGAACCTGAGACAAATCCAGTAAAGCCCTGTGAGTGTAAAACCCAGCTCATACCTGGAAAGGCTAACAACTGCACAAAGGAATTTATGGTGCAGTTCAGGTCAAGGAAGGTCTAGGAAAGAAAGAGGTGATTGAAAGCTCCCTCCTACCAAAAGCCTTTAAAAAAAAAAGCCCAAGATCCATAGTGGTGACCCTGTGGGGGATTCCTCCCACCCCACTCTGGAAAAGGCTGAGGAAAGAGGTAAACAGAGCTGCCTGAGACGGTATGATTTTATGAGACCCTTCTGAGTGATACTGAGAGCCATCAGGAAGAGTCTTAATGACCATCTAAGGAAACAGAAGTGAGGTTAAAGCAGAGTCCAAAAAGAGTGGAGGAGATTATGTTAATTATCATATATTTGTTATCTCTTTAAATATTTGGAACATGGATACCCTGAAAGGATTTAGTACATGGCTAAATGACCATTGCAGCAACCATTTGAACTGGTTCGGGGCATTCCTGCTACAGTCATATTGGACCAGTCAGTAAATGGCAGGAAATTCTAGGAGCATCTGTGAGTTGCAGGAAATGGTGCTACTGATTCCATGGACCTCTTCTTTTTATATCACATTCCTATAAAAAGTGAAAAGGAATCATATTGCCAGCAGAGATGTAAAATCAGGTCGGGACTGTCGCTGGTTATTTAAAGGTATTGCGATGCTTTTTGTAAGACTGAACATATTACATGCTGTATCTTGGCTAAATTCCATCTTTTACAATTACATCCTCTTCTCCCCTTCTCAAACATTTCTTGCTGTCACAAGAGGATGCAGCATTCTTCTTTCTCCTGGTCTAGATGTCTAAGTAGCGGTGTTTCAATCTCATCACGATCTCTCTGAAAGACAGATTCAAGTTGCCCAAGATGGAGCGTGGTCTCTGCATCACTCCCTGTGGCATTGCTGTGGATGGACAGAAAGAGGGTTTTGATATTAATACTCAGGCAGACATTCCATTTTTCTCCCTGCTTAAGTACAAGCACAAATCTGTTGGTTTGGCTTCCTCCACCATTACTCGTTTGCTACAGTATAATCACTCCCTGGAGCAGTGGGAGGCTTAATACTTTAAGTCTAAAAAGTACTTTGAGATCATTTTAGTCAAGATGAAAATGCCAGTGTCCCATTAATACTGGGAATGCTTTCAGAGCGCTGACCAGCTTGTGCTTCCAGCTTGATGAGCTGGTGATTGTAGCCCTTAGATGGCATTTTGATAAGCAGAATCCACAGGGGGGTTGTGACTATGTCAGCTGCTTGATGAACTGCCAGGATTGTACTGAAAGCAAACAAGGGGTGTGTCACTATAAACAAAAAAACCCAGCCACCTGATACTATTTTATTATCATTTTCTCTGTGGGTACAATGTTTGCTGTCAAGAAGTCCCCACAAGCCTGTTTCCTGGAAACCGAGGCAGATATTCTGCTAGAGCAATGGTCTGGTCTTTGTAGTCTACTACAGCTGTGGGCGATAGTGGATATTTGAGAGGAGAGCCTAGTGAAGATGTCCACCAGTACATCTGGCCAAATGCACCATGCCAAAAGTAAAATTCCCATCACAAATGGCACTAGAGGGGTATCCCGTTGCCAGTTTCCACAAAGACAAAATTGAATTGACTAAGAAATGAAACTACGGTTTCTCACCTGGAACACTCGCAAATTGGACTAAGAGATTTGGGGAGAGGCTGATCAAGTTTCACTCCAAGTGCCAGAACTACAAGCTTTTTTATGTGTCCAATGGTTTTCTGTGGTGCTCAGTCTGCATCCTCTTGGAAGTTGGACTAAGTAGACTTAATTCCTCTTTCCTTCGAGGGCTCTCCTTTGGTGGCAACTGGCCTGATTCCTCACTGCTTCATACATTTCGAGAGAGAGGTATGTAGTGATTTAAACAAGTGCCATTTATCAGTAGTATTGTCTCTGTATGCTCCCTTATACTCTCTTTGATCAGGACTACGCGACTGTTCATGCACCAGGCAGTGAATAATGACACCTGTAGCTCCCTGTCTTCTTTTTACTTCTTATTTTTCTCTAGTAAATACATGGGGCTCTAAACAAGAATAACATCTTTTGATAAGTACTGATTTCATATCTTTCCTTTGGTGAAATCCAGTTCTACTCATGTACCTCTTTTGCAGAAAGGTGCTCGAATATTTCAGAGGAACGTCTGTACCAGAAAAAGAAGGGAAAAGTACGTGGCACGGGCCAAACCCCCTACATCAGCTTAATCTTGCCACCGTGGATCTCTACAGCAGGTAGGACTTGGCAGTACAGCAGTGCGTATATATTCCTGATGTCAGGAGCCTCTGGGATACTCATTGTGCCGGCTGCAGCCAGAGCTTAGGAAGAACTGCTGGAGCCCCGGCGCAGAGGCGTGCTCTGCATCACACCCTGTTACCTTTGTGTGTGCACCCAGAGAGCGGGAGGGAGGGTGGGAGGATGGACGAAGTGTAGCACCCGTGCAGTCAGCTTCCAACCACCTAGCAGGGGGATGCTTGGCGGTGACTCCAGGCAACGTTAAAGCGTCTTTACACAGTGCAACAACTTCAGCTGGGGGCTGAGAATCAGCTCTCATGTTTTATTCATCCAAATTGCCTTTCTCCACTCCAGAAATCTACACTCATCTCTTCACTAAAGAATCTGTTCAATTTCCTCTTGTTTAGCACTGTGCTGCAGTGCTCACATTTCCGCCGAGTACCTTCACTTAGAGACTGATCGGCAGTAATCACAAGTCCAACTTCTCAGGAGTGAAGCGTGGGAGAGAGAGAGAGATGTAGGTTCATCTAATTTGATCAGTCTGTTTTGTTATACAGAATATTTGATTTTCAATAGCCAGCTCCTGTGGAAGGAAATGAAAATACAAGAAATCCAGCTTCTTTTCCTTTTTGCCTTTTTGGTAAGATTTTAGGTTTGACTCATCTTTCCCAGGCTAATTGTCAAGAATCTGACAGATCAGTCGTGGTTGACAAGTGAGTAATTGGGAGAAGAGAGGGAGTGCAGCAGGTGTCAGTACTAATTTGGTAAAACAAAAAAAAAAAAAAAAAAAGGAGTAGAGGGTGGTATGATAGTCACTTACACAGTCATGACGTTACAGGCTTTTCATACAAAATGTGTGCAGGATTTTACAACACTTAGAGCATTAACTATTAACCAGCCACTCCAGGTCCATTTCAAAGGTGACCTACAAATTCACCAGAAGATGGTTTTGAGCCTCTTGACATTTCACAACACTGCTGGGGAAATGGACACAAATTAGTTTCACGACTGTCACCTGTCACATTGCTGGGCACATGGAAGAGTCCTTGCAGGGGGCAGACCCCACGTGCTGGCCCTGGCGTGGCTGTGCTAGGCTTGGACCATCAGGGAAGGATACCACTACCAGGTACTGCTGCCCTGCCAAGATCTCCATTGCCCACAGCTGCCCTAATTCTCCCAAACTGTGACTCTGCACAGTTCCCATTCATTGCTAAGAGGCTGATTTTACAGCAAAGCCCAAATCTCACTTGCTGAGTGGAAGAAATGAGCTTTGCACCTGGAGAATTCCTCCGGCTCTGAAGAGAACAGTCTAAGACACTGTGGTATTTTAGAAATCAAACTGTTGGACATATATTCTTTTACTTACCTGCCAAATCTGCCCCTCTGAGCTCTGTATTTCCTTGCTTCAATCTCAGTTGTCACTGATGCTGCCTCAACAGCAACCAGTGTTCTCTTTTTGATCTCTGTAATGGTGTTAGCAACTACAGGCCAAATAATAGGTTCTACTGACAGGCTCCACAGACGCACTTTTGCTCTGAAGCAGCTGTACAAATAGCATTGCAGCATTTTATGTTTATTGTCTCCTAAAGGTTTCTGTATCTTATATGCTCTATTTCAAAGAAATAAAGCTTTTTTCCCCATTTAACTGCCAGTTCTGAAAATTCACTGTGGATTCAAAGAAAAGCTGATTTTTTGTTTCCCGGTTTCTGCATAGTTATTAAGAATACAGAGGCTGCAGGGCAATTTCTGCTCTGGCTTTCATCTGTATAACCCTTACTATCTTGGAAAGTTGCCTTCACTTTCATGTATGGATTATCTGAGGTGGAGGGGGCCCGCAAGGCAGCTCCAGGTAGCAGTTGTGTTTCTAAGGGATGGGGCTGGAAGGGAATCTGGTACCCCGTCCCAGAGCTATGAGGTACTGAAGCTCCTCTCTGGCTCAGACCTCAGAAAATCATCTCCAGACACCTGTACCTCCAGTACAGATCAACTAAGCGCCAATTTTCTTCTTACTTTCCAGGATGTAAGTATTGCTTATTGGAAACATGTTTGGGTTGCTTTTTTCTGTTTTCTTTACGTGAAAGAAGCATCTCCACCAGCCATATGGAGTGGCTCCCTCTCTGCAAAGCATCTGTCTGGTGGGGAGTGCATCCATTCCACCTTTCACAATACGGACCTTAATTCAACAGAGCAGAGAGCTGACAGGAACCTTTGCAGCAGATTTAAATCAGAGGCAAATAGTCGAGCAATATAAAGCAATCTGAGCCAGCCAGCAAAGTCACGCTGACCTTCTGCCGGTATTACTGCAGCCCGAAGCGTGACTTCGGGTGCCGCATCCTTGGGAATGACAGCACTGGGGGGGGAAGCCAGCAGGCCCTTCCCAACAGCTGCCTCTGCTCCGTTGCTGCCCGATGGAGTGTTATCACTATGACAACGTACAGGTATAGGATGTGAGCGGTAGCGGGAGCTTCCAGCTGACCCTGATTGCGTGTGCATGACTCAGAGCTGGGCTTCCCTGCCTGGGAGGGGAGCAAAGAACACGTGGATCCACAGGTGACTCTCCCCAACTCTGTCCTGTCGCTTGCTAGCAAGTTTGGGATATAAGGCAAGGTGGGAGCTTTAGAGACATTGGGTAGCTAGGATTTAAAATAATCTTTTCTGGGACAAGGTAAGGGAAGACTCATTTTTCTCCTCTGTTTCTAGAGTCCTCCTCCAGGAAAAGACTTGAAGAATATAAAGCTGCTCTTCAAACTCTGCCTTCTCCAGCCTGTTAAAAGGTAAAAAGCTTCCAAAACACATCCGCACTGCCTGCCTCTCTGTGTGCGTGTGTGTGTGCGTGCGTGCATGCGCGCATTACTTTCTTTCACTACTATGACAGCACATGCTCCTCCAAAGCTATTCACAGCATTAGAAATACAACTCCTCCCTCCAGTGCCCCGTGTGTGTGTGCGTGGCTCGGGCTTTCTGCTTCGGCTCACTCCCCTCTGATCACGGGGCTGATGGTCACGACTCTGCTCCACACCTCCGGGCTTCACACGGAGGGGAGGAGGATCAGGGAAAACATAGAAGCAGGCACACAACTGACCTACAGAGCCATCGATAACTTACTCCCCTCACAGCAGAATTGCCTAGGGGAGGGGAGGGAGGAAGGAGGGAGAGGAGAAAGAGGGGGCGGAGGAGGAGAAGGGAAAAAAGAAAATCCAGAGAATTCTAGTCTTGCAAATGTAGTGAAACTGAGTGGCTGGAGTTCATTTGCTCTAGAAGAGCAGAGAAGAAAAAGGACATTAAATGAAAAAAAGCGAGAAGGGTCTGTAGCTTTTTTCCTGATAGTAGCAGTGTTTTAGAGGTAAAATGATTCCTCCGAGCAGCACGACTGAAGTCAGCGTGGATAGTGTGGAGAAAGAGAATGAAGTGGAGAGCACAGAGCAGCCCCCCTCTCCAGCATCAACTACCAGCCAGGAATCAAAGGTACTCAGAGAATGAGATTTTGTTTTGCTCTTTCTTTGTTTTGAAGAGATGTGTTGCTTTGATTTTTATTTGAAGCCCTGTGCCAGGATCAGCGGTAGAGTGCTATGAGCCACATCTGATTGCGGTGCCTGCTCTGTCACTCCTACTTCTGAATTCTCCCTGTCACCTGGGTAGCTGAGGAGTCTGAACTGGGAAAATACCTGCTTTTTGACATGTTTGGGTCTGGGGATTTTTGCTTGTGTTTTGCCCTCCTTATTACAGTAAGGGCCTGGGGGAGTGGTGGGGTTCAGGGAGGGGATCGATGCTGGTAGGTGGTGTTAGCTATTTTCACACCAAGTATCAGATCATTTAAAGGGTTTTGTTCATGGTTGGAAAGATTGATTTTTCTCCCAGGTTCAGAGAAGAGAAATTTGCCTGAGGGCTTGGGGTGCTTCACCTGCCTCACCTTCTCTGGCAGACCCATCAGTGAACTTTCACTGTTTAACGAGCCAGCAGTTGAAACAGGATGTAAGTGACAGTTTTGGCACAATAATCCTTATGTACACCATCCAGAAAAGGATTTTTTCCCACAGCCTTTTATTTATTTATTTATTTACTTATTTTTAAATGTGGTTCAATATACCTTACTGAAAACGAACTTCCAGCTCAAATGGCATGCCCTCTGAATTTTTAATTGACTTGTGTATGAAAAGTTTTTCTGCCTGCCAGTATGTTACTTGGAAGATAGAGAGATAAAGGGAGAAAAGTAGTAACCTTACATAATGAATGTTCTTTGCAGCTTACCTGAATAACGTGCTTTTACTGATCCTCTGTTACTTACTTATGATTGATACCATGATCTTCCTGTGAACTTCACAGTGATGCTATGTGCTGTGTAAACATGTAAAATAGGGAGGTCCTTGTCACTAGGAGCTTACATCTGGGCAGAGCCTTAGGAGGTACTGTATGAGCAAAACAGCTACTTGACAGGGAAGGTTTGTGCTGCCCCGAGTTTAATGCCACTGGCTGCCTGGGTCTAACGTAGGAAGACTGTTACGTTATTCCGCAGTTACAGCTAGGTTTCTGGGGAGTGAGTCGAAATTATCTGTCTGTGTGGGTAGAGTTCTGACGTGGGCTTTGAGGATTTTTTATTTTATCAGATGCTATACTCCAAGGAGGAGAGCTAAGGTATTCCCTATGTAAAACAGCCTCTTTAAAGGAGAAGAGCTCTCCCAGCAGCAATAGCATACACTATTCGCTATACACATTCAGCACTACTGGGACACTGCTGCAGTCTTCCTGGTTAATGGGAAATGAAAAGTAAATGGGTTATTGGTTTAACCCCAAGCTCTAAAAGGATCCAGTTGATCAGTACCTAAATCCCCTCCTGAAGACTACTGCTCTGGAATTGATGAATTGTTATTTGGCCAGTGGGAAGCTCAGCCTCTCAGTGAGGTCCCAAAAGTAACTGGAACCTTCACCGCACTGCCAGCACCAGTTCCTCATGCGTGCTGGGCTGTGTGCAGCGCCTGGTGGGATGTGTGCTGCCAGCTATGGTCCTCACTCAGTGCCGAGCAAGCGGTTGTGGAGACTGAGATGCTGCTCACATGGTTAGGCACTTCGTTATGATGGTGCTTGAGGGACCTTCCCATGGGGTCACACAGCGCTGTGCCCAAGACGAACCGACCAGCGTGAATCCTAAACTGAGAGAAAGTGAAGTGCTGCATGTAGGGTTCCTTCCTGCTGTTTGTGCATCCGTGTGCTTGCAAGGAATTAGGCACATCTGGCCAGAGAACAAATAGGCTACGAACCGGTTTACAATCAAACATTATTATCATCAATTTTTCCAGTCTTGTGAGCATTTGAAGCGATACACTGGAATAGGCAAAATCTATGACTGTGCAGTTGATGCCGTTACTTGCATACAGATATTTTTAGTAAACATATAATCTGCCGATTTACATTTTAGAACTGCAGATACAATCAGAAAGCATGCTGTATTGTCATTTCAGAAGATGGAGTCAAAAGACCCTTCTGATCACTGGAGTAATGAGATAAGCTTTCTTTTTTTGGTCCTAGTAAACAGCAGGATGAAAAAATTCTCAGTGATTTCATGAAGATGTTTGTGCTCGTTTGTTTGGGTTTTTTTCTCTTTCTAAGAGAACTGATGTACTTCAAAAGCTAAAGACTTTTGACACAGGCATAAGTCAGTGTGTGCCAAGGGCCTGTGTGCAAGGTTTTATCCCACGGTGTCCCCTGCTGAGGGAGCTATTCTGTCTTTCACAGAGGGCTAAGCTTTCTTCAGGTACTCTCTGTTGCATAGGTTAACAAGTTCATGTCTGCTGCAGTTACTGCAGAACAGTTTGTGCAGTATCTAATTACTCCACAATGACTTGTTTCTGTGGCAAAACGCTATTATGAGTCCAAATATAGGAACAGAAACAACATGGATAATAGCAGCCTTCAAAATGCATTTGAAAACATTTCAGTGGAAAAACAATTTTGAAAAACTAATGTAGAACTAATGTAGCAAGCATCCAGTCCTGTGTAATTGTAGACAACTGTGGCATAAAGTCCCTTGTAGTACCAAAGTCCAGAAAAAGAGTTTTATCTAGCACAATCCAGACTGTACTCAGAAGGTGACACAGAGGAGATACTGCAATTCCCGAGTAGTGTGAGTTTGAGGGGCAGAACTTCAGGCTGCTACCAAGTAGCTGAAATTTGGAAGAATGACTCCTGTGTTAGTCACACGCCCCTGCTACACGAAGGCAGCTCACTCTTTAGTAAATGCTGAAGCCTCCCACCACCTTTTCATATCGATTAGGAGCGTATTTATACGTAAACACACCCAGATACTGAAAGCTGAAAGACTAGACTCTCCTGGATGCCCTCCTCACCATGAGCACCTTAATACTCGGACTTCAGTACAACTGCTCAGAGTGAGGAAATTCAAATACACTTTTAATTCACCACATTTCCCGGGCTCTAAGCGCAAACTCCCATTTACGTGTTCTGTGTACGTGTTTTCCTTATGGCATAGTGTGTATATATATATTCCTATATAATGTGACTGTCTTTTTGATTATGTGTCCTCAAGTACTTTACACATAGTACCTCCAGTGTACTGTGCCATTAATATAACTTTAAATAGGTGTCTGAAGGGTAGCAAAGACACTGTAACTGAGCCATCCAGTAGCGCTATATATACTGCTACTATGCTAAAAACCCTAGAGCTTGAATGGTTAAGAATGTTGCTAAACTAATAATTAATTTATTAAATTAATTTAATAGCTCTTGAAAACATTTACTTCACACCTAAGTATGACTTGAGTGGATACTTAAAGTTTACTAGGAGAATAACTTTATGAGGGTACCATACAAATACATGTAATTGCTAATTTTATTACATTCATATGTTTGTAGTTATGGCTCCCACCTGTTTGGGTCCTTCACATCTGGCTTCCAAGAAGGCAAATTAGCAGTTTGCCAAAGACTTTTGTAGATTTACAACTCAGTGACAGAGGAAGTCATTAGCTAATGAATCCTAAGGGAAAATTTCCTCCTGGTGGTAGCAATTAAAGACACACTTATACAATCACTAACTTAGCAATATAAGCAGAAATCTAGTGGCAACAATCAGAGATCATATTTCTGATGTTTCTTACATAAAGGTACCTTGGAATTTAGTAAAGAAAACTAAAATTTGAAGGAATATGTGTCTAAAGAAAAGATTCCTACACCTGACAATATTTCTTTATGTTTTGCATAGTTGGCACATAAGTCTGTTAGCTTTATCCTTCTTATATTTAACTGACATTTCTATATGAAGAGGAAGGAGCCCATCTGCTAATTTCTTTAGGCGTGAGTCAAGTCGTTATCGCTGTATTGTGAATAATGGCTGGGGGTATTAATAGACAATAGAGCATATCTCAGAAAATTCCCTTACCATTTTTAAGTTTTAGGGGCCTGATCGTCTATGTTTGAGCTAGTGCAGCAGGGTAGCTCAGCACTGCTGATCTTCAAGCTGTTAGGGTTTCATTTCAAGTATGTTAAAGATCTTTCAGGCTCTCTCATACACCTCAGAAGGAGTATCAAACCCTGTCCCTGCCATTGCAGGCACTCTGTCAAGTAAAAGTTACTTATTTGTAGATATCAGTGGATATCTGTGAAGACCAACTGTTTATTTCACAGCTTCCCCTATTTCCATCTACTTTTTATAAAGTCCAGCTATAATTGTGATGTACTGCAGTCACGCATCTTTGGTATGATAGCTTCAAAATTTTCCTCTGAACTGCAAATTCACGGGCCTAACAAATTGTGTTTCACTAAATAAATGAGTATCTCAGTCTGACACATCCATACACTGGCTATCCAGTGGCCAGCATTCAGGGAAATGCAGACCATTATGTTCAAATTCAGGTATGGCAATTCAGGAGATGTAGCACAATTGTTCAAACCTCCTGATGTGTAGTACATAAAATGAAAGTTGCTGAAAAGTAGCAAGCCAAGAAAAAGATTAAGCATTGAAGTTCAAGATGTCAACTTCATCTATATATATATATATATATATCCCCACATCTGTCGAGAAGGTTGAACTTACTTTCTCCTGTCCTGCTGGTCCAATAGAGCAATACTGCTTACGTGAGGTTTCAAAACCAGGTGTTACTATTAGATGCTGAACTAATGTAAACAGCTTGAAACTCTTTGGATTTTAATAGGATTGCAGGGGATTTAAATCATGCAGGATTTGTGCTATGCTGTTAGGCAGAGATCTTGCCCACTTAAAGAGTTAATACTTTATGAGGCTCCATAGTTGGTTACTCATCAATTAATATTTTAAAAGGGCAGGGAGTGTGGTGTACAGTTAGTGTTTCACCCTCCACACCAGTGATAAATAACCAGTGTGTAAACTACTGCTGTAGTCTTCAAAGGAATACTAAACAGCCTGAAAAAATGCTGTGAAAGGAGAAATAAAAAACAGTTCTTGTTAATCTTACCTCCATGCCTCTGTGTAAAATGGTGAGTACATATATGAAGGTAAGACTAAGGGAAAGAAAAGAGCTTAAGTATTTTTATGTGTTTTGGTGAAGTGTTAGAACAAATTATGTACAGGAAGATTTCATTAAGAGCAGGGAAGTAATACTCTATCAATTTCTTGAGCAAATTTGTTCTTGTATTTACATTTGTTTTGACTTTTCTCTCTTTCTTACTCTTTTTCTGATTGAAACACTCTGGTATTGTTTTTGCTTTGATATACATGTCAGATCACTTCCTAGGCACATTGAGATATCTAAGGCAAAATAGAAATGTGATCAGTTCATTCTCCTCTATCCACGCTTTCGACATTGCCAAAATGAAGAAAATGTCTATTACCTTTCAACAACTAAAGATTACTTGACTGAAATCTGGTGTGGTAAAAAAATGGATTTACTAAAAAGTGCACATTTTTACTGAAACAAAACAAGTTGTTTTCAAAGCTGAAAGGCAGTCCAGTCCTACCGTCTCAGTCTCTTTTGCTCTATTCTTTTTCATAAACTAATCCTGCTGAATTCAGGTTTTACCACTACTTTTAAAAGGCTCTCTGAACACCTGGATGCTCTAAATGGCTAAGGGATACCCTTTGTCCCTTGTCTCCTTCTAATTCCAGTCTAAGTTTACTTCTGGCCAGTTTGTGCAGCATTGTAATTTTGATAATGTTGCTGTAGCTTAAACATCTCTTTTCCATTCTTGGTGCAGGTTTCCATCATGTAAGAATAGACTTTTATATCTCTTCCCAGACTTTTATTTTCTATACTAAACAAGCCAAGCTGACATAAGATAAACTCTCAGTTCTTCATCTCATTCTCATAGCAGATGCATGCACCTGTTTCAGTTTTGAATAATCTTTCTTGAAAAAGGGTGAGTGAATTTGTACATGGTATTCTACACAAGATCTTGTATAGTATCACTAATGCTTCACTAACTTTCCCAGAAACCATGCTTCTGATGTTTGCATCTGCTAGTCACCCCTTGGTCAACCAGAGGTCTCCATTCTATTTTTCTGTAATTTCCAGTGGATCCAGGATACATTTGTTTCTCCTCATCTAGAGTGGTTTGGATCAGGTCTTAGGTGCACAAGCTTGCATTTCCACAGCTGAACTTCATCACATTTCCATGACTTCATCCTTCAAGCCCCAGGCATCCTCAGTTTTGACAATGCCCCTAACCTCATGTTAGAGGGAAATGGCCATATGACATTCCTAATGTTTGCATCAAACTCAGTAATAAAACTACAGAGAGCAAGATTTGACCCTAAGACTAGGCCAGTGTTTTTGAAGAACTCCACAAATGACCATCCTTCAACCTAGTACTTCTGCTTTCAACAGTAACCATCTCCCATCAAACTTTCCGTAAAACTTCTTCACTACTTCCCTTCTTTTCAGTCTTGGCTGATAGATTCCCTTTTGGTAGCATACTCAATAATTTTAATGATATCCAAATAGATAGAATCTACCTTCAACCTAAAACATTTTCTTTGTCTAGAAATTTTTTCATCTTATCCAAGACAACTGGTCTAGGAGGATCTACCTTTTTTTTTTTTTTTCTTTTTTCTTTTCTTGTTTTTGTCAAGCATTATTGAGGTCAGATCTACAAATCTGTATTTGCTGGGGTCACTTTTCCTGCTTCTTGAAACAGACTTCTATTTTACTTTATATCATTTCTAGCTTGATAAAGCTTGTTAAGAAAACTTGTTCCTAGATTTCCAAAATAAAATTTTGTAATGGAGATTAACTGGTTTCTGTTCTCCCTTTCACCTCAGTAGATACATTGAACTACTTTTTTAATGTCATATCATCCATTTCTACAACCTCTTTCTTATTATTCCTATTATTTTGCCCCAGGATCATTGTTCTGGGGAGAAAGTAAGGTGAAGTGTTTGCTGAAGTTCTGAGCCAGCCTTTTATTCCATCCTTACTGTAACACAGCCTGTTTGTTGTTCTTCTTTTTTTTTTTTTCTTTCCTCTAGCCTTAATCAATCCATTGACATTTCCTTAAATACCTTTTGCAAGGACTCTCTCAGCTTTTCTCAAGAATTAACATGCTTAGACCTAAGGAACTCTGCTTGAAAGCTCCAGTTTAATTTGCATACATTTTTCTTTTTTTCTCTTGTTCCCCTCCCCACCGTTCTTTGTGGACCCTTTGCTTATTCCAAATTTCCTTTTGAGGTAAGTATTTTCATGCAGTTTGCCAGGAGCACACATTCACAGAATCTTTTTATTTCTTTTTGTTTCATATTCCAAGTAGTATTAACAGATTTACTTTGAAGAAATTCTATGCCTCTTATGCATCCAAGCACATCCAAGGATCTGATCATTTCTGATGAGTAAGTCATCTTTCAACAAAGCATGTCTCTAACCTGATAACTCAAGGCTAGAAAAGGCCAAAGCTACACTCCACAACAACCCATCTGGGTTCATCAGTACTTGCTGAGAGCCATTGCTTGTTAGCGGATGCAGTGACCTGCTTACACAGTTGTGCTGCTTTCCAGACCACTGCTAATACCTTCATACCTTCAGACAGACACTAGCTTGAGTTCTCCTGTGTCACACTCCAAAGTGTGATGTGGTCTAAAATATATCCCTAGGGATCTGAGACTGCTGAAGGCTTGGAAGTTCTTCAAGAGAATGTAGCACATCAAAGGCTATCCTCTTGAAATCCAAAACATGGCTTAGATGTTCATTTTTCCCTTACACTTTATTTAATTTAAATGGAAGTAAGTAATAGTCACTTGTTAGAAAACTGTAATTCCTTATATGATGAGCATTTCTCCTATTGTCTATGTGAGCTGTTGCTGTATAGTGTTGATAGATAGAAGATTGCATATTTGATAAATTTGTGCTCATGTTTGTCAGACAGAGGACTATCAGATGTGAGCATGACTTGAATATTCTTAAAACAATATTCAGTCCCACACAACTTCCAGTTGCACAGGCAAATGGTCATTCAATGTTAAATGACCACTGCCTTTTTCAGGCAAGTGAATGCCTGTATTCCAGCTGAAGCATGAGCAAACTTTGCATGTTCATCAGCAAAGAGGACCAGCTGTGAAAATGAGAAATCTATGTGTGAATGACTGAAATAACTTGACCTTGTTTTCCATTGACATATGCCTCTGCTGGAGGAAACTCCCTAGATTCAGTAGACCAACTGATACAATATATGCTCATGTCAGGGGCTTCAACTCAAGAACCCTGCAAAACATATGTACAATGGATGTCTGAAAAGCAGCCTTCTTGTGTCTTTGGCATTAGCAGTTAAATATGGCAAACGACTTGCATATCTTCTTATTTATTTAAAAAAAGAATTGAGTCTCATGTCAGTAGTCTCACATAAATGTGCTAGACACTCAAGTTTTCCCATTGACAGGTCACCATTTCTTAGCTGACCTGTTTTTAACTGAAGAGAGTAGTTTGTCAAATTGAAGTGTTACAGTTTAGGGGCTGCAGTGGTAAAACTTAAAAATACCATAGCATGAATAATTGTGAGAGGTGTTTCCCAGCCGCAGGAGGCTGCAAGTTCAATACAGAATTGCAGACCGAGTCCTTTAAGCAAGTAACAGTGACAACTTGAATGCTTTTCTTTTCTGTAGACATAATATGCTCCATTTCTGAGTGCCATTTAAAAGCTTTATTAAAATGCTACACATGCTCTGCTTTATTAATAAATATCATTTTAGTAGTCTAGTGTTTGGAATAGAAAAGCAAAATGCAGCTGACCTATAGTAACTGATGATTAGGCTTAATTCAGAAAGGAGCAAAATACTGTAAACCAGTATTCACAAACCTATTAAAATCAGCATTTAGAATATAATTTTTTCCTTAGCTTATTCATTAGACAAAGAAATGTACTCTGTGGAGTCACAGGTCAGGTGAGAGAGCAAAGTCAACCTGACAGATTTTTATAGTTAATACTGTTGAATATGATCTTAGACACAGACTTGCATCTCCGTTACCCCAATATTTGACTAAATTTACTTTTTACAAAGATTCTCATGCATAGTGAAGGGAGACATCAGCTTTTGTTGGCAAAGAGTCAGATTTGTGGCATGATGCGTACAAGTCACCTCCTCAAACATCACATATATAGGTGTACTATTCATTATTGATTTGCCACTGTTTTCCCTGACAGTTTAAATGCTGTGGTAGTGATTCTGAAAACCAAAATGTCTTGGGATTGAACTGAGAGGCTGAAATCCTTGACTCAGCCTCACTTGCCTTTGTGCATACGCAGGGTGAGAAATGGCCTTGGACTGAGCATCTCTGTCCTCACAAGGAAACAAAATATACTAGGCAAAATTCAGCATGGTAAACTTGGCAGAGTGCCACCTACTTCTGTGCAGTAAAATTGAGGATCCACTTGTTAAGACATTCAGGTCCATATGCATTTTTAAAATGCATCTACTGTTATCAACCAGTATCAATCAACTCATCTTGCATATACAATTTTTGTTGTACCTCTCAATGTACTTATTTATATTATTTGTGAGTGTAGCTTGTTTCTCCGTTATGTTCACACATCCTCTTTTTATTCAACTTATCTAATTAAGGAATTATTTACAAATAAACATAAGGTGACTCGTAATGATTGGACAGACATTTCTGGTCATGAACATTCCAGTGAAATTTGTGCTTGTAAAGTGCGTTTGTTTGGTTTTTAACGTCAAAACCTCTGGTTTTGAGGAAATGTAAAGTTTTCTTGACTGTGTAAACTTCTGTGAGGAAGCTTTCCCTGGGTGCAAGTGAAATTTCCACTCAAAAGAGGGGAAAAATGCATCCTAGGTTAAATCATACAGCCTCACCTGTAATTAGAGTCGAACTTCAGGCTGTCAAGTTAGTAGCTCAGTCTCCCTGTGTTATAAACGGAACACAGACCGAAATTATTTTATCAAAGGTGATTTAGAGGAAAAGCCTGCTTTATGTGCTCTAAATTAGCCTCTCTGAGGGGAAATCTTTTTAAACTGACCATAGTAGGCAGCTACAGCTGAGTTAAAAGCTTGAATTTAAGTAGGGTGAAATCCACTGTGAATCTGTCAGAGCGAGGTCTTGAACTTTGCCTGCAAAAACTGGTCGGTTCTCTGTTCCCCTGGCAGGTTAGTCCATCTGACTTCCCCTCTTCTGCCCACAGCTCTCTCAAAGACATTTTGAAAGGCTTCAGTTGTTTTTTATGTCAACATGGAACAAAATCATTCAAACTTTGAAAATTTTTGCTAAGTGGAACTGCTGTTTTCCAGCCAGCCCTATAATGGAAAGTTATGCACCTATGACAAAAAGAGAGAAAAATGTGAGCCTATCCAGGCTTCAAAATGTGAAGTGCTGCTATTAAACTGTAGACACAAGATGAATCATGTACCAGTTTCATGAAGTATGTGCACACAGGAGTCTTTGGCAGGTTCACAGCAGTTAGATCTATCTCCTGTAGTTAGTTGTAATGACAAATGGACTTCATCCTCCTGGCTGTTAAAGATGCAGGCGAACAGTTAATTTTTTTGCTAGCTCACACACACTCTGCCTTTCAATGTTTCTCTCTTTCTTTCCTTTCTGTTCCTATTCTCACCCAAATGCTTTAATCCATGACCAGGTTCTCTGATGACAGTGAGTCAATGCAAGGTCTGTCTTTACAAGAAAAACTTCCAGGTTTCCAAGCTTAGCCAAGTTTAAAGATTCCTGTTAAGAAAATGGATGCTGGTTCTTCTGTTAGGGGGAGGGAGCTTTTATAAACTCTGTGTGAATGCTGGCACTCGTGCCATAAGTATACTTGGAAAAAAGCAAACCCTACAGTTTGCACTTTCACCTATATCCAAGCCGTGTTTACTTTATTTACAAAGAAATGCTTTACGTTGCATTTTAGTTTCCTTACATTGTCTGCTATTACACGATCTGTTCCTTGTGTGTGGATGCCTATTTATCCTTTGATGTAACCTCATGTATTCTTCATATGTATATGCAGGAAACTACACATAAATTTAAAACCTAGGCAAGGAGGTAATAGAAAACATTCCTTATGCGGAAGAAATGAAAGACTCTTCTTAGTCTCACCTGTCATCTCAGTCTCCTCCTTTTTGGGTAGGTAGTTGAAGACCAATGGAACTCAGGAGATCCCTTTTCAACTGCACTGCCAGTGGAGGGCTTTTTGCTTCTGCCTCCCCAGCAGCTTAGGTTCCCACAGACTTCCCTGGGCTGAAATTCTGTGCTTTGACAGCACTGGCTTTTTTAGCAGTTCCCGCCTGGTATCCAAGATAACTGCTCTGGACAAATGATTTCTTAGAGATTATCAAAGCTAAAATGAATTCCAGCAGCTGTAATAGACCTACTTGAATCCTGCTAGAATGTAGATAAATTAAGAACATTTCACAAAGTTTCAAAAAATGACACCCAAGCCTTAAAACAAAAATCTTAACAGTGTGATTTGCCTCCGAGGAAAAATCTGCTATGACTAGATGCTGGCCATAAGAAGTAGCCACTCAGTCCGGTCAAAAAAAGTCAGACCTTTTTTAAACAAAATGAGAACGCTAACCTATTTTTGTCTGGCACTATAGGGAACACCTTGCAATAAATACAATATTCCTGAAGTAGCAATAGAGGTAACATCATTTGGTCTTTACTACCAGCTGCTGAGTTCCAGAAAAAAATCTCCTTTCCATGAATTATCATCCCTCCAGTACAGTCATACTCATAGCCACTACTGCATATAAAAAAAAAACAAAAAACCAACAAACCAACCAAAACCAACCAACCAAACAAACCAAAACACCAAAAAAACCCCCAAACAATCCCAAACTCAAAACCAAACCTGACAGGAGAAAACGGATATAAATCTCAGAAGTTAGCACTGTGCTTGCTCTTCAGTTCAGCAGTGGTCAGTAGCTCTGATTTCTGCTGTAATATGTCACATTCCTTATAAGTCAGTGCTACGCTGCTGATACCAAGAATTGTACCTACTCTGACAGTAGAGTAGACTAGACAAAGTGAGGCATTTCCTGGAAATTCCCCCTCTTACACAAGATTCACATTCACATTCTTTAAAACTCTCTCTGTCCTAACTTGACTTTCTTTTCCTCTTCCTTGTTCTATTCTTCTGCTCTCCTGCCTGCCTAAATCCCTCATGGAGCCCCATGCAATACGCTGTTCCTGTTGAAGTCACTGATATTATTTTTGTCAGACAAGGCTTCACAGTTTTACTGGTTCAAGATCATTTCCAATAAAATAAGTGACTCTTATTAAATCTGTTGGTATCTTATATCAATACCAAAACATCTTTCTCTCTCAACACCAAAAATATGAAGTTTGGATATGCTTCATTTATTAGTTAAGCATGACCTCATGATAGTATTACAAGATTTTTATTTTTTTTATGATTAGCTGTTTGTGTCCAGACTTTTGTTAGCAACAGTTTAACTTTAGAGGATTCTGAGGGACTTCAGAAGAATCTCACCATTCAGAAAATATTGTAGATCTTGAGAAAAAGTTACAGTCTTAATTTCTCTACTTTTCTGTTTGTGGTATTCTGTATGTAACTATCTTTTTACATGACGCTAGCCATCTCAATATAAAAACACATTTTTGCAGTCCAGACAGTCATTTTAATTTTGAAACTTTGATAGAGGTAATTTGAGGAGGAAAGTTGTGCAGCTGGTGAGGATAAAAATAAAATGTTTTTGTTTTGCAGGGTTGATCTGGAAACAATAGCTGGCTGAAGATGTTCATCAGCTTAGAGGTTTAGGAAAAAAATATAAAAGAAAAAGATTAGCCTGAAGCAAAAAGAGTCAAAGATGTATGATAAATCTCATACATGACAAGTCTTGCCAATTAACATCTCCAAATATAAGTCTTTACATTGTCGACTTCTTGAAGCAGTGTTTAGACCTTCAAACATCTCCATAAAGTGCCAAGTAACTGTATGTCATATATATCAATATCATCATCAAGTTAAATAGATTCTTCATGTTGAGAGTCAGCCTATTCTTTATATAGGACACTGAATGCAGTTTTTGCTGGGCATGACTAATGTATAATAACAAGAAGACAAAAGATAAACTGAGATGGAAACTTTCTGTACTAGTAACAAGTTCCTTGGAAACTGGTATTACAGGCATAATTTTCCCCAAAATTATTTGGAAGTACTTTTTGAAAATTAAAAAATGACTAGAGTAGATGTGTTGACAGGGATAAATGCATGCCTAAGTTGCATTTTGAGAAGAGCTTTAACAAAAAATGTGCCAGATCTGGACTGGATCTGGAAATAAACAGATCTCTGCCATGGTAGACAGTAAGATAACTGGATGCAGAATGAATAACAAGAAAGATGTTATTGAGGTAGGAAAAAAAATTAACTGGCATAGCATTTGTTATGTATCTGGTAGCTGCTGTAGGACTTCAGAACTGGAAATATGAGATGAAGGAAACTCAGTGGGTAGCCAGGTGAAGCATGGAGAAACCCAGAGGAATTAACTAGCTTTGCTCGACCTGTGCTGTCAGGTCTTCCCCCAGATCCAGGGCTTCAGGCCAGAGTGGTGCCAGGGCAGCGATGTGGATCTGCACCAGGACCATATGGGTCCTGTTGGACTTGTGGTGTTGGACAGGCAGTGCCATGGTGGCCACACACCCTGGCCTCCAGAGTGTCTGGCAAGAAGCAGTGTTCACAGGATGGGACAGTGTCAGTCTTCAGGAGGGATAAAAAGATGGAAGGCAGCAAATTTGCTACCAGATTGCAAAAATATGCACAAGAAGGGGAAGGGAACTGTGAAAAAGAAAAGCTGGAAGTGAACCAACAAGCACTGCTAATATTCTGTATGGCATGAGTTCCTACCCCATCTCCCAATGAGTAGCATTTGAAATGGAAAGATGGAAAGAAGTATTAAAATTTGGATCTGAATCTCTCTTTGTGAACAGGTAGCAAACAAGGGAGTGCAAAAACTTGTGGAATCAAATAAGCTGAAATATCTATGTTTAGGGGCTTTTGTTAAGCCAATATGCCATGTAGCACCCAAATTCTGGCATTGTGTTTCTGGTTTGTTCTTTGATCGGAAAATGAGGTAACATCATCTCAGAGTTAAAGCACAGTATCTATGTGAGAACTTTGGTCAGAATTAATTCACAGAAAGTATGAATTTGAAACAAGTGCCCAGGAAAGACAAAAGAAGCAAGAAGCATAGGTGTCCTCCTGGAGCTATCTATATTTGGTTGTGGAGGAGCAGAGATTGACAGAGTTGGTTTAAAAAAAAGAGGGGGAAGTTGAGAGGGGTTGAATAAAGTCAGCCAGATAACAGGATGCCAAATGTGGCCAGGTGTTTTTTCATGCTGCATGCAGAAAGCCTTTGTTTTTAATGCACAGTGTAAAACAGTAAAAAAAAGTTTCATTTCAAAACAAAACAAAAAGCCCAAAACCCCCAACTCAGCCAAACCCCAAGCCTTTACTCAGGAAACATGTTCACTGAAGTCAGCGGGAGTTAGCAGTAAGCAAAGACCTTAGGATTTGGCCCAGTGACAATAACTTTGTTGTAGAGCTGAGCACTTACATATTTTCATTGCAAAGCAATTTTAACAGCATAAGTTTTGAACCCCAGAAGTAGGAGTGGAATCACTGACAGAATATTAACTATAATGACTCCCAGTAGATCTCAGTCTTCCTTTTTGCTTTAAGACACTACAAATGTGGTTATATGGTATGTGGGATCTGGTGCTGATGTTAATTTGCCCTCGGTTAGTATCAGCCTCCTTGCCAGATGTATTTCCATATTTGCTTCAAGAGACATACTACCATTTAAAGTATTATAATACAGCTCTGTTTAAAAAAAAAAAA
>VXBL01002595.1:963483-1118061 GCA_013400195.1 Aramus guarauna
GGGTAAAATAAATTAGCAGACAGTATTGCTAGAGGTAGACCAGCACTTTTTAGCAGAACACTGCTTGGGGGTTTTTAAGGTCCAAGGGGGTTGTATTGAGTTTCAATTTCTCATAGGATCAATAGTGGAAATTAATGATGCACACTTCATAGATGGACAGACACGAGATACAATCTAGGATGATTAACCTTACATTCACAATCACATTCACTGCAGATTATTCATGAGAAGGAAAAGAAGCAAAACTCAGGCCCCATTATTATTATTATTATTCGTGAAGACTCTCAGCAGGTAGATACCAGTGTAGCTTCCTTTACCTCAGCAGGGCTGCCTGGATTTACATTACTCTGAAATCCAGCCCTTTAATCTCCAAATTTCATTGTGCCACTTCCACTGCAGCAAAGATTAGTAAATGACTAAATCGGCAGTTACCAAAGGGAAATCGCTGTTCCATTTAGAAGCTGAAATGGAAAAGAGATATCCAAACAGGGCAGCAAAATCTGGGATTCCCAGAAGGAACCTCAGAGATAACAGTCCAAATTCCTTCTATGTCAAGAGGCAAGAGATAACCACACTGTGCCTTATCCTAATGGGGACAAAGTATGGAGATGACCAGCTGCTTAGCAACCAGATGCATGAGGTGAAACCCAAAACGAGATGTTGTAAACACTTGTCTTGAAAATGAGAGTACAGGGGAATTGAAACAAAAAAAAACCCAAACAAAACCAAAACCAACCAAACAAACAAAAAAAGGACTACTCCTAACCATCTCTTCCTTTCCTCATGAGCTTTCATGTTGGTTTCAGGAGGAAAGACTGGAGACTATTCAATTGTCAGACCATGAAAGAGAGACAGAAGCCACACAGAGGTTTGCAGCTGGTTATTCCACCAGCCATCTTTCATAAACTGAATTATGAAAGATCTCCCGCAGCTGGTGCCACCCATGTTGGAACAGCTGTTTAGCAGCAGGGAGAATATAATCCTGGATATAAATACTCCTGAGAGGAGCAGCTCTTCTTTTGCTAGGTGAGGCAGGAGAGGAGATCAAAGGGGCAAAACATTTTCCCACCCTGATATAAAACAAGCAACAGGCTTTGGTCATGGCTGAAGTGTTGCTTAGTTTGATTTGTAATATGTTTTGATTTATTCCCATGTTCACAAAGGAGGAAGGATTGACGATTATTGAGCTCAACACAATGAACCCAGCAGATCTAACTGGGACTGTTAATCTGGTTTTCATAAATCAGATGATAAACTTTGGAAAGCTACAGTAAAGCTTCTCTGAAAGATCTTGTGAATTGTTAGCTTGAAACACTGCAAATTTGAGAAAGATTCACTGTTTTTCCTCTCAGCTAGAAGCAGGCTGAACACAAACCATAGTTGAGTGATATTACAAGGATTTTCCCTAAACTAATCTTGAATCAAACCTGTTAGGAAGTTTGAAGAAATACTAATAGAAACTAGATCTCTCAGGAAGAAAAATGTAATATACACTCTTCTTCCTAGATTACTATTTTTAATACAGTTTGATTAAAAGACAACAGAGGAATACACCAAAATAGGGCTGTTCAAAAACATAGCAACAAACATGCTGTTAGATAAAAAATTTGAGAGTTTTGGTTAAATAAATAAATTTATTAAATGTGTTGGGGGAGGTGGATTTTACTTAGTATTTGATAAAAAAGCCGTAACATTTTCTAGACTTGACATGCGTACAAGTGTCATTATATTTATTTTGCATATGTTTCCTCCTTTTTACAAGCTGCTTTAAACTGTTTAAATGACTGTGAGTCTTTTGAAGTTAATATGAAAATATATTTGGCAGGGAAGGTAATACGAGCTCAGGGTAAATCATGATTGTAGAATATCTAACACAGCGTTTACTCTTTTTATGCCTTAAGACTAAGTAGACTGATGGAGACAAAAAAGGATTTCCCTGAGATGTGATGGCAATTGTTATAGTCAATAAATTGTGTTTCCTCAATTCTATCATTCCCTGAACTGCATTACTTTGTTCTGCCACATCTCCTGATGAATTTTGAAGATATATAAAGGAATTTGAAGCACGAGGGAGACTTTTTCACATTTTCAGGCCTTAAAACTTTCACCACTTTATTTCATGTTTGTCTCATGTATTTGCTAATCCTAGTTCCTTGCAATATCGGAAGATGACATACCCAAAACTGTAGGATAATTTCAAACCAACTGCAGGAGCAGTTGTTGAGAACTAGATTAATTTTTCAGCTTGGTCTAAGCTAAACCAGAGTCTCATACAGAATGAACAGGTCTGCTAAGCAAACTCACTGTTTGGCTACATGTGCAGACCGTACCTCATGATAATTTAGAGGTCTGCCAATTAGAGATGCAAATGCACAGCTGTCAAGGATGTAGTACATCAGGAGAGGGATGAGAATGTGTGATTCACAGTGACAATTGTGGGAGCAGTGACAACTGAGCATCCCTTCAGATTTCATGCTTTCAAACCCTGAGGCTCTTTCAGGGATTTTTTTCTGTTACGCTCTGGAATGCCAATCAGAGCATTTCATTGTAGTTAGGACTCTGCGTGTGAAACAAAATCACAGGAAGAGCCCTGCCTGAAAAGGTTTGTATCCTAAATGGTTTGAGGATCAGTGAGTGGGTTTCAAAAACAGCATAGGGCAGGGAGGAGAATCTGAGGATGACGATCAGAGCAGCAAGAGCCAACCCCAGAGTTGCTGGAGGTACACAATAATTCACTAACAATGTTATTGTTAGGTATTATGGAAAATGTCTACCCTTTGACTAGTCCAATACAGCATTCAAGCAGACAGTTTGATTTATTTATTTTTTACAACAATAACAAACATATTTGTTCTAATGCCAGCTTTGCAATCTGTTTGCGAAAATACACAAATATAATAGGTAGCAGATTCTGCAATAATGAACACTCCCTCTTTGTCTGTAGTGGATTAAAAGGATACAGCTTCCAAGAAAGCTGGATAGGGCAGACACAAATACATGATAGGGCCAGATTCTCAGACTTTATAAATCAGCTACAATTGAAGTCAGTTTAGCTAATTCAATTTGTACTGGTAGAGTGTTTGTACTTTTTGTTATTTAGAAGGAAGAAGGTAGAAAAGGAATAAGCTTTGCTCAAATTTTATCACAGATGCTTTGCCAATAAACAATACCAACCCCTTAAGTGTTTGAAATATCCTTTTATCTTGTTAATTCTATAAGACATGGTACTTCTCTCATCAGCAGGCAAACACACACATTATTCATGAAATTGCATACTGGCTTTGGGCATATCATAATCTTATTTTTGCTCATTAAAATGCCAAGGCAGTGCATAATCAAATCCAGAAAAAAAACCACCCTTGTCTGTGCTCAGAAATCACTTACTCTTGTATCCCTCAATTTTAAAAAGAAAATCATTAGCCCTCGTGCTCACAAAAAGTAAGCACTTCTATTTGAGCTGGTTCCTTGTTTGCTCTTAATCAGGATAGCTAGCTGAAGCCCAGCAATGCTGCCAGGCTAGTTTAACACCCTGGTAACATCCAGTCCTTCAGCAAATCTAGTTAACCTCTGAAGTATGTTCTGAGGGTTACTAATACAAATTGAATGCTCCTTGATCCAGAAAATAGGCTGTGCTCAGTAGCCTAGATGCCATTCATCAAGACTTTTGTTACTTCTCTTATTTGAAAGGCTTTTGGTCTGAGTCCCTTTTGGTAATATCCCATGTATCTGACATACTCTAGCAAATCTTCACAACGTCATCTGGGCACTGTGCGTTTAAGTCCTTCTTTTATAACAATGTGAGAGTCAAATAATTTGGAAACTTGCACTGAGAGGCTGAAAGAAAGAAGAAATGATTCCTTACAGAAGGTGGACGTTTTTCTCACAGCAGAGTGAAATCTGCTGACAGAGCATTTTCACTCTGCATAGCTAAACAAAATAGCTACATTTTATAAGAATTGCAGGAATCAAACTGGCTTGATGGCTCATTCCAGCTCTGTTAATACCCTGTATTACTTGTAATCCATCTAATGATATTGTTAACACTAGTGTAAAGAAAGGGATAGAGAAGAGCAAGCAATAGCTTTTTTTTATTGCTAGCACTGTAGCTATACAGCCAAAAGCTGATGTCTGAAAGTGACGGCTTGGTTATATGGTCTGTCAGAAAGGTACAGTTGATAAGCCTGGTTCATTTGTTCATTTCTCCTGGTAGATAGTTAAGTGTGGAAATGTATAAAAATAATCTCCCTGTTGGCCCCACACTGCACAGGAGCCTCTGCTGCTGGCAAGGATGGTTAGCAGTGGCTGAGAAGGGAAAAGACCAAGCATCTTGGAAATTAAGCTGATGTGGGCAGACTCCATGAGGGTTGCTCTGAATGCCAAAGCTGATGGCCCAAGCAAACTAATATAATATAATGTAATGTCATATAAGTCCTCCTAGTAACCACCGTTCACTCTGAGATCACTAAAGAGGGAGCTTCAGGAAGGGGAATGAAGCATTTGTATGTAGGACATGGAGGGAATGTGGCTTTCCCTTTGAATGGTGAGAAGGTGTCATGAAGAAGTTGTGCTAGAAAAACAGTGATGGCATAGGGAACACCTGTCTTAGCATTTTAGTTTGATTGGGGAGTGTGGTTTCAAAGCAAATCTCCCAGTTGTTGCTGTTCACCCCACTTTGGTCCTTGTTGTGGTGCATAGAGCACAGGCTGCATCCTTGGGGGTTTGCTTGTGCTCCAGGTGTGCACCGAATGCACGCCAGGACTAACGGGCTGGTCTCGTTCAGAGTACTCTGTGCCCTGAAATGCATACGGTGTGTATGCTGGGTCCTCAACAGCCCCTGTTTTATTCTCCAGATCCACTCCTACTCAGCCACTCTGACTGCTAATGTAGACAAGCTGAAGAGGCAAGGGAAAAAGAGTTTCTAGATGTCAGGGAGCAGTTAGGAGCCTGAATAAATTACTCATTGCAGGGTGGACAATTATCTATTGTAATTGCAAAGCTAGGGATTATGAAACAGCTCAAAACACTGATACCGTTCCAACTTCCATAGGAAGTTCTTAAAACAAAATTGTAGAAAAGAGTTGTGTGCTTCCAATGCTTAAGTCAAATAAAGTCTTGGTGAGGGCAGGTGCAATTCCCATTCACATCAAATGCAGTGGCACCTAGTTAACACTAGGAATGAATTTCAATAGCTGTCTTTTTGCTGCCTCCTGTTTTCTGGTTATAGCAGCTAAAAACTTGTAGTATAGGGGAATTAGGAACAGAGGAGGTGCTGATAAGCTGCGGTTCATCAGAGCTTTCTGATCCCTTGAAGCCTGAACATTCAGTAACTCAGGGGAAGATGGAGATTGTGCTGGAAGATACTGGGGAGAAAAAAAAAAAAAAAAAGGTTCATCAAGCTCTGAGGTTGAGCTATTGCACTTATCTCTACCTTGCCTGTGGAGTTCGTATGTGCAGTCACTGAGAGTCTGTGTGACTGATAAAATGCTTTTAACTAGAGACAAACTTTTTTCTCCAACTCTAATTTCAAACTACAGGAACATACTGGATTTGATATCAAGGGTTCATATTTCTGAAGTGTCAATGTTGTGAAGTATCGTGATGCTATCACACGTCTGGAAATACTCTTGTGCTTGTGGTAATTTTATTTTTATTTAAATAAAAGCTAATTTGTAGCCTTCCTTGCAGAGAAGAAAATGTGAAAGGCTTAAGAGATGTCCCTCAAATATGTTTCTTAAAGCCTTTTGTGCTTGGTTTAGAGGGGTTTTTTTCAGTCTTAATTCAGGATTTTTCACTTAAGTGTTGAAGTAAGTATTGAGTACAGAACAACCCTGGTCACAGGTGTTTCCGAAGTTTGGTAGTGTTTCTTCCTGAGATTTAACTTTGGACTCATTCACTCCACAAAAGGAAATTATAAATAGTAAAATGTGCATACTTTCCTCTCTGTTGAAAGAGCTGATTCCTATCTCAGGTGAATGCTATAGCAGCTCTATTAGGAGCCAGTGGCATCACAACTGCATAAAATCAGTTTATGGCAGATCAAAATCAGGCATATATTAAATGCCTGTATTTAATATATTTGAAATCCTGTAATAAAATACTAGAGCTAGTCCATAGCAAACCTCAAAATGAGGAGATGGTGATAATTTAAGTAAGGGAGGTGATACTCACTTGACTGCAGCATAATAATCACTTAAGCTTTTATGGTTTTACAATTTATACTATCTGCACCACAACCCTTGCCGTTGCTTGGGCCAACTTTTCCTGAGTAAACAATCACATACCAGTACCCTATTTCAAATTGTCTCATGGGTCTAGTATGAGAAAGGAAAGTTGGATCAAATTTTGAAACCTGATGCCAATCTTCTAGTGCCCTGTATACGCTCACTTATGCAAGATGGGCGTAAAACACTCTGATCTGAGAGATACTTTTTAACAGTACTGAGCAAAGTGTATAATTAGCTGTGCAAAATGCTAAACATTGCCTGTGTTCTGCATTTTTGCACAGTCACTTCTGTACACATATAACCTATTTGGGATATAATAGCTGCAGACTTTCATCGGTGTTTTAGGTATGCAATGCAAGCTAAACATGTAGGTGTCTTCTAGCCTGAATGCAAATGATTCTGAAATCTGCAGGTGGGTAACAACAAGCATTCCTGCCTTGTCTGGAAATTATTTAACCACATTAACACAGGACAGTGCTCAGGGAATCTCAGAGAGGACGATTAGCTTGTGCAGAGATGCCTGCCAAATCCGTGAATGTAACTTGAGTATATGTGTCCTGCTCTGAACATTGTGGTTGGAGATGCACGGCATATGCACAGTTTGCATGCTTACCTTAGTGTGTATGCATATGTTTGGACATGCGTAGTCTGAATGCTGGACTACCCTTCCTTGGAAAACTGTTCACTTTTCTGCCTGGGGGAGGAAAGGCTGTTGGTACATCCCTTGACAAGCAAATGACTGCGCACAGGAGAATGGGATAAGGACAGTAAATGAAGAGCTCCTTAAAATATACTGCATATATTGTCCAAACTAGCAAGACAGTTGTTTCATGATAAAATAAATAGTGTCTTGCACAGCTTAGTCTTCTTTCTGTGGCAGAAGCAGTGTTTTGAAATTTAATTAACTTCATGTGGCACTGTAGAAATGGATGGCAAATCAATAATGAATGCCATTTCAGTCACCTTGTGGTGGTGTAATTCTCTGTGTTTTGCTACACTAATTAGGTCTGACTTCAGAGAGAAGCATTTCAGGAGCAAGGGGGTGAATTATTGCTGAGTTCCTGCCTGTCACTGGGGAGATGAAGTAATTTCAATACTGAGTAACCTCAGTGATTTCAGGAGCCAGTGACTTAACATCCAAGCAGAAGAGGGAAGATCTCACATTGTGTTGGTGCAGTTGTACAGTGAGTTTTGGGCTCAGCTAGCCCATGACTTAGGCTTCCGCTGAAAGAGCTTCAGAAAGCAGAAACTGCTCTTACCTTGTAGATGGAATTTAATGACTTAATTGCTGTTATTTACACATGCCCCCAGAGACTGAGAGGATTTGGCAAACAGGTGAGTATTTCCTTCGTTGGGATCCAGGGCTGCTCCCGTGAACCCAGGGAGAGTTGTGCATGCGGGATGGGCCCCTGGTTCTGATTCCTCCCCACTCCCAAATTCACTGTGGAGAAACAGCTCAGGGAGCAGAACGCAGTTTGCTTCCATGTAGCAAACCCAAACACTGTTAACTGGAGGCAATGGCAGCGCTTTGCCTGTTTATTGGACTTGGGGAGTATTGTGAAATGTGAGGAAGAGAGCTGCAGTGTCTCCCCTCTCCAAAAACCAGCCGTTTGTGTCTGAAGGTGGAAGAGAGGCTTACCCCCAGGATGCCTTGAGGCTCCTCTCCCACAGTGTGCTTTCAGCTGCATCCTAAGGAAAATGGGTAGATCAGGAGCAGAATCTAGGGAGAGCAAGTGCTCTGAGGCCACTAAGTCAGTGTGACAGACCAGTGCCATGCTTTTTTGGGAAAGTATGCGAACTCCTTCCCTTTATATTTGTGTGAATTATGATTCCCAATGATCATTCCTTCTAACATAAACAGTTTCTAATATAAACCATTCCTGCTGGTTACCACAGACAGCCTGAAGGGCATGGAAAATTTCAGTTGTTACATCACATTTGCCCAGAGAATTGCATCGATGATTGAAATGATTTTGCAATAGTTGGAATAATGCTGAGTGAAAGGTGATACAGAGGTATTACACTTCAGAGATAGCAAATGAGAAGTAGACACAAAGCTGGCTTTGCTTTTACCCAGGCTCTACTTGTGGGCCATTGGAGTTGACAAACCTGCAAAATTCTGCAGCTGATATCCTGACAGCCTGTGTGCCTCACCTAGCACCTTTCTCAGCTTTATATAAAATTTTGGAGGGGCGAATGATAAGAGCTCTGATAAGGTACAAGACAGTTTACAGGTAGAGAGTTGGAGTTAATAAATTTAAGTTAATAATGCCTTATGGTGGTGCTTAATAGTCTGACACAATCAATCACACAATCACAATATCAATACACAATACAATGTACAAGAATATATGTGAATGTGTGTTAAGTACTATTAATTAACACATTAACTATCAATTGACCAGTCAATTATACTGTTACTGCTCCTTAGCCTTCTTTCCTTTAAAAAATAAAAGAAAACAAGAATTTCTCAGTCAAAACAGCCTATAATCTCTGTTTCTGCCATCTTCAAGAAATTTAAGTATATCAAATATATTTACTGATTTCACTCCTCTTTTACTGCCATTTAACAGCTGTTCCTGAAATGGTTTACAGGCTGCTTAAGGACCATGCAAGGATGAATAATACTCTCACACTTGAATACAAAGGGTATATTCTCCAGCGTGTATTCTCTGCAGTATCTCTTTGCTGTCATACCTGAAAGAAAAGACCAATAGAATCATTTATTAGGGCTATCAAGTTTATTTTCTATCAGAAAGCACATGTAGAATAGTTTATATTCTGATTGGGATCTGTTTTCTTTGCTCTGAAATTGCTGGTTAAATTCTAAAGTAAATTTTATTGTTCAGGTGGTTCAAGGTCTACAGTAGGCTCCCAGGTTTACTTGTCAACAGCAGATCCCAAAACCAGGAGCCTTGCCTTGCTGTTGAAGAGGAAAAGACAGTAATTGTAACTGGCTTATTTGTTGCAGCTGCAGAAACTGAAACGATCGCTCTCCTTCAAGACCAAAAGCTTGCGGAGTAAAAGTGCAGACAATTTCTTCCAGAGGACTAATAGTGATGTGAAACTGCAAGTAGACTTGATGCCTGAGGTGAGCACAAGCACTGGGCAGCTCCCCAGCTCAGAGAGCCAGGCGTCCTCCCCCACCAGAGCCCAGCAGCTGCCAGAAAACAACAAGGCTCACATCTTCCAGGAGCACATCTTCAAAAAACCCACCTTCTGCGATGTCTGCAACCACATGATTGTTGGTAAGAAATTTTTTAAATCTCTGTGGGCGTCCGTGCTAGAACTTGCAGGATGACCTTTCCATAACTTATGTGAGCTCAGATGTCTACTTGAGAATATTCATGCAGAAAGGATCTGGACTTATGTCACATCTGCCACAAGCTAATACAAGTTCTGTATTTCTTGACAGATCTCTTGCCTTGTAGACACATACCGTTATCACAAATTACAGGTGAGGGTTTCAGCTAGAGTCAAATTCCTCTCTCATTGAGGTTATACTGATTACCAAGCACAAACTCTGTTGAATGTTACACTAGAAACAGCAGAAATCCGTCTTGCAAATTTGTGTCTGCTATTCTTCCACAACAGTAATTCTAACTCTTTTGCTCCTTGTGTCTGCTCCCAGTTCCCATTCACTGTGGCTACCATGCCTACCTGCTCCAGCTGCCTCACATCTCTCCTAAGTGACAATTGGGCAAGAAGTAGCATCTGCTCGGTGGTAAGCTCTGAGCTGCTTGTGTGGGCATGTTGGCTGTCTTGGACACATGTTTCGGGACAACAGGTCCACAGAACAAGTGACAGCTGAATTCACACTGCAAACTCTCTTGGGATTCTTCTACCTGATCCCTGCTACTCACAAAGCCTCACACAAACTTTATACCTTTGAGAGATCACCTTGTCTTCTCTCTGAAACTGTTCAAGGGTATGGAAGTTACTGCGAAGGACTAACTGACAGACAGACATATTGGACAGAGCTAATAATTTATTATTCTCTTCAGCATACGGAGAATAACTCCATACTGGGCCCCGCTTTTAAGGTAATTTTCGATGCAGTGTGAAGGCCTAAAAAGCCAGCCTTCATGCTGCCAATTATCTATGGGGCTGTGCAAAAAGAGGTCGGGGAAAGAAGTGGTGGCAGGTGGCTGGAGGTGTAGAACATGCATGGTCACCATTGTGGGAAGCTGCAGGCATTGCTATTCAGAAGTCTGGTCCTAGAAATTCACATCATTGCGACTAGCTTGATATGCATATGAGTTGGTCGTCTTGCTACTTATCATCTAGTTGTCCCAGCACAGCAGAACAGGAATAGATTCAGCAACAGCATAGCAGTGTGAAAATGAGTGACACAGTTCCCAAGTTTTTAGGCAGGATAAGGAGCAAAACACTGGGTTAGCTTCATATAGAAGCAGTGCAGGTCTTTGAGTACAAACTACTATCTGTAATTTGTCTAACTTATTGTAAGAAACTCATGTCCTATGGCATGGAAGTCACTGCCTTTCAGATAACAGTATGGTGATTTCTCGAAAGATGGTGATAAGATTGCTCAGTCTTTGTCAGGGAATGGTACCTCCTTTTCCACATAAGCATGCTCAGCGTCCCCGCCTTGTGCGGGGAACTCACATTTTTTGGAAACAGCAGCTGTCTGCAGAACACTGATGCAAGGGAATCCTGCTTCCATAAATTAAAGAATTAAACACATGAGACCTGATTTCATCCTCTCTGCACCACAGTTCTACTGAATCCAGGGAAACAGAGGAGATATGATCCTAGATTTTTTGTGTTATTTTCCAGTCTTTTAAGATTTTTTTCTGTTTGAAGTGGTAGAGCAAGTCAAAGGGAGAAAGAGTAAAGCATCAATATCAGGGAAGTTCATAGTCCAGAGATTGAAAGGAAGTCTGGAAGATAAGCAGTTGAAATAACTTTATGTATGGAAACAGGCCCAGAACCTGCTTCTCATGAAGTTGTATGGAGATTAGTATCATCACAAATCTGCACGACTCAGCAATACTGTTTCAAAACACTGCTGCTCAAGACAGATTATTACTGGCAGCAAACTTTGCAGGGAGTAACTCCAGTTCATAAACACCCATGCCCTTCTCCTTTGCTGGGCAATCTGTGTCCTGCCTGGGATGGGAAAGTCCTGAAGCATAGCTATGAACTTCAAAACATCATTTTTAACCCCACCTGCCTTCTGAACTTCTAATGTTCTTTTCTGTCCTCTGAGGGCTTCCCTTTTCTGTTCTGTATCTGAGCCACTGCATTAGAGAAAGAAGCCTTTCCTAATTGCTGAAGAAGCTAATGCGACCTATTTTGTCTGGCGGCAGGCTGAGTCAGGTGAATTTCTCTGACCTCCTCCAGCTCATCTTTGCTAGGAGGTATGGCAGAAAAGATGTTAAGAGTTTCACTTTATAATACCTTAGAGTCTAGATGCCCTGATGCTCATAGGCAGACGTCTACTCTATTCCTGTGATCCTCTGTCTTTGATCCTTACTGCAGTCACGCCTGGTTTAGCTGTATTGTATTTTAAGCAGCATGGGAGATCTGGATGTTACTGTTTGCAGCTCAATTAATCCATATAAGTTGTGCAACTGTTGGTTATGGGAATGGTGAAGCAAAATGGGCAGCTTTTCAGGAAATTGTGTCAAGTTTGCTCCCAAAGGCAAACTGAAAAAAATTCACTTCTGTGCAGGGACTCTGAATTTACACTTGTAACATGGAGCCTATTTGTTCCCTCTATTTGCATTTTTCACGGACAGTGACATTTTAGAGTAATAAGTCTATGGCTTTAAATTCCTTATTGATGAGAATAAAGGCAAAGACAGATACATGTTTTGAAGACTGGAGGAAAGAGTCCAGGAAAATCCCGGCTTGACTTTAGATGGTTTCAATTTTGCCACCAAGAATGATTCCAGGTTCACCTTAAATGGCTCTCTGATCTATGAACTAAGCAGCTCTGTTTGGTACAGGGTGGCGTGATGAACTGTGCATAGCATGAACGTGCAGCACGCACTTCAGTCTCACTAGCACGGCAGAATCGGTCTGTAGCTTCCGACTGAACAGGACACTCAGAGCAGAGGCAGCAGACTCCCTGTGCTGCTCTTTTTCATAGCAAAATTAAACCAAAGGAACGTGAAACATTATCTTCCTACAAAAAATATGTGCATCATCTCTCCTTGATTGTTAGGCACTATGAGCCAAATGTTGCTTTTGGGATGCAGCACGTGTGCCTGTTTGTTCATTTGACAGAAGTACAATCATAAGATAAAGGCCAAATACATGTACTTGGTTTCAGCATTCAGAGGAAGATGTTTACTGGGATCAGTATAATCCATATTTACTAATTCAAATGCTTTTCATGCATCCCAGAGTGCAGTGCAACATATTCAAAAGAAACTGTTTATTGGTTCGATTACAAAAAAGGAAAACCGGTATTAATAGTGTGCTTCATACCTCACATTAAAGAGAGGAGTTGACATGTTCCTACTAACTGTACTAGACTGGGGCTAAAGTTCCATCTTGGTAAACAGAAGGAAATTTGGTATTGAGGCAGTAGTTTTCTGCCAAATGAAATAAGGGAGAAAATTTCAGATTCAAGGGAGCTCTGAAGAGCGCACAGAGGATCCATTTTATGTTAATTGGGAGTTCTTGCAGCACCAAATACTCCAATACAATCGTCAGTTCTCATACTGAAGTCAACAGTAATAATTCATGTAACTTCAGAGCAAATCAATAGTATGCTGGAGCAGATTCTGTACTCCTTTCTGCCACTCACTGTTTTGCTGCTGTGAGCTCCAAGTGTTGGTTGGTTTAGGACGGAGGTTCCAGGTTCCATGACAGGTTACACATTTTCCTAAATATATCCATCCATGAACATCCTCTCACAGTATGACTCTTAGAAACCCGGTCATTTGCTGTTCTTACTAGTGGTATTTACTACTATTTTAATATCTAACCCCAGCAAGGGAAAATTTTGAAAATTAAAGTATCTTGTGGAATGTATCATAAGATCATTATTTAGAAGACACTGGTTTGTTAATTTTACATCACTGTGAAATAAGATCAAATCAGAACACCTCTGAGTTTGCTTTGTGTTATCTACCACTTTCTGTGTTTAGCGAGAATGGGGTAAGCTTTGGTAAGGACCAATAAGGGGAGGAAAAACTGCCTGGCACTGGCAAAGATAGAAACTATTAATATTGCATCAGATTAGAGTCTTAAACTACGCTGATCAGAAGCAAGTTCTTGCTCTTCTTCAGTCTGTGGTGTGTCATCAGTCATCTCTGTGATACTTTACTCTTGAAGAAAACATGATGTCAGTAATCTACTCTTGAAAAACATTGTGTATTTTTAAAGAAACTCCATCTGTAGACTTCTCAACATTTTACTCATTTGGAGTTCATTTCCTGTGCTGACTCACATGGAAAAAATTTTATTTTCCACACATTCCAAGCATATTACACGCAATTAATGCATTCCCATCTAAGTCAAATATAAGTAGTGTAGCAAAAAAGCAAGCCACTTTGCTTTTAAAAATAGCTGACTTTAAAGTCAATCCTTTAAAGCTGTGTTTTAAAGAAATAGCTGCTCATTTCTAACAACTTCTTTGTATGTTTCTTTGTATTTCAAAAGTGTACTCAGCATTTTCATTCCATGCTTACCTTTAATTCTGACACAGAATTTTGACCGACCACCTGTTTTATTGACATACCTGTTGGGATATCTTTGCCTGGAAAGACATGTGAGAGGGCCACAAACTTTCAGAAAGACCAAACAAAACTGTGTTCTGCAATGTCAAATATTAGTCAAAACTAGGTCCTTCTGGATATGCCATCTCTGGCTTAAGTATCTGAGATATATGCATTTATAATTGGTCTCAGGGCAATCAAGTTTCTGGTTTGGATGCAGATTCTCCAGACCTTTGCAGCTCTGGAGGTAAATAACTCAATACCTGCCTTCTCAGAGAACTAACTAGGTTCCAGTAAGAGAAAACTGTAGAAAACAAACAAGCAAACAAAAAAGGTAAAACCAGTAATAAACCCCTAGCACAGTTTATTTCCAGTCTACAGTGCTTAAGCAGTGAAATTGTGCTGTCCCTTCAGTATTGACTCACTCCTACCACCGTCTGCTCTGGTTTAGGGCATTTGTTCTGGAGTTTCAAACAACCAACAAAGTGCCATGAATAATTTGTTCTGGCCACATCTTTTAAAAGAAGCCTGTATTTCTTTATTTCATTGTGCTGCTGTGGCTACTAGAACTTTCAACCACTTTTATCCCCAAAGCTGTAACGCAACATCCTCCATAAAGCTAGGCTCAAAGTTGATAAATTGACCTAGCTTTTCAAATTCAGGAATGAAGGAAAGAGAGAGATCTGGATGGGAGCTATGGTGTCCCAATTTTGTTAGTCGCTACATCTGAACCTCTTCTCTTAGACTATCAGTAACTGCAACTAATAAGTAATGGAAAAACTCTGTAGTTTGAGGAAGTGTTTATATAACTGTAATTTATGTGGATGTTTATTAAATATAGCAAAATTTCACAGGAACTATGACACAGTGCTTTCTGCCTCCAGTCTGTTCAGCTCCCTCATAAAGAATAATCTTGTCTTTTTTTAAGCTTGCTGCCTCACTCCATTAAGTAGGCATTCTGGTTTGATCCAAGCCTGCCTTTATTTAGCATTATCCAGGTAGACAAGGATGCGATAAACAGTCACGGATTGATCACCACTGCTTGGCAGCTAAACAAAGTAGAAGTACTCCGGGGAAGCATGACTGTAACTGAAGCTGTGTTTCCAAAGCTATGGTGGTTTGGATGACTCCTCCAGAGCTCTTAAAAAAAAAAAAAAAAAAAAGAAGGCATTTTTTATTTACTGAGGCATTTCTTGCAGGATAAAGGAAAAAAAAAAGTTATTCATTCAGTGTTCACCCTGCCGTCCACTCTTCCCAGTGTCTCTAGCAACTCCCAGCACAAATGGCCTTGGATGATGAGATTCGTGTTGCCACTGCATCAGCATGGGAGTTGTCCCCTGTAGAGAAGGGTAAAGAGCTGCCACTGTGAGGAGATGCCTCTGGAGCAGCTTGTGGAAACAGCTTTGTGTCCACCTCTCCAATGGGCTTGAGCAGTCACAGCTGAGCCCTCACAGATATGTTTTCGAGATAATAGACTATTACAGTATAAAGTAGGGTTTGTGTGTGTGAATGTTGTTTATTATTCATGCAAAAGGGCAAAGGGTTTCCCTATGGAAAGATATTTTCAAAAGCAGCTGAATCCATTCTCCTTCGGTTTTGCTTGTGAAGAAAATGGGCAGTTGTGCAGCCACATCAGTGACTGGTACCAGGAGCCATCCCATATATTATTAAATGGCCTAAAGTCCCTGTCTCTCCCTCCCCTTTCCCTCCAGTAAATCCACTCCTGGATTTCAGACACTTAGGTTCTCACTCCAATTGATGCTGAATGGCTCTGGGCACCTAAATCTTCTAGTGCTTTTGAGAATCAGTGTGAGTGAGAATTACTTCAGTCCTCTCTGACCTGCTGTGCTAGGATTTAGGGCAAAGAAAAACATTGTATTTTTTAACACACATCTGCAAAAAAATTATGCAAAATAATAATTTTAACATATCTATTAGCTTGAAATTGAACCTGGCTTCTCCTATGATTTCTTTCTTGAAATAATAGCTCTCCATAAGTGTAGACCTTCCCACTTTTGAGAGGACCACTGCAAGAAAAGCTAAACAAAAGCCTTCTGGAAATATGAAGTACTATAATAATCAAACTGTAGAGTATGCAGTTAACTTTTAGTTATAGACTAGTCAGGTATAAATAATGTCATCTGGACTCTGAAAAATTTCCAGAAAGTGGATAGTTTGTCTATTAAAATACATAAAGTGGGGATGAACAGATAGAAAGAGGTAGAAACACATATAGTAGATGCAGTATAGGTATGGTCCATCAGTATGTTTCGTATTTTTAATAAGCATGACAAGAAGTATCCAATTCACACAGCCTCACATTTGTAAAGTAGCTACAGAGGGCCACACATTATCCCTGCATTAAATTAAAATTTTTCTTTGTTAATAAAGAGTTAAACATACTTTAAAGCAAATATTGAAAAGCAAATATTTGGTCTGTTTACCCTGTGGGAGGGCTTCATCCTCTGAGATGAGGCAAGAATGTTATCAGTAAATTGGATAATCAGGAACTGCTTAGCTGAGAAAAGAGGGTGGAAATATATTTTAAATTCTAATTTGTCCTTGAACAGCACCAAGCATGTTTCACATTTGTTACTAGATAATTTTCAAGCTCACTGTACTTTTGTGGAAATTGCTATTAATATGAAACTGCAGTTAATCCTCAGTGAAAAGAGACTTTAAAGATGTTGACCAGCATTTGCTGCCTAATTATATGGAAAACAATAAAAATTTCCAGCACATCTACAATCAGTATTTTAACATGATGTTAACCAAGATGATTGTTGACCAAAAACTGCATTGAAAAACACCACCCTACTCAGTAGTGGCCATTGCTCCTGTGATCAGCCCCAGTGAAGAACTTAATGGTAAACTTAAGGTTTGTTAAAGACCTAGGAATGAAGCAGAATACAGGATTTCTTTTTTATGTCCTGCTGTGTACTTTTCCTGAGCTCATATGGGACGTCGGGTGTTTTCAGATAAGCAAATTAAATGCATCTTCTTTGAAGCTGACCTTCTAGAAAAACTTTATTTTTCTACTTAGAGTCTTTGTCTACCAGAGTATCGCTGTTATGTGGATAATTACGTTGCCACATGGCTGACAAAAGCATCATCTAGAAGGGAAATTATTAGGAGCTTCACCTTACTACGAGTTGCAGAAGCCATAAAATGAGGCAATTAGCAGAAATGCTTTTGCAAGAAATAAAGCATTGCCATCATGTAGGGTAGAATGCCTACCCACAGGTGGTTGTTGCTGTCCTTAATATAGAAGAATGTCTCGGAGAGCAAATGATCCTTGTGGCTCACATGGAGCATCGCATGCTCTTTCTGCTTTGGTAATATGAATGCAAGTAAAAGCAACTTCAGCAATTATCTTCTGTAATCTGCCTTAAATTTTAGTTTTACAAGTGTATGCAATCTATAACTTTTTTCCTCTTTGACATAAATTTATCTTACATGCTAAAGGATGCTGCACAAACGTGGATCCTCTCTTTGACTTCTAATTCTGAAGACATGCTCTGCAGTTGAAAAATTGTGATTGCATTGTAGTTGCCTTTATAACATGCAGCCAGTGATCTTGAAAATCATGAAATATTTTGTTTTGACCACTAGATTATTTCCTGCTTAATAGAAGGGTTGGAAGAAAGAAAGGAAGAAGGGAAAAAAGGAAAAAAAAAAAAGGTGGCTATGTCTTCCTCCCTCTCCTCACAATAATTCCACTTTCCCAGCCAAGAGAAGAAATGGCATACAGCTGGTATAATCCCTGAGCCAGTGTGAACTACAACGTCATAGTCAGTATGTTCCTGATCGGCTTACTCAGCAATCACAAAAGAAAGGCTAGAGATTTAATGCACAGAAAGATCTCTCCAAATGCAGACTGGGCATCTTGATGAGGGAACTTGTATTTGCAGTGCTAATATTGCCTGTTTTTCTAGCTGTACCTCTCAGAAGTGTAGCAATCTTTCATATCACAAGATCTGTGGCACATGAAAATCTCCAGACAGACTGGAGACAAATGCCCCAAGTGTTTTTTTTTCGGAAGCATGGGGAAGAATTTTTAACATTGCTGGTTGCTTACAGAGCTCCATCATCAATGGGCTTGAAATGAGAGCCTGCTATGTGAAGCCTCATTTTTTTCCACCACTTTGTGTTTCTCTGTAAGCCCAAGCACAGCATGTTGGCATCATTAGGGGTTCATCTGCACGTCTATTTACAGCTGCAGGGTGAGATGTTGTCTGTCTTGCAGTGTTTGTTACACCTAGCAAATATGGAGAGGTTACACCAAGGTGCTCGGTCTGTTTGGCTAGGTCTAGTCCATCAACACAGCTGAGCATGGAAATCAATTTTCCATTAATAACCTCTGGATGGGTGTTGTGGTTTAACCCCAGCCGGCAACTAAGCGCCACACTGCTGCTCACTCGTTCTGCCTCAGCAGGATGGAGGAGAGAATTGGAAGGGTAAAGTGAGAAAACTGATGGGCTGAGATAAAGACAGTTTAGTAATTGAAAATAATAATAATAGTAGTAATGAAAACAAAAATAACAAGGAGGGAGAAATAAAACCCAAGACAGACAAACGATGTGAATGACAACAATTGCTCACCACCAACTGACCAATGCACAGCGGTTTCCCAAGCAGCAGCCCCCTGTCAACCTTCCTCCTAGTTTTATTGTTGAGCATGATGTCATATGGTATGGAATATCCCTTTTGTCATTTGGGGTCAGCTGTACCAGCTGTCTCCCCTCCCAACTTCTTGTGCACCCTCAGCTTACTTGCTGATGGGGTAGGGTAAGAAGCCGATAAGGCCTTGGCTCTGTGTAAGCACTGCTCACCAATAACTAAAACATTCCTGTATTATCAACACTATTTTCAACCTAAAATGTAGCCCCTTACCAGCTACTATGAAGAAAATTAACTCTATCGCAGCCAAAACCAGCACAATGGGACAGCCACTGAGTATGACGGGTCTCACCTCACCAGAAGGGACGACAAAGAATGGTTTCTCTGGGAGAGCAGCAGATGAGCAATAGCCTCTGATGAGCAGTTGTTTTTCATAACAAGATGATGACACACTCTGGCAGACTGAACTGTTAGTGATGTTCTCCAAGGGCAACAAACTCTTTGTTAGCTGAAACAGAGATTTTTCTGAAGAGCAGTAGAAAATTCAACACTTAAGACATTGATGGAGTTTGGGTGCATCTCTCACAGGTGCTCTTTCAAAGTGCCCCATCTGGAAATTTAGGCTGTTTCTTAACCAAAGAATCAAAAATGATGCTGAGCTCTTGTCAAGGGTGAGACAGCATAAATGCCAATGTAGAGAGGATCTGGATACCAGGCTTATTGAAGAATCTGTGACATTACACTTTCACCCTATTTATTCTTTCTCACACTCACTCCCTCCCTCTGTCCCTCCCTGCCAGCATTTCAATCCCTATGTCTCCCCTTCCCTGAAGGGAGGTCACTGCTGGCCTGGGAACGTTGGGCAAAAAGTCATGTCGGTCCCTGCTGTGATGCTGCTTGCAGTTACCTATCTCAGGTGCCACTGGACAAGGTCTCTGAGCATGCCCTGGCATTGATGTCCATGGCTTCCTCATCTCCAGGATCTTCCCCCATTTCCCAGAGCTCTCCTCAGGCCAGGGTCTTCTTTCTGGGCCCCTTTCTTCTTTCCAAGACCACATCTTCCTTTCAGGAACCCATCTCTTGGCACCAGATCTTCTTTCTGGAAACCAAGCTCCCAGTTCCTCCAGTCTAAATAGTGTATATGCATAAGAACAGCACATGATCAGCCTCTTAATTAGTGGATCGGTAACCTGTCTGTATTAATTGGGGGATTTGGGATGCATCACTTTTGTTTTGTCAAAGTGTTATCAAAATTTCCAAGCAGCCCATAGTGGTGGCATCTTGCAAGTAGCAGGCTCCTGTCTGAGAGTTCAGGAGTTCAGTTTCACACATTCACCCGTGCACTGGCACGGAGTTATCTGCTGCCTGTTTGTGTTCACAATTTCAGCTATTTTTTGGCTATGACAGCTCCTAAATCTGAATATGTGTATTGACCCAGCTCTCTGTTAGAGAGACCCAGCTATGTGCCAATGTTTTATGACACACTGATCTGCTTTTATTTTTTTTCCTCCCCTCCACACCAAATCATGCCTTCAGTGACTTCCCACTACAACTCCTGTTGCACTGGAAATCGTTTTGCTAAAAGCAAGGTTATTTGATGGATTTTGCTAGACTGTGGTTATAGGTTATATCATTGTACAGGCCAGACAGTTGTAGCTACCAAGCCTATTGCTACCCCTGTGGGTTTCCCTGTATCTAATAGTAGTAACGTAATTATGGTCTACCTTTAATTAAGGCTTCTGGACAATACCTACATAGTCATGCTGGTGCAAGCCACATGTGTAGATGAGAAGAGCTATGGTTTGAGTTGGCTTGGCTTGTTCCTACTTGAATCAAGGGTAAATTCAGATAATGCAAATACTTTCTAACCATGAACAGTTTATGAGTGATTCATTGAATTATTCCTGTTGATAGACAAAAATCTCAGAAAGCAGATTTTTGGTATTTTTGGTTTAATGATACAAATATTTAGAAATAAAGTAAAATTTCAGTTTAATGTCCATATTTTTTCACTCCCCAGATTGACCCCCAGGCAGGTAATACTCTTTTTGCATGGCTGAGCTGCAGAAACTTCTGTGCAATCATTTGACAGAAGTTTTTCCTATTAATTTAAACAGTAATTGATACCATGTGGAAGTGTACTTGTTGGTGTGCTTTAGGCCAGCACTGCTACGTGTCAAGTACTAAATTCTCTCAGGTTCTAACGGTGAAGGCTGAGATTGCTTCTTTGAGCAGATGACAGTAGTAAATAGAAGTGTTTTACTGCCTAACTTGTGCGATTTCACTGAAATCAGTAGCTTTCTAGAAAAAAGAAATTACAAAACCTTCCACTTGGTTTGAAAGATTTCATTTGAATGTTTTTCCACATTTACCATTTCATTTTTTGTTTTCAAAACTGCTGTGGAAAAGAAACTGAAACACTTTGTTATAAAATGTGATTGTAAAATTCTGTAAAGAAGCAATACATTGGGACTTACTGTAAAAATAACTTCCCTGAAAACCAATCCCACCAAACTGATATAATTGCCCAGTTACTTATGGTGGTGCCTTGCATCATCTCTAATCTGAGCAAATCACATTGTCACTTACACCTGTAGCTTCTGATGAAGTCCTCCTCAGCTTTGTGTGATCCAAGGGAAGAAATGGCTTTGGAGCAGAAGCCTATGTGTGCCCAGATCCTGACCATGCACTAGATTTTAGGTGGAGACACATGCAGTTGTCTTCTGTTGCTCCACTTTCCAGCTCCATCACTAGCTACGGTGAAATGGGCAAAAGAGGGAGGGAGAGGAACCGTGGCCGTGGTAAGTCATGCATCAGCATTTCATGTCACACATCAGCATTTCATGTGCAAGGCCCATTGTTGCAGGCGCTGCCAGTCAGTCTGTGCTAACAAAGACCAGGAACAACGCCCAGAAGTTGCGCTGATGAGGGAGCATTTTTGCTACAGGCGGAAAGAGCCAAAAATCTCATTATGTTTGAAACAGCCAGAAGGCCAGAGTAACTGGCTATTTACATATCAGGAGGTTTTTTTAACTAAACCTTTTATAGTCCTAATTGATTGTCCTAATCTTCTGGCACATAGCAGCCTCTCATTTCAAGCCTATTGATGATGGAGCTCTGTAAGCAACAGGCAATGTTGAAAATCCATTAGCAGACCAGAGAGGATATTAAATCCCATTGCTGAAGGCAAACTGTTCTTTTATTCTGTAACTCTTTTCCCACATTTTCAGCAAGCCCAGAGCCGTGCTCTTCCTTTCACAGCATAGTTTTTGTTCAGATATTGTTTTTCTGTTTTCCCACTCTTCTATAATGGTACAAGGCCCTTGAAAGATCAAGGTTTCAGCACATACAAGTGGCCCTACAAAATTCAACTGCTTTTTCAAAGCGTCTCAAAACACACACACAAAAAAAGGCTGTAACTAGATGGCTTTTCATTTCAACACATGTAAGAACACAGGTACAAATAAGCTGAGCCTGCCACCACGGAGATCTTGTTTGAAATCTGACTTTCATCATCTTCATCTCAAGAAGAGTTACTGAACACGCTATGTTTAGTAGTATTACTGAGACCAAGATCAGCCACTGATCTCTGCTTGTCTTCCTTTGGGACACCACACCAGGTTTAATTTCTCCATGTTCCCTTGTCCTGTTCAGCTCTGGTACCATCATCATCTCTTAGGCAGTTCAACATCACCTCCCATAGGCAAGTCTATGCCTGCCTTCTTTAGCTATTTTCCTTCTCAGCAAAGCAACCCAGTGCAAAGATCTACAAGCACAGGCTCAGCAGTCTAGAAAATTGTCAAGAAATTTGTCTAGGAAAGTAGGTATTGAGATATCGGTGTAGCTTGTTTAGAGCAAGGAACGTTAGATGTAATTTATTGTGTTTGATTTTTAGAGGACTGGGACTTTTTCTTTCGATAATAGTTAGCTGTTAGTTTATTTATCATGGTGTTCCAACATCTTAATTAACATTTAGATGATAAAAAACCTGAGATGGTATTTTAAGAAGTATGGAGGTGGATATTTCCTTTCAGGGACAGACATTTATAGCAAAGCTGCTGAGTATGTGGAAAGTGCATTGCAAAAAAAACCTCTTGTGGCCAAATTTTTCTGCATAGGGCAGTGAGTTTCATCCTCTTCTGATCACCAGACATCATGAATGAGAATCACTTTTGCACCAAAAACCAGGAAAGGCCTACTTGCATTTTAAGGAAGTCTCATTGTTCCTGAACCACAGAATAAAAGGTCTGACAGCACTGGAAGTTCTTTGTCAAGGAGTTACAGAGTTGATTTGCAAGAGGAATAAAGGCTTTTCCTCTTGCTGATATGTATGATTTAAAACCATGAAGTTAGAAAGGACTTTATTTTAGCAGGAATATTTTTCTTCTCTGTAACAGCCTTGAAGAAAAACCTGCCTATTACTGCCTCAGTTTTTTCTCAGCATGTCGTTTCTAAAGAAAACTATGTCACTAGGAAGTCAGTTCTAATTTTATGCACTGTTTTGTAGCCTGCCTACATGCAAGGCAACTTTTCTTGCTATTTAAACATTGGATATTGTTATGGGGAAATTGAGTGTGGTAGGCACTCAAACAGACCCATACCTCTCAGTGACATATAATCTAAAATTTATTAATTTAGCAGGACAGGTACCATGGTTGGATATCAAGTCCTATTCTACAGAACATAAATATACAAGTCCCAGCTTCTCCTCACACACCATTTGGTTTAGACTGACACAAGGTCGACTAAAGGGAACTTCAGCCAGTCAAAGTGTCAGGTCCAGATCTGGTAGCTTGGTCCCAAATGGAAGGGTTCCTCGCCTAGCTCCCACATGTTGTTGGACGTCCCTGTACAGCGTACCCCCCATACCTACTTATTTAACCTACCACGGTTCTGCACGTTTTGAACTGGCAGATTTAACTGTTTAAAAAAAAAATAAAAATCTACCCAAACCCCATCCTCCTTGCTAAAGAGTAAAAGCTTTGAAGTCAATCCCATGCTGCCAGTTATTCATGAAACATTGCCTAAATAAGATTTTTGCTTAGTTTTCTCTGTGTGTTTTGAACTTTTTCATCCTACATTTCTGTTATTCATTCATAGAGTGCCTTTGCCACAATGTTCAAAGGATTGTAGACTATCTAGTCAGGTTAAAAGAGAAGGGTATCTGTAAAGTGCAATTTAATCTCCCTAAAAAAGGGAAATTGATACCTTTGAATGATCAAAATGACAATGCCAAGAGCTGCCACAATACATTTATCTGTGGGCTAGTTAGGAACAATACACAGCAGACCACAAAATTATTATGTCTTCTTTTTATTGCTTTTTGGACCAATCCATTCAGTCCTGTATTTAGCAGTGGAAAGTGCAATGGGAGGATTGCTAATAGTACTGGTAATTTTATGTGAGGTGAATATTTGTGTATCAATCAATGCACCTGGCAACTGTGCATCCATTGACTTAAATTGTCAGTCAGGCGTCAGAGGGCAATGACTTCCAGCCGGTGGCCATCTAGGGTGGCTGGGGAAATCTAAGTTCAGCTTTTCATCTATAGCTTGCCTGATGACCAGCTGAAGACCTGTGGCTCTGTCCTCTCCACAATCTCAGCTGGGGCAGGCGATGGGGTCCCAGCCTCAATTAAGAAAAAGAAACGGGAGGGTGCCGGGTGTTAGAGCAGAGAAAGGGGGCTATTCCTGAGGTGGCAGGAGGCACCTGAGGAGGCTGAAGGCCAAGGAAAGGTGAGCAAAGGAATGCCCAGCTCATCCTTACAAACCTCACGATTTGAGGGAATTAGGCTCAAGATTTTTAACTTTAAAGGTGTGAATGTCCCGCGTAGAAAATGCGATTCTCTGATCTACCCACAGCTCTCAACTGAGGCAGAGCAGGGGAAGGAGGAGGGCAAGCGCTTGTCCGGCAGCAGCGAGCCGCAGGGACAGGAAGTAACCATAGAGGAATTTTTAAAAATAGTCTTCCTTTCAGCATCAGAGCTTTTACGCAAAAACGATTAATTAAAAATGAAGAAGGGGGGTGGGAGAGGAGATTGCGCAAAGGCTTAGAGATGACTGCAGGGGCACCAGTGCCATTTCAGGGACTTTTCTTTCTCCTTCTAAGGTGACATACTAAACCCCTCACTGCTACAGTACTGGCCCAGGTTGCTTAACTTTCTCCATTTCCCAGAAATACTGGCATGGAGACAGCTTTCTGGTGACAATTGCAAATGCGCTTGGGGAGAAAGGGGCAAGGCACTCATATTTTTATCTGCCTCCCACAGCAGAAGTTGAAGTTCTATGGAAAATATGTAATTTTAAATGTATTTATTTATGAAAGTTTAAAATCAAAACTGGAATGATAAAAAATAGTGGTTGGGTCCTAGCTGGATTAGCTGGAGGTGATAATCTCTCTGTGTCTCTTTCCCTTCTTTCTGTCTTTTATAGACCTGAATTTTTTTATCTTTTCTTTTTTTCTTTTCTTTTTTCTTTTTTTTCTTTTTTTTTTCATTTTTGCATAAGTGCCTAATATAGTTATCATTATAGTCAGCATAATGTCATGTTGTTACCACCATTTGCAGTTTTATTTCAAATTTCTTCAGGCTACAGGACTCGTTCTCCCTCCCTAGCTATTAATCTTATGTTGAGTCTTGAAACAACAGGCAAAAAGCATCAGCCAGCAGTGTTGCAGCCATAGCTGTGCTGGCCAAGAGGATGATAAAGGTTCCCTTCATATATGTGTGACAAACATAATTCTCATTTGCATTCCTTAGGATAAGTGTCACTTTCCTGAAATGCAGAGTAGTTACCAAATTACTTTTATGGGAGAGACAGACATAAAGACTTGGAATCAAATTCTGTCCTGTCTCTTCTGTCTCTCTCTGCCTCTAAATCTTTCCATTCACCTATATTGAGGTGTTCTGCTTCAATTTAGGCTTCCTCCAAAAAAGGCTTAGATTTATAAAAGTGATGCAGTATGTCCTTTTGGTAGTATTTGAGGACAGATTATCAGAACAGTTTAAGATTCAATTTTCCATGGCTGTCCTGGAAAACGTAGCCACTTGTTTAGATATTCAAATGGGAGCTGACCCAGTCATAGAGTATTTCTAGCAAGGCATTATTAAACATGACCTGCTTCTCAAAACAATGCGTCCTTCCAGTGCCAGGTGTCTGGATACATTAGCTGGTATCTGAAGAAAGTGACTGTGGCAGAACCTCATTTGTAAGTTTATTTAAGAGCTACTCAGGTATCCTGACATAAAATTTCTTCATTTGCTTGCAGTGAAACACTGTTTCTTTTGTCAATTTTGGCTTTTTCATTTGCAAAAGGAATACTGGCCTTTACAGACTGTGAGATAATTAACAGATACACTAATATATAGGACACAGAGGACATACAGGCAAATGTATATGTGACTGTTTTTTCCTATATGAATTTCATGACTACATTGACAGTTATGTTTATGGGCACTACAAGTCAGCTAAACATGTCCTGTACTTTCCATTCTAAACCCCCAGTTTTAGCAGATTGCAATTTTTAGCATGTAAATGCCAGCATCTGGGTCAAATAGCACCGTATTAGTGATACCTCTGACAGTTTTACCCATTAGTTCCTCAAATGGGAGCCATTCCATCCAAGTTTTAGCAAATATTCTCATATTGCAAGGCATAAGGAGACAAAGACAGTGATCCCATAGGAAAGCCCATGAGGCTATTAATCACCTTGTATTTGTAATTAGGTTACTATGGTACTCAAGAGATGATGCTAAAGGACACACTCTGGCCGATGAAAGTAGAAAAGAAGTATTGAATACAGCTGCCCATTCATTGAACACTGTCCACCCTGTTCAGCCAATTAAGTAATGTGCCTTGAATGAAAATAGTGACAATCACATCCCTAGATTGCAATCAAAAAGTGACTCAGCAGAACCTTTGTTCTGGCATGCTCTGCTGAGCATTTAACAATTTGATCAAGTAATCTTAGTAAGGGTCTTTGGAGAAGAGGGTGGGAGGGATGATTACTTTTCAAAGGGAGTAACAAAAAGTCTATCAAAGCTGTTAGTTTATACTCTCTTTGAACAAAAACCAGAGTAAAAAAGTAGTTAAGGTATTCCAAGTTTAGCTTAATCGCTAATCCTTTAGTTCCTCTATTTCTGATCCACCACAAATTGAAATGATTCCAAATGGGCTAAGACATTTCAGTGAGTACTTTATACCAGTAGCTTCCAGCTGTGCTTTAAGGTTGGCATAGGAGAATATCTGCTAATGGGAATAAATGGTAGGCTGCAATCAGGCTGTCAGCTATTTAGGGGGGCAGGAAGCAAACAAGAGAGGGGTGGTCATGCTTGCAGGATGTCAGAATATGTTTGGCAGAAGTCCCTGAGGAGAGTGGTTTAGTAACTCAGACTTCACTACTTCTGCAGGAACACCACCCTTTCCAGACACTGCTGCAACCATCTCAAATGTGAATTTACTTACTCTTCTCCTTCCTCATGCCTCAATCTACAGAAAGATTAATCTAGTAGGAATAAGCACACCACAGAGAAGCTTTTGACTTCAAACAAGCCCTGCTGCCCTATGGCAAATAAACAAAATTATAGAAATTCCTGTCAAATAGTCTGCCCCATGGTGGTGCTAGTTGTGTTGTTATTGACATCATTTTTTACTTTCAGTCATTAATACCGCATATTTTCTACTATTTGATGTATGTTCAGACAAAATTCCCAGCTTTCTCCTGCTCTCTGGGGGAATTTATTGGAAAATAATGTTTCAGCACAGTACTATATCCTGTGCCACCACTTTATGCATAATGAAATCCTTCTCTTGCACTGGCAGAGTGGTAGAACTCTCACTCTGTACATGTTTGTAAGATCTGTGTTTTGCCTGCTTTTTCCCCATTTCAAACTACCAGGCTGCCTTCCAAAACCAGCCCCATTCAGGCAACTGCAAAGTCAACAAACTTGCTTACATGGGACACCAAAACCTGATGCAACGGGTCAAACACTGGTCTCATTTACACCTATAGCAAATGTGGATCTATTCTTCTGCATAACATGAGCTGTGGCTGTGCTTCAGTTCTGAATCTCAGGAACTTTTGGATCGGATACATTGCCAATATGTAGTTTTCTAATCTCTGGCATGCAGTTTTGAAATAGCTTAGCCATGACTCTCTGAAGATGTTTGATTTAGTGTGATGGAGATCAGAAACTGAAGAAGAACTAATTATCCTGGGGGAAAAAAGAAAATGTGTCATGTAGAAATGCCATTTTTGGAGCTTGAGATATGGTAGTGAAGTGTAAATACAGAACAAATGCTTCTTCTTTAAGCCCTTTAGGTATTCCTCATTGGGAGGCAGGGAGATACATGCAAATTATTTCCAAGCTGCCTAGACCCACAGTAAGCCAAGTAGTTAGAAATGGCAATGAATTAAAGACTGAAGCTTTTGGTAGTTATAGGTAATTTCATTTTGACTTACAAAGACTTCTTGTAGACTCAAGTGTGTGACTGAAATACTTTTCCTTTCTTAGAAGCCACAACTTACCTACCCACAGGTAACAAATGGCATTCAGCAATGGAAATATAGTTGCTCTTTTGTAATTTATTGTCTTGCTCATTTTCATATGATCACAGATATCTGTTCTGCAGAAGTTGGGGTTTGACTTTTGAAAGTAGCACAGTTACTTTGCATTCATTTTGCACTCATTTGAATGCGCAGGTATATTGACAAATGTGTATATTCTGTGATCACATGGTTATAACATGTAACCACCAATACGTTGTAATGTTAACACTAAAATGGCTGGAAGAGCATAGCACAGCCAGCAGAAAGGACTGTGAGACTGACTGCCTTTTTAGCTCAATCTCAGGAGTAACTTGGTAAAGCAGGTAAGACTTATAGCGGCGTGAGAGGAGAATTAGTCTGTGTAAGCACTGACACTAAATACGTGTTGTATAGGCAAAGTATGAAGTAATTTTAGTTTTTTTTTCATTCCAGCCTATAAATATAATAAAAAAATGTGGAGGAAGTCCTGTTTTCTCACTGTGCTAGTTGTTGACCATCAGGAAGGGTGATTCAGCATTTCATTGTCAGTAATAAAAGCACAGAGCAGCAGAAATCAATATTGGTTTGAGCATGTGTTATTGAAAAGAAACTACAACCAAAAAAATCCTCATAGCACAGTAATCCAAGAGCAACCATGCAGAAAGGAAAAAAAAACAACAAACAATGACCAAAAAACCTAGGGATGTGTTCTTCTAGTAAATCCTGTGTTTGCTAGGAAAAAAAGACCCCAGGACTGAGGCTAGATGTCTGCATGTACCCGATCAGTGAGGCACTGTGCATGTGCTCAGCCGAGAGGGTCTGGGCAGGCAGCAAGCGCCGAGCAGGCACTGTCCCCACTCCATGGGAGTCCCCAGGGTGCACCCCACACTCAACTGCGTTCGATCCCCATCTCTCCAGCAGTCTCAGCAGGAAGGCGGGCAGGATGTTGGTTCCCTGTGCTCCAAGAAGCACACAAGTGAAACATCTGAGTGCAGCTCACTGCAACCGGCCCCAGCTCCTCCAACCTGCCTCCATCTGTCTTGAAAGTGGCTACTTCAGAGACCTCTTCCCCTGACAGCGGTCCTGTCAAGGCTCAGGTTTTGTCACCAACTTGGTGAATCCTCCCTCAAGTGCTTCTTTCAGACATCGCATTTCACTGAATGAAGTCAGCAGCATGTACATGGCGTTGACTACTCAAATAACTAAGAGCTACATGAGTACTTTCAGATGCAGGATCCTTCTGACTAATATTCCTATCATGTCTGACTAATGAGGGCCAGTTAAAATGTCAAGAGTTTTTGGAGGTTTTTTTACTACCTTGTTTCTTACTCATTCTCACAGTAGATAATAATGAACTGACATGTTGTTTACTCATTCCATTTATACAGTCCTGTGGGGATAAAAGACTTGCTGCAGCTTAACTGCTTGTGCGTAGTTTAGGAACTTGTATGGGTGTATGAACAAGGGTGACTGTTCCTGCCTGGAAGCAAACAGACTTGGATCTGTCATTTAATAGTAGGTCCACACTGAAGATAATGCAGAACTACTGTTGCCTGAGTGCCAGCAGTCTGCTCCTGTAAGGCAAAATTTCTCCTGGAGCTCCTGTACCTGTAGCACTGAACTATTTCACTGCCAGTGAAGGAGAGCAAGGTCAAATCCTCACTGCCCTGCTTAGGGATGTGCAGGAGCTCTTCCTGCACCCTCTGAGCATTAGCCCAGGGAGGTGAGAGCAGCAGTCCCTGGGTGCATGGGTGGGCAATGGTAAGGGAGCTGGATTAGCCCTCTCATACACCCCTGGAGCTACTTCTCACCCACAAAACCTGGCCCTCCACTGATGGCCTGGCTCACCAGGGCAGCTCCAGAGCCTGAGTGCTCCTTCAGTGGTTCCCTCAGCCATGCACAGCTCTCATGCCAAGCCCTTTTAAAATAGCAAAGAAATTTTGCTTGATGTTCGCGAGGCAGAGACATCACTGGTAAGACTATCATACAACAGAGCATAATCCAATATATATCTAAAGGCAGCAATAGCCTAGGAAAGAGCCTGGGGGAGAAATGCCTAAAATGGAGTTGCTGTAAAGAAAATGCGTATAAAATGCATATAAAAAAAAGTACAGAAGGCAAAGAATGCTGTCAGTAGTTACTCTCCTGCAACTGACCTCCCCATCAGTTCTTCCAGGTCATTTGTTAAATGCATGGAAACTATTGATTTTGTCTAATTAAATCATTTCTGTGCATTTCACAGGGACAAACGCTAAGCACGGGCTGCGCTGTAAGGCTTGTAAGATGAGCATCCACCACAAGTGTGCAGACAGTATTGGACAACAGCGTTGCATGGGCAAGCTGGTAAGTGAGCAGCTCAGGGCAGCAAGTGGAGGCACCCGCTTGTGCTGGAGCCACTTTGTGTCCCTGACCCCCTGGCTGGCATTTAGCTGGTGCATTAATGGAACTGACACCAGGTCACTTTACTGAGGCAGGTAAAGTAAAGCCAGGTGGTGCCCTATTATCAATTTGAGGAATTGCTACTACTCAAAAACCTGAACAGAAATGAAACACTAATATGGTCTGCTTTGTGGATGTGAAAATACAGTTACATAATCCAAATTCAGCTAAATAACGGCATTAATTCCCTTGACTTAAACTGTGCTTGCTGTAGTGCAAAACTCTCAAGGAATGCTATAAATGAGTCAAAATATTTCAATGGAGTTTAACAAATGAAAAATCCTTCGAATTATGTTTTATTGTTTTTTTTCCACTGTTAGGGCTTTAAGAAAAACCACAATTCATCTTAAAAAGAAAACCAAAGGCTATTTCACAGTGCAACACTACAGAGTTTGAAGCAATCTCACAGTAGGAGAGGCTGGGAGGAGACCTGCCCCTGTATGGACACAGCACCTTAGTGCCTGGGTCACCTTCAGAGCAGCAAATTATTGGCAAAGGCAGGACATTGTGTTTGAGACGATTCTAACACAACTTGATGACTTTTATGGGAATATGGTTCTTTTGGTTGCCTTTTTGAAAAAGAACTTGGGAAAATGACCATTTGGAATATGAAAACAGAATACATGTATTCATGTTTCAGATGTTCTCAGATTTGTTGCAACCTGAAGGCACCTGAGACACATATGAGCTAAAACCAGAGTTTCACTGTGTTAAATGATGAAAAATTGCAAGCATTGGCTTCAAAAGGTCTAGAAAACCCACCTTTCAGTGGAAAGATCTTTTCTCTCCGTGGATATTCAGTGAAAGCTATTGTTGTTTATACACCTGAGGCAAATCTTTATGCATTTAAACCATAATCATAGCCCTAGTGTGTGGCATTCTGGTATAGGAAGTTGGTCTGTGAAGAGCTAAATGACCTCATTGAGAAACCATGGACAAGCCAAATATTAAATCATGTGAACTGTTTCATGTATTTCTTGATTCCAGCCTTAGCTCTCGTGGTCACTATTTTACAAAAGCAGAAAAGTAGAGGCCAAATTTATAGCAGAAAGTCATCCAGCAAAGTCACAGCAGTTTTATGAGCTCATGTTGTGTCTGAATCTAGTTTCGGGGCAAACTGAGGCTGGAGAATCTGGAATTTATTCCGCTAAGAAACCAAATTTATTAATCCCCTCATTCCTTCTCAATCTGTACTGCAGCTCATTAGCAAAAGAACTAGTTGTCTATCGTTTTTTTGATGTATACTGAATATAGAATCAGGAAAATATGTGCATCTCCATGAAGCTTTTCCACTTCTCACTGTGACTGGAAGTTCTCACAACCTGCAAAGACTAGAAATCTGAGAGACCATTTGTGAATTTCTAATACCTTGAAGGGTGTTTCCAAAGACTTAGAACCTTCACTTTGGGTACTCAGCCTTTGCCTGAGATATTTGCTAGCTGATAAAGGAAATAGAGAGATAACAGGAAATGTTTAACCTTCTACGAGTGGGGTTTAGAGTGCTATCGGGCACCATTACTGGCCATATTGTAGTGCTCTTTAATGATATAGCTTGCGGTGTTATAGTGCATTTCTCTACAAATGGGCATTGAGGGGACATCTGGTGATGACTTGGGGAGAGTTTTGACCTTGCAAGACAAAAAAGCAGTGGGAGCTGCAATCAGTCAGCAGCAAACCTTAGAAAAAACTATAGAAAGGCTCTAAATTCTTTGGGTTTCCCCAGGGCATACGTGGGAACATGAGGATTTGGCATTAGGGTGGGGAAAGATAGTTGCATGTTTAGCAAATGCAATACAATGCAAATTCACATTACATAAGAAGAAAGGGAGAGGGAAACTTTCCAGAGCCTCTAATGATTCAGCACTTCTGCTGCAATTAATTATTGCTGCTTTTGTGTAAGACAAAAGAAAAAGGGGAGCTGAAAATGAGCCCCTCCTTCCACATAAATACAGGATTTTTTTTTTTCCAGGAGAAAAATCAAGTAAATCCCTGATCTCAAAACCGCACAGTGACTCAACAACAGGAGGCAAACTTCGAGCCTCGCCACACTGTTACGCCATTAGCTGAAGAGCTGAGGTTATTTCTACTATGTCAACCATGGCAGCAGTTCACTTCACTTGTTTTTGCTTTCTCTCCCTCCAGCCAAAGGGATTTCGACGGTACTACAGCTCACCACTACTCATTCACGAACAGTTTGGCTGCATCAAAGAAGTGATGCCTATTGGTAGGTTTTGATTGCTTTTCCGTTCAGTCTCCCTTTGGCAGTGCTCTGCATCCGCAGCGGCAGACTTCCAGCCGTGGTATTTACCCTCAGCAGCCTTCCAGCTCCTTTCAGTGACTGGATGCCCTTCTGCCATCTCAGGAAAGGACCACTTCAAAGATACAAAGCTGGAAGAGGAGAGGGTGTGTTTATTGTGCGTTTCACTCAAACCCCCGTACATATAACCTCTTAGCAATTACCCTGTTTATAATAATAACTATCTGAGATCAAGGTAGGAACTTAAGAGGGAAGAAACACTGGAATATTGAGGTGAAGGTCTGAGCTGGGAAGAACTGAATAAAAGACAGAGAGATCAAAACAACAGGAGGCATTCAAAACACTGGTCTGGCTTTTGAGGAATGTTCCTAGATTCCTGTCGTTTTTCATCCACACTTCTTACTTTCTTCATATTTGTCATTATTAACTATGTCTACACATTGTCCAAGTATTTAAAAGACGACATTCTGCTTACTGTAATACCAAATTCCTGAAAAGAAATATTTTGAAATGGAAAAGTTGAGATGATTCTGGAAAATATTTCTCCCCATCAGTAGTCTGACCAGGCAAGCCTGACATACAAACAATGAAAGCCAAAACTAGGCAGTCAGTTTAAACTGACTTGCTGAGGACATTTACTTTGTTGTTTTTGGCAGTTAAAAAAAAAAAAAAAAGTAAATTGCATGAATTTCATCTAAGTTTCTCATTGTAAAAATCAGGTTGTTTTTGTCAGAAGTCATAGAAACATTTTGAACAAACTCTGGCTAAAAAATGAGGTGTGCTTAGCTCTCATCAAAATTCAAAATCCTGTATATTTTCTCAGTACTTTGGCCAAAATTTCCCTCCTTCTAGACAGTGCTGCAAATGTACTGTATTCTACGTGTCTACTGCCTTGTACCACAAGGGAGGCTGAGGTCTAATAATGCAGTATGTAGAAGAGGATTTGAACTGAATTGGCTCATGCCAATTGAAGGCATCCATTTCTCTGCCATGGAAGATGACTTTTGGGGACAGCTGTGAGGGAGAGTGGGAGTGAGAATTGAACAAATATACGCCAGTGGAGGTGGTGGCCTTTCTAGCTAGCCCTAGACTGAGCTGAGCAACCTGGAGCACATTCCCAACAGCAGGTACTTACTCATACCTGCCTTCAGACCCCATATGGCCCTACAGTGGGGATGTCAGTACCTTTCAAGGAAGATCCAGGCCATCCTGTTTATCCACGTTAGCCAAGATGATGGCCCACCACACCATGAGGATGCTCAGGCACAATGCAGGGCTTTTCCCTTCAAGGACCTACTGTTGAGAGCAATCCGAGAGGTCAGTGGTAGGAACAGGCAGCAAACAGGGATTAAAGCCTCCTGGCACTTTGTCTTTCTTACCTTAGTGTAGGCAGCATCAGTGGTGATTAAAGAAGGAGGATGGCAGGTCAAGAGCCTGTATGAGGGGAGGATGATCTCTATGGGAGCAGAAAGGCAGCAGAAAATTGCCAGCAAAAGCCAATTCCACTAAGCTCATCAGACACTTCTTATCAGGATAGTCACCCAACTTGTGTCTCAGCTTATATGCCAGCATGTTGGTAGAGGCAGGTGTTTCTCCAAGTGGAGCAGGAACATGACCAGAAATATCTTCAAGGCATTGATGCATGTTTTGCTCCTTCTGTTGTAGCTTGTGGAAATAAGGTTGACCCTGTGTATGAAACTCTCCGCTTTGGAACTTCCTTAGCCCAGAAAACCAAAAAAGGCAGTTCTGGAAGTGGGTCTGACTCTCCCAACAGAAACTCTGTAAGTATCCAACATCTTTCTTCCATTGTCTTTGTGGAGGAGCAACAGATATTCATTCACAGGAGTTTGTATCAGAGTTCATAAAACTTGTATTTCAAACTGTAAAAAAAAAATTAATTTCACCCTCAGCTTCCAAAATGAGACCAGAAAACACATTATTTTTGCAAACTTGGGTTTTAAGTATCTTTTAGATGACTCTTGAGAAAAAGAAAAAATACAAATTAAATTAATAATCTGTTACTGGATTGGAAAAGGAAATCATATTCTTTTGATTTTGCGTATCTGTGTAAAAGTGGAACAGAAATATTTAACTGTCATGCTGAAGTAGATGCATCCTGCCTGTTGTTGATGGTGGGCATTTACCCTTCATACAAGTGATAGCGATGGACTGGAGTCCTCAGAGCTTAGATTTAAAAGTACAAGCTCCACAGTACAAGCCCAGTCAAAATTAAGCCACTGCTACTGCAACAAGGCAATGGACTGGCTTCTCCACCCCTGCCCAGTGTAGACTGAGGAGAGAGGCGTCACAGATTTGGGCTTCTCTCTCCAAAACCCAAATACAGGCACGGGTGCTCAGCTTGTTGTATTCAGGGAGATTTTCACCTTCATGTTAATCTCTGTCATTCACTCTTTCCTATCATAAAAGCCACTTTCTTCAGGACCATGGTAGAAGAGTTGCAGAAGGAGGCCGACGGAAATGGTAGCTCCCTTAGCCCTGCCTTTGCTAAATACCTAGTTCAACAATAACAATTACTGATTTCTTCCTTACAGAAACGGTAATTTCAACAGTATTGGGACCCATGAGATCAGAAGCTCATTCATGGTGTTGAAAGAACATTTCATACCCTCTCACCTCTCATAAACAGGCACTTAAGCCTATGCTTGAGGCGCTCTTTTTTTTTNAGTTGTTGTGCAAAATCTTTCAAAGACTCTTCCCCCCCCCCCCCCCCCCCCCCCCCCAAAAAAAAAAAAAAAAAAAAAAAAAAGAAAAAAAAAAATCACACCTGAATACACTGCAGGCTAAAGCTGTTGCTCGTGTCTAAAAATCAGACCCACAACATCTGACAATGTCTTCTGCATTCACCTCAGAATAACAATCACCAGGCACAGAGGCATAATGAGACTTGGTCTCCAGGCCTCAGAGCAAATACTTACATGTTTAATTTAACATTGTGCTAATATCTGTTTATGTTTGGTACAACATTTCCCCGGCGCTTAAATGTATGCTCACTCACATGGCTGACCTGTAACCTCAGGTGGTATAGGTGGCCTCTAATCAGACGTGTCAGATGGGAAAGAAGACAGACAAATTTAAACAAGCACTAAGTGAAATCTGCAAGGGAATTATTAAAGGACATGTCCTCTATCCACCCTTGTTTGTGCCTTAAAATGAATTTGCTAATTTCCATTCTCTTTTAAAACCCAAAGTGGCTCTACCACCTGTTGCATTGTGATTACAGTTCTTTCTTTCAATTATTTAATTTACTTTGAAACAGAAGTTCTACAAATGTAATTATTGCTTTCTAAATCAATAAAGCATTATGTTGAATTATGAACGACAACTCAAGCATAGAAATCACGAATGCTGTGTCAGCTTGCCCTAGGGAGCTGATCATACCTAGGTGGGGTGTGGGTGTAGAATGAGGAACACAAGTTCATTATGGGAATTTCTCCAGGGTATTGAGGCTGAGAAAGAGTATAACACGTGTCAGCATACAGAAAATAGAAAACATTAGAGAACTGAAAAAACAGTCATGTGAAACCATAACTTCTGCCACTGCAAGCCTGTGGATTGAGACAAGGATGAAAACCAGGGGCAGACACAACCCTGATCCAAATGATGAGGCCATGGAACTTTACCACTGTGATGTGTGACCCAGGAGCAGGCACTGACCAGTGACCAGAACAGGCATGTGCCACAGGGGCCAGGTAAAATTGCACCAGAGCATGTACCAGAGCAGCACATGTGCAGTTAATAATGCATAGGGACTAAGATCTTTCCCCAGTGGTCCTCAGCTGCGAGGTTCATAGCAGCACAGGGGCATTGTGGCTGGGATGTGACCCCAGGCCTGGGAGCTGTGGAGTGCTTCAAGGTTCTGCCTTGTCGCCAAATCAGGGACACCAGGGACATGGTGACACCTGGGATCCTACTTCACCTCACAGGTGGTGTCCAAGCTGTCAAAGGGCTAGCTCTGGGTCAGAGCAGCATAGCTGCTCCTGCTGAAGGTAGTTAAAAATCAAGGGCAACTAGCTTAGGAGCTGTGCCTTGCCTCTACAGCCATGAAGCGTCCAGAACTGCAGTTCATGTCTCTGCACAGAGTAGAGATAACTGTCTTGCTCTGAACTAACCAAGGTATTTTTAACATGACTGTGCAGTGTGGACACACCCACTGTGATTTTTCAGCCCGGATTCTGCATTTCCCATAAAAGAAAGTGGCCATATGCTCCAGATTTACTACCTACTGCTTCCGTCAAAAATGTGCTTCTGCAACCCACATTTATACAGAAAGTCACTTGAGGTGATGTAAATGTGATTCCAGTTCTTGTTAGTATTTTGTGGATCACCTCCTCTCAAAAGCAGCTTTGTACCTCTATCATTTCTATTAGGGCATTTGTCATACAGCTCTTGACTGAAAAAGTCATTAAAGGCAATGGAGGTTACTTCAAGAGCTTTTAGATGAGGTAAATACTGAAAAGACAAGTCACTACATTCCATATGCCATAGTGCCCAACAAAAATTTAGGCTAATCAACAATTATGAAGCTACTCTATGAAGACTGAGAAACATGCCATAGCAATGAGCTGAAAAATAGGTAGTACTTGCTATTTCAAGAAAGCCAGTCTTTCCCTTCTCCACCCAGCAGCTAGAAATCCCTAGATATGCTCTACATTGACTTTGTGTTAGCACTGCTATTGCAGTGCCTTCTCATCCAGGTGGTGACCCGTTTGTGCCAGATGCAAGACAAGCATGACTTGCTGCAAAAGTCTGAGTCTAAAAACAAGGCATAACAGAGCAGTAAAGTAGAAGGGTCTTAAAATAGCAAAGGAAACAAGTTAACCACAAGATAGCTGTGGCATGAATCTACCTTTAACCTCTTTGTTCATTAGTATCCTGGGGTGGAGAAGTAGCTAGGAAAGTACTAGAGAGAGGAAGTTGTCAAAGTACTTTCTAAAAAAAGTTTTGTTGTCAACACTAGTAAAAGGAAAAACATATAAAAAGCTATAAAGCAATTCAGATTTTGTGCTCCCTGAACAAAAGCAGTGAATGTTCCTCATTTGGCTTTTCTTCCTGTAACGCAAGCAACGGTCTGCAAAGCAAAGGGCAGAGCTATGTGTACAGTACAATTGTAAAGTATCATGGAATAATGAAGTTAAATCCTTCCATGTGTCTTAAAATCCCATTAACAAGAAATAAATAAAGCTTGGAAGCATATAAGGATTTACAGTTTTTCAGATTAGAGGGAGCACCTGACTCAAGTTCAATGTTTGGGTTTTTTATGGTTATCAAAGATGTTTTACCCAAAAGAAGTCAAGTGTGGAGAGTTCAGAAACTGAAGTTCCGTGAGGTCAGATTCGGACAGAGTTGTTTGGAGCAGCTCCTGGTTCCTGTCGGGCTATACATGGAGAAGCTGACTACCCAGCCAAGGAATCTGGTGCCTTATGCAGAGTATACTTCTGAGGCTTGAGATTATGTCATCCCACGTTTTCCTACACCCTAGAACAATGGGTCCCTAATCATGATTGACATTAATATAGTACAAATAAGAAATCATGGTAATTCTAACAGCAACATTTGGGTTTCATTTTTCCCTAACCATGCCAGCTAGATGGCTGTTTAAAAAGAAAGTGAGGGCAGATATTTAAAGACTGACTTTACCAACTCCATCACACTCCAGCTCCTTCTTTCACAGAATGTTAACAGAGTTAAAAACACCCTTACATTACAGTTATTTTACTGAAGAATGTGTTCAGGGTTAATAAATTAATAGTCAATAGTTTCAATTAATGATCAGTCTCCTTGGTAGATAGCTATTTAGTAAACCTGCAGGATCTACGAATTCCCCCAAACCCTTTCTATTTTATACAGAGAACTACATTGTTTAACATAATCCTTTGTTCCTTAACTTTCACTTCACTTTATACTGCAGAAATCTTTTGTACTCCAGACTGTAAACTTGATCTGGAGTTCTTTCTGGGTTTTCACTGCTCCCTGTGAAGTAGATATTTGTTGTGCATCACTAGATACCATGTTTTCTGTGATACCATTAGGCTGACTTGCTCTACTCTGATAGCACCCAAGTACTGCATTCCCCAAAGGTTCTTGTGTGGTCTTATATCACCTCATTGCTCCTTTTTTTCTGGCTTATCCCATCTCATTTGCTGTTTCTGTCCCTGCAGACAGCTGACTTGGCAGAAGTTCCTGAGGAAGGCGATAGCTCTGCAGGCACCCTTGACATAAACAGGAAACGCAGCAACAGCGGTGAGTGCTGCCAGGCCAGGATAGCCTCTTCAGATGTATAGCCCTGTGCTCAGCCTTTTTCAGATGGGGGGTTTTTATGGCATGTCCATGTTTTAGCAGCATTCTGGTTTTCAAAGCGGGAGGTGAGTGGGGCACGTAGTTGGTGCAAGAATTTGGGGAATGCTTTTTGCCATTCAGATTAAATCCAAGCAACCAATTTTCTTGAATTGTTGTGTCTATACCTGACACTGGGCAAGGTTCAGGTCCATTCCTTATCTCCTAGGCTTCATGAACACGACTGTAGACTAATCACTTAACATTCTTCGGTTCCACACTAGCAAAATGGAACAAAAATAATACTTCCTTTCTTTTCCATGTTTGACTTGTCTGCATGTCTCTGTATACCATAACCTCTTTGGGATAGGAAATGAATCATATAATATCCGTATGTCTGTAAAATATCCAACACAATGAATCCTGATTATAATTGCAGCTTCTCAGTACAACTACAGTAAGCACCCAGTAATATTAATAGCCCAATTCTTTTGTCTGCTTTGCAGTACAAGAGTAATGTTTTTACAGCATTGTTATGATGGGATTTCAAGACCATCATACCAATCGAGAGCTTAGTAATGAAATCTCAGCCACTGAGGGATGGTGTTTGTGACCCTGTTCTTGAATTCAGTCATGGTGAGGGAAGCAATAAGTACAAAGGGTTTTGGAGTGCTAAGCAAAACTTCAGGCCCAAACTTCTTTAATAGCACCTAAAGGCTGCTTTGATGAATCTCTCATGAGATATACACTACAAAAATAAATCACAGTGAGCATAGCTTTCTTCATAGCACCCCTAGTGCTCCTTACATGCTGCTAGCAATTCATGTAGGTGAAATGCCAGCTTCAGCAGTCCATTCCCATTTTATGCTACCTCCTTATTCCTTTTCCTCCCCTCCTGGTCCTGTCACTTCTCACTGTATTCAGTCATTTCCTCCCTCTCATTTTGTGAACATCCCATCTACGTTATCTGTTTTCTCCTGACAATCTTTTTAGGTTTTCTGTCTTGCAAGCGTAAGTTGACCTGACCCGGTTAAAGAATTCAGTCTGCTTCACATTGTTTAATCCTGCCCACCTGAGATTAATTTGGCTCTGTTTGAGTTGTCAGATAATTTTTTATTTCATTGTTGATCACTAGTTTCATTTCTGAAACCCAAAGAAACTTTTTTCTCTGAGATCTGTGTTCACTGAATGCACTGAGAGGCATTCAAGGAACTTACTCAAAGAGATTAGCTTAAAAACTCAGCATGTGTCAAACCTCTAAATAACTTCCGCAGCACATTAATGATTCCTTTGATCAGCACTGGCTTTTTTACAATCCATCCTTCAGAGGCTCAGGGTATAAATTATGCATCAGTCACTCCAAAAATTTCCCCTTGGTAGATTTTTAATAAAATGCCTGCACTGTTTGCACAAGCTATGGAAATGGTAAAAACCTTTTCAGACTGTAAAAATCCCTGCATTATTTTTTTTTTTCCCCTCCTATAGCTGCTAGGGCAAACAGATATGAAAATAGATGGATTTCTGTTGTGTGTAGATGTGAACTACATACCTCTATGGCCTTCAGATTCAAGCGTCTCCTAGTAATATCTAGAGACCATGAGCTAAACAGAGATTAAAAATTTAACAAAGTAAATTCAAAATGTTGTTACAGGGTGATTCAGCACTCCTTTTTCCTCAGTTGTCCACTGCCTCTTTAGCAGGCAGTTCCACATTTATGCCTTGATGAATCAGGTCCATACCAGTTGTGGTTTTCTTTTTTCCATTAAAAAACTGTCTTCTGCAAATGAGATTTTAGGAAAATGTACATTTGAGACTCTTTGTTTAAAGGGAAATAGTGGAAAAGACCCAGCCTGCAGAAGGGTGAAAGGACCCAACACATGTGTGGCCATGTCATTGCTCCTGTAGACTCCTATGGCAACAACTTCAAGGGAAGATTCTTTCATTCAGGCCCTGGCGCACATTACTATGAAGCAAAGCTTCCTAGTTTACAACTGTAAGATGACATACCTAATTTCTCGCCCTTCAGCCTCCTCTAAGCCAGTTATACTCCTTCACAGCTGTGAATTGCCATCTGTAACAGAAATCCCGCAAGCCACAATGTACTTTAAGAGACATGTATGAGCCCGTTATCAACTGGGATTTGAGCACTTTCTCCTTGAGTCAAATATGGGATGTCCTCCTTGCAAACCAAGGTCAGTGAGCACTTCTCAGCAAACACAAGGATACAGTCCAGCTCCCTCCCTACCTGCTGGGTCTGCTCCACAACTCATGAGGCTGTACACTAGTAACTCAGCTTTATTTTCTGTCACCTAGCAGAAATTACTCCAAACATGATGCTGAAATACTTCCACTTCATCTGGTGAATGACTTTCTGCAAGTCCAAAGTGCTCCTGGTTACCCAACTCATTATTCACCAGAACTTTTTCTATTTGCCTCCCTAACTCCTTTTCCTCTGGACACAAAAAACAAAGCATAGTAATTTGAGTAGGACTTAAACCAAGCCAGATTGTAACAGCAGCACTTTACACCCCTTCAGACAGATGTCAGATATACATATACCTCTATAGTAGAAGATACAGGAAATTAATTTTATTTTTAAGGTTTTCCCTCTGCTACTCATGACAGTTTGCAGGGTCTGAGTCCCTCTACAACAGGACTTGGTGAGGAGCAGAGTGAGGGCCCCAGGTCAGCTGCAGTCAGACTACTTGAATGCAACTTGGGGCATTTTCAGGTTAAATGCTGCAGGTATCACCTCACATGCTGTCTTCACATTCACACATTGGCCTTTATGACTACAATATTGTCTTACATTTTATCAGAGAACAGGTGCTTCTGTATGCTCGTGGATGCGCGTCACTTTGTACAAAGTCTTTCTCATGCATGATGTATCTGCTGTTCCAGCTATCTTTCCTGTGTTGCAAGAACACGACATTTTTTTCAATGTCTAAGTACAACTCTCTACTGTCAAGGAACCGTACTATTTCAGTCATAAAACTTCTTCAAAGACTCTTTGGTTGGTTGTCATTTACAGTGTAGAATAGCCATGGAAATATATGTTAATGGAAGAAAGGGTGAGCAAGTGAATGAGCAGAGAGAGAAGGAAATCAGCAATTTGGTGTTCCCTGGCACCTTCTTTCCCCTGAACACATGTAACTATATCACAGAGAAACAAAAAGAAAATGCACTCAATCAGCCTGTTCCTTATGACCATTTTGGTGATTTCCAAATTATTAGAGACTATAAAATCCAGCTTCAGCTCAAAACACCTGCAGAGGCAAATGCTGGGAGAAGATGCTGATGGTTCTAGCTGCTCAAAGACTCCAACTATTAAAATCATATTCAGACTTTATCCAGAATCAAGAAACATCAGGCAATTCTTAAAATGCAAAAGGAGAATTCAGTCAATGTAATAAATCCACTGTGGTTTTTCTAGGGAGATAATAGAGGACAGGCATCAGTCAGCTCATGCAGCAATTACAACAGAGGGTAACTGATTAGCTATCAGGTATGTTAGGTGCTGTGACCATTGCCTTATTCTGTGAGTTTCTGATTTAGTAACTTAGAAGCAAATTTTCACACATACAGGTCTGTGTCTCAGATAACCTATCCCGATCTGAAAGCAATTCAGGTGCCTCTAAAATCAGAGAGGCAGCATATCCAGTGTCCCCCAGGCAGGGACTACTGGAGACAGAGATCAAAGGCGGCTATTAAATATTTAGAGACAGAGGGTCAAAGAGGAGGAAGAAGGGGTTTTGCATACAAACTTGCCACAATATTGCTCATATATGGTCATCAGGTTTTGCAGGTGCTTTTAAATGGAAATACTGCTCATCCTGAACAAGAAAATACAGCATTCCATGTGAGGAAAAGGCTGCTGGACTTTAAATAGTAGTGCAATTAAGGGGACTATTCCCAGTGCTGTACTTGTCTATATTCACCTGATCAAAATGGTTTCTTTGTTACAATTGTAAATTCTTCAGGACAGAGATTGCTTTGTGCCATGTCCAGTGGTATATGTGGTTTTGTTGGGGGTTCAGAAGGGTTCAGGGGAGAGGACAAGGGATCGAAGAAAGTAAGAGGGAAAGGGAAGAGATTAACAAAATAAAGGTGATCCTGTTGAGGTGAAGAGTCTTAAACTACTCCTAAAATGTCATGCATTTGCTTTATTTCAGTGTTTACATACTCCGAAAATGGCACAGAACACTTTGGAGAAGAACCAAAAAGTATACATTCCCCGGTATGGGCATAAATTTTGTGACAATGCAATGGGAACGGGAAATCATATAAAAGGCTTGTTTTTATGGATAGCTGAGGACCTTGAGGAGGTCTGCTGGGGCACTATTCTGGAGAAGCATTGATATCTGACTGTCATGTTCTTATAGCATTTCTGGGCCCCTGGCCACAGCTGGAAGCAATATACAGGACTGGATGGCTCTTTGGTTTGTCCATTGTGGTCCCTTTTACGTTCTTCAGTTTATTACAAATTGATATTGTGAACAGAAAAGATCCAGTGTGGAGGCCATGTCATTACATTAGAACTGCAGTAATGTGAAAATCACAGATTTGGTTTGGAAAATTATTTGGGGTTTGTTTTAGGTGCTTTTTTTTCCTCTAAATTAACAGTGGAGAAAGGGAGGAGAGAGAGTAGCCAGTCTTCTCTGTGGGAAGCCTGGTGCAAGCAGCTTTCTGTTTAAGAAAGTGCTTTTCCCACCCTGTTTTTTGGACCTGTGCACTATACAACTCTACCTCCATCCATAATAAGGACTGTATAATAGACACCTTATATAATGCCCGTAATAGACTACTGGGCTTATAAGAGTCATACATTAACAGAGAGCAAAATGCATACTTATTTTTAAGATCTTACCCAAAAGACCAACTTGTGCAGATTTCTGCTTGTGTTCTTTGGAAGCCTGGAATTTGATATTGGGGTTCAAAGAATCTTATTTCTAAATAAAGATAGTTACTGCCTTAGTGGTTCACAATGTATCTGGGCCATAGTCCTCCAAGACAATGAGATGATTCTGGCTCATTTCTTGGAAGATGAGGCCCTGGGTCCTCAGTCTTTAACAAAGTGAACCAAATTCCTGTATGGGACAGATATTTAATTTTTCTCTTTCTCCTTTTTCTTAAAGGGACCATTTTATAAAAGCACGTTACAAATGAACACCTATGTTGCCTTGTACAAATTTGTACCACAAGAAAATGAAGACTTGGAGATGAGGTAAAGCCCCAAAATATTTGTTAGTTGATTTGACCCATATGAACTGCGGGTCATATGGCTAAATGTGATTTCAGGGGAGGGAGGGTTGATTCTGACATTTGTACTAAACATTTTGTATAGAGGTATCCACTTGTAGATGCAAAGATATTTTCATAGATAAAAAGCTGGTGACCAAGTTTTTTGGCAAGGACATGATAGATAAAATGTTTCAAAAACATTTACATCACTTTAGAAGTAAGATGGCTTTCAGCTACAGAATACTCAATTTTCAGTTGCTTTATTTTTTCAACCAGAAGTTTTCAACTAGGAATTCCTTACCAACTCTCATGCTAACACTGAACATTTTACCAGTCCTGTTTGATTTTCCTTTACATTCAGGTTATGTTTGAGAAAAGAGAACAATGTCCAGCTGTTTGATGGCAGTGTTTTGACATGAGAAAGATGCATTCTGAGCTTTGCAAAATAACCTTGTTAATTATAATTTTTAACAGTTCCTTCTTCAGTTCTGCATCAGTTTCTAGCACTGCAAGGTCTAATCCAAGCCCACTGAAGTGAAATGACAGTTTCTCTTTTAGTGCAATTAGTTGGACTCATGCTACTCACATTTTGCATGGTCTTGCTAGAGTTCTTGTTGTGAAATGTGGCACTCTCTTCAATGCATCCCCTATATCAAAAAAGTCATGCACATGCCATAGAATTTAGGGAATTGCCAGAGAAATGCCCTCTTGTCAGCATCTCCTTCATTGAAAGCCTTTTTCCTGTTCCCAGCTGTGCCTTCTCATTGCTCTGGAGCTAATGAGTGGGATATAAGGCAGAAATGACAAACTTCCCTATCATTCTGCTTTCCTGGCATTTCCTGATCATTATTTTAGGAATGTTAATTCTTTAGGAAATAGCCATAGGGTATGGTGACCTTTAGTGCAACTTGCCACCTATTCTGCTTGAGGGATTCCACTTTGTATCCTGCTCCTTTAAGGGGTATATTCCAGCTTGCACATTTGTTCCATGAAGAGGAACGCTGCTCAGACAAGCCTGCACTGAACTACCAACCTCATCAAGACATAGCAATCCAGAAAACACATCATTCTCCAAAATTCTCCTGTCCCTCATATTAGGGGAAAACATAACCTGTGGCCTGCAGCTGGGACTGTCATGACTAACAGCCTTTTTCCAGAAATACAAACCAGGTTTCAGACTAGTGTTGCTCAGCTACAGCAGCATTTTTTGTCCCATGGGCAGAAATTCAGTAATACGTGGGTTAACACTGTTTCATAAGGGATGCCAAATGGCTAGTAACGTCACTTGGTCACTGCAGAGCCAGACAGGATTCAGCTCAGTTGCATGAATTTTCATTTAATGTAGTTAAGTTGCTGGACATGGGTTCAGCATAGCAATGTTGTCAAGACTTAAAGCACTGTCCTGGGAAGCCAAGTCAGGGACCAGACAGACACTGATCCACCCTAATATAATGAAGGCAAGCAACAGGGAAAGGAGCTGAGCTGAGAAGAATAGTTGAGAGAGATTTCTGGAGATCTCGGCTTACCTCTGAGGGTCTACAATGCTGCACTTGCAATTCAGCAGCAATTAGTACTTGCCACAACACTGATTTCTTCCTCAACAGCAGGAGCAGCCAGTCAGGTTTTCCGAAGCTCTAGCATAAGTAAAATATGACATTCCAGTAATATGCTTATTCTAAGAAGTGGTCTTATTTTACAGTAAGTAAAGACTCCTGGATACAAGCAACCCCAGGTTTCAGACACTGCAATAAATAGCGTAGCATAGCGTAGCGCAGTGTAGCATAGCATAGCATAGCATATTTGGAAGGGGCCTACAATGACAAGTGGTTTCCTGGACACTTTAGGGCTGATGAGCACCTATCTTGCCACCTACTGAAATCTAGGACACTAATGTAGAGCAGACAACTTATCCAGAGTTATGATTTACAGAAGAAAAAGGTGAGACCTGACAGTGATTTCAACCAGTAGTAAAACACCAACCAAGATGCCCCCTTTCAGGGCTTAGCAGCCTAAATCTAGGAAGCAAGAGTAACATCAGTCCAGCTGGGACTTGTAGTTTGAATCCTTTTTGGAGATTAGCGACATCTATTTTAACCTTGTGCTAAAAAAATATCAGAAAGCAAAATCTGCAGGTCTTGCATCTAAAAATCTCAGTGCTAAGACCACTAACATAGAGAGACTTTAGGTTCAGTTACCAACTTTCTCTGACACCCAAATAAATTTATATTTTCTAAGTTATATCTGGAACAAAGAGGCACAGCACCACTCCCACCTCCAGCTGCATTCTAGACAGGTCCACATCTTCTACGTGTGCTCTGACAGAGCCCGTTAAATTGGACCCGTTATCCATCACATGCTCCAGATGTGTATGCAAGCTCTTGTGCTGATGCCTCAACAATACAGTGAGCCTAACAGGGTATGCAAGGAAAGCTGAATAATTGGGAGTCAATCATTAATTTTACTAAGATCAAAGAAATGTCTCTTATGAAGCAGACGGAGCTTTCTGAGGTTAATCTGTTTGGAAATGGGCTGCCACTTACTTTCTACAGCGCGGCGCTATTGTAATTACATAATAACGTTGATGAAGTGCCACCAATGGTCAAATAACTGTTCAACTACCTGCACAAAATTAGCTCAGCACATTTTGCTATTAGCATTTCCAGCCAAATTATTCTCCTAGTTCTGCTTTGGTACTAGTCAGCTGGATGCTGATACTTAGCAATTACAACCCTGCACCACACATTATAAAGGTAAATATGTCCCATTCAAATCAAAAAGACATTCCTGGGCAGAATTATATCCCTGCTGACTAATTGCCTTTGTCAGTTAAATAGAACTATTTTCCTGCTGCCTTCCTTCTGCAATCACAGCTTGAAAACACAGATGATAAAGTGGTGTGTCCCAACAGTGTGAAATGTCTTGAAGTAACAAGATAATGCCTGTAACAAATAGGGACTGCATTTTAAACAGTTTCTTATTAAACAGGAAGCAAAAAAAATCCAGTTCACAGATGTTGTCTCAAAATAAAGATCTAGTCCCAATATACAGATACTCTCTACATTACCATATATGATTTAAGAAAACCTTGCTGCCTCATTGAGTCTATCTGCAGTGACTGCTCAGATAAAATGACCGAGGAAAGACCAGCTTCCTATTAGAAGGTAATTGTGGAAGCTGATGCAGCATAACAATTAAAAGTCATCTTAATTTACTTTTCCTCTTCTAATTACAGGCCAGGGGATATGATCACTCTTCTGGAAGACTCCAATGAAGACTGGTGGAAGGTGTGTGCTTATTATTTCATACCTATCTGTTTTCTTTCCAAAGGGAAAAATACGTTATTTTCAATACTAAAATTGTATTAAAACTACTAATGTTAATGACCTTTTTCTATCAATATGTTTTCACCACAGGGGAAAATTGATGACAGAACTGGATTTTTTCCTGCTAACTTTGTTCAAAGAGTGCAACACGATGAGAAGATTTACAGGTGTATCAGGACATTCATTGGCTGCAAGGAACAGGGACAGATAACTCTGAAGGAGAACCAGGTAGGTTCCCCTGTGCCAGATCCCCACCAGACTTGAGCATCCAGCAGTCTGACCAATGACTGGACGGAATGTTGTGCAAGACGAACACAGGCAGATGCTGTTCACTGCAATTTTACTACAAGATTTATTATTTGTATGGTAATAGTGTCTACTAACCAGTTAAGAACAGTGTTGGCCTTGTACAAGCACATAATCCCTGCCTAATTTAGCCTAAATTTTCAGTGTTACAGACATTCATAAAGATACTTTATATATTATGCACTCTCTTACTGACTTCAGAGGGACAGCTTGAAGAACACAGTCTTAGAGGTAGACTCTGTGTGCATGAAAAATGGTCTGTTTTTCTCCTCACTAACAAAAGACAGTGGCTCCCTACCCAGACCTTACCTTGCCCAAAGATCTAAACACAGCTCATTGTTTTGGCTTCAGCAGGAGTGGAGTTAAGACAGCACCAAACAAACCAGTAAATCGTAAATTTACCTCTTAGTCAGCAGTTGCAAAGTATCTTTATTCATTAATTGCTTGTGTCACCACTTACCTTCTCTATGGGCTGTAATTTATTCTAAACTAGAACTGCTGCTGTGAGTTAAAGTACACCATGTACAGTGAGGACTCGCAGGGTCCATTCACCCTGGCGTACTTTCAGCAGTTCCTTCTCCTTTTTGTCATTCAGGTGGGTTCACAAGACGAAAGACATGGCCACCATTATGGGTTGTGTCCTTGATCTGATTTTAAATCTGATTTAATTTTTTACCAGACATCCAACTGTCAAGTCTGGTGATTCTGGGGTATAAGTGTTTGCTGAGGTAAAGTGAGAGAAGGATAGGGCTCGAAATCTACATTAACAGACAGTCAGGTTTGTGGCATAAGTTCATTTAAATAGGAGGATGGCTGACTAAGGATGACACACAGCCTGGGATTTCTGACACCTGGATGAAATATAAAGCTAGGTTTTTTCTCATTGCATCTTGTGAAGCCCAGTGTTCTTCCACCTCATCAGGTATTTCCTTTCCTTTGGCCGTTGATATCACGTCACTGGGAATTGTTTGCTTTACAGTGCCTATAGCAGTGCCACTGATTTTAATAAAGTAGAGCAGAAGTCAGCATCAGGGTGGGCTTCAGGGCCACAGGTTTTTCCACACAGAGCTTCTATAACATTTCACTCCACTGGTGGATAAGGTTAACTTGTACCTGTGCTGCTGCTGCCTTGTAGCGTAGCAAAACATACAAGTGCTAACAATCCTTGGGTATACACAGCTTTTTAAGGAAGGCAGAGCAATATAGTAACCTGAATATATTTTAACTGCCTCTCTGCACAGAGTAAATTGGGCAGCCCTGAAGCTGCTAGAAAGAGAGAAGGTGCTTAAATTTTTTTGACCCAGCTCATCTTTTGCTTGTTTATATATGTGTACACAGAGGGGAAAATATTACCAAAGCAAAATAATGAGAGGTTTTTGCACCCTTTGTACTCTAGTATAAGCAATGCACAAGGGCAAAGCTTAGGGAAATGGTGGTGTGGGAATACGGCATGCCACCATGAGGGAATGGTCAAAGTCCGAGTCCCTTCTTGTCAGTGGCCATACCAGAGCCTCTCTGTTAGAGTGGCTGCTGCTGCAAACAGCGAGGACCCAGTTTCTTGTCTTGTTTCTCACAAAACCACAGTTTCCAAGTGGTCAAGTCTGGCAGCTTCATCTAAACACAAGGATTTGCTATTGTCCCTGTTTCATAATAGGCTCACAAGGGAGCTTGTCATCAGGAGCTTGTCATCATCACCGGTAGGGCAGGCGGTAACGAAAGGGATGAATCCATCCTGTCCCTCTACTACTTCCTCTTTTTTAGCAAACTTCTTCAGCCCTGTCTCAAACTCATGCAAATGCTGAGATTGAATGTGAATGCTGTCGGGTCCTCACTCCACATGGAAGAGGCTTCAGAGGAAGAAATAAATAAAAATTTGGTTTAAAACATGGAACAGAGATCAGACTGAACAAACACATGAATGCAGAGACATGAGAGGAAAGGAGTTGAGCCAACAGATCCCACTCCACCTTCGCACACATTATTGCAAAAAGAGGACATTCAAGTAGCTTCAAGGCCATTTTGAGTAATTTCCAGGTGGGACAGTCACAGTGAGGTCACGGAATCTCATCTGCTTCCTGCTATCCCTCCATTCAAAGTCTGAGGCCCCCCATAATAGCTCCCAGTGAGAACTGGCAGCCTGCACAGTGCCAATGCATAGCAGCAGCATGGGGACAGGAGCACAAAGACTCCTGAACCCAGCCTGCAGGACATATGCCCATCATGGAGATCACTGCCTGCATAGCACAATTTTTTAATTTTTTTTTTTTTTTTTTTTTTTTTTTTTTTTTTTTTGAGAGGGGCACTTGTGCCTGTGTNTTTTTTTTTTTTAGCAGAGCAGCTTTGCCTTCGCTGTGGAACAACTCTTATTATAAAAAACCTTTTAATTGTTATTGGGAATTTTTTTACTCTAAAATTTTATTTCATATTTCCAAAGTCATTTTTTTTCTTCTCTCTTCAGCCATTTCTCTTATCTTCTGTCCTTTATTTCCCTGTTTTTTCCATGTGAAGCAAAGAGAGGAATGCAATAGGGAAGACATAAAAAGAAAAAAAAAAAAAAAAACCCACATCTGAATGGGACTTCTGGGAAAAGTTTGGCAGAATTCTTTTTTGTTTGTTTGGTTGGTTTGGGGATGAGATTGTTCTATTTGAGGATTTCTGTGGGGTGTAACTAGCCATTTTAGCTGTCTCTGGGTGCAGTGTCCAGAGTGCTGTGAGCACAATATATATTCTATTTGCAAAGCACTGGCTTGTTCCAGATTAGCAAGAAGAGGAGATTACTCATTACTACCGATTCCTGTCAAGTCTCACTTTAGCTAGAAAAACTCATTAACTGGTCTAATAAATTCCTGTGATTATAGTATGGCAAATTGTCTTCATTTTATACTGTTCATTCACTGGGTCAAATTCTGTAGGGTCTAACAAGAGTCCAGAACCATTCTGACAACAAAGGCAAGGATGATATGCCAACAGGAAAACTTATCCAGTGAGAGTAATACAAATTTTCAGTATATTGCTGATACCATCCACAGTTTATACTGGGGGTCTCTATCCCCTTTGTGCCTTATATGAAAGTTCCCAAGTAGAGAGCCTGTTCTTGTAAGGCAAAAGGCAATATATTCACATCAACAAAGCCACAGGAATACCTTAAGAAAAGCCATTTCAGGCAAGCAGAGGTATTTTCAAAGTTTGAAGCACAGTGGATGAGGATCTTCTCCAGAATCACTTGCCAGTTTCATGCCCTGAGAATAACATTTTCATGCAAACCTTTCCCGTAAAGCTAATACTCAAGGAGAGGACTGAGGGAAAAACAACACAGTTTGCTCACACATCTTGAGCAATATGCACAAACTAGTCTTCACGAAGGATCCTTTGAAAATTTCATTATGAAATGTGAAACCCGGCCTGGGGGAGAAAAAGTGTACTGCTTCAGAGACATCAACATCTTGGAGTTTAAGGTTCACTGACAGATTTGTGGGTCCTAAAACAAATTCAGAAGACAACTGGCTACGGGAGTCTGCGGGAGGGAGGCAGACTTAGACCCTGACCTCAATAAAACAAGATTATTAACAGGAAAACCAAACCCAGCCAATTTCTGTGGCTTTCCATTCTTTTAAGCTGTCTCACACTCAAGACTGGCTGCGTAATTTCCAACTCTGATTGATTGTACCATCACTTGGATATGTAAGTTTTTCTCCAGCCTGTAACTTCTGCTCTAGCCTACCCAAAGTCATTACCACACATTATACAAATGCTTCTTTGCAGGACTACAGGCTCTGATTTGACCTCTTTTCACAAAAGAAAAAGTCACCATTTTTAAAAGATACGTCTAATATATCATCAATGTTTGAAAATCATGCCTTAAAAATGCCTCTAATATTTTTGGTCATCCTTATTTTTACAGAAGTCACAGTAATCTGTTGTTTGAATGTCTATTTATTCCTCGTATAATATCCTACTTAAATAAAGGAAATATCCTCTTTAAAAAAAAAACCTACTCACACCCGTTACTGGCAATCTTTCTGATGTCTGCAGTCACACTGATACAAACCACTTTAGAGTTTGGCTTTTTGTGATTAAATAACACAATTGATTTTAAATTGCACAAGTGATCATGTGCAATAGAAATGACCCCAAACCATGACATTTGTAACAGAAATGGCAATCAGAAACTGTCTGCCTCATCCAAATGTAGACTGTAAGTTTACATAAAGGTCAGTGCTACAGATCCATCTTGCGATGGATGTGTTTTATAAATGTCACTGATGTAAACTAGCCCTTTTACAGAAAGCGTCTCCCAGTCAGCTTCTGCAGTGACTGCAGATCAGCCACTGCTGGTGTGATGGGCACAACCTCCAAACCAGACCTGTCAGCCTTGCTGTCTCCTTGGCACCACAGCTCAGGGGACAAACTTCCCTCCGACCCCAACACCCAGTCACACAAATTTCAAAAAGAGTAACTTTTAGGCACATGTACGTTAACAGCTACGTGCAGGTCTGATCCAGCCACTCAAAGAGAGCCTGGGAATGGGCTTAAACACACCCATGAGATTAGGTTTAACAAGGCAGGATTGCAGCCCAGGTCTCCAGCCCCAGGGGATGCAACTGGCTTGGGTCTTCTGATTAACCTGGATGCTTTCTTGCTATCTGGCTTTTCACTTGACTGCCTAGGAATTACTTTATGTACCCACATTTTTCATCCTGGGATACTCTAAAAGGAGTTGAACTTCTAAGACCATGAGTCATCTGCCTTTGAAAATCAGTTGCATCACGGTGCTTTATGCATTTGAACTGAATCACTTAAAAACCAAACTCAGTGCAGAAAGTGATGTTGCAGTTCTTCATATGCCCCCTAGTAATAAATGCTGCACTTCACAGGTAGATTTAAGGGGAAAAGGGGTTTTTTTCCAGCTTTCTCTCATTGTCATTGACATCAGTCTTGCTGGGCAGGGAAGGGTGTCCCCATTCATTCAGAGATACTGAGTGGGACACAAGTTTTGCAAGAGTCCAAAACATGGGCACAGCCCACTATGCATCCAGTTTAATCCAGGTCATATTTAAAACCCTAAAGAAGTGCCACAGGTAAAACAAGCTGGTGTTCTCCATCCAAACACTAATGAAACAGCTGATATAAAACCTGTCATCATCATTTGCACTATGTCTGAATGGGTATGAAAACTGAACTACTTATCATTTCCATCCACAAACCTCACGTAGGCAAGAGCTTCAGTGCGCAGGCAGCAGCAGCTGCAGAAACTGAGAGTGTCCCTGTGCTGTCATTCTTACAGACAAGTGGAAGACTTGAGCTTCAGACCTCTTGACCTGGAACTGTCTGCAGGCTCCAGGACAGCTCTTGAAACTGTGCTGTCCTCACAACAAAACTCCTGTTTCATCAGAACCAGTCTGTGGCTGACAGATGGGTTAAATATAGGGGGGAGAGAAGATAAGCAAAAGGCAGCTGCAGAAAATTAGAGCAAGTTCAAAGTTGATCCTGGATAAAGAGAATTTGCCACTTAAGCCCAAACTCAAGGAACAGGACCTAGAAGAACAGGAGACTATTAAGGACCATGCAGATTAAAGGATCATTTCCTAATTGCTCATCGCCCCCGTCTGCTTGGGGCTGACTGACTGATGAAAAATCCTCAGGGCAGATGTTGACAAGTTCAGACAACAGTCATGATCCAAATAGTTGTTTTGGTTTTAGTGGTTTGGGTGGTGGGGTTTTTTTAACCAAATGAGACGAAAGAATGGGGAAGTCATTTTATAATATTAGATCCCACTTTCATCTATTTCTGAAGATCACTTCATGATTGAGTAATAGCCTGAGATGTGGTTTCTTACCTTGTGGCTTACTCCACTGCTAGCTTCTTAAGCCAGGGTGCAGGGACAAAAAAAGAAAAACAAACAAATTCACTGCAGAGTGGCTGCTCAGTGGCTCACTTACCTTGTCAGGCCATCAGCCCTCACCCCAAAACATGCCAGCCCAAGTAGCTGCCATTTTAATCAGTTTCAAATTTAATACAGAAAACCATGATCACCTGATGGTAGCTGTTGTACCTCGTGCCTTCACAGCCGTCATGTTTGCTGTCCATCACGAGGGATGTCCTCAGCGACAGCTGATTCATCAGGTGGAGTTCAAAACTCTGGATGCTACCATACACTTATGTGGGGTTACTCCTGATTTACACCCACTTAAGAAAGACAAGAGCCAAATCCCAAGGCTACAGCTTGTGGGTGGAAATCCTTCGCAGCACTCACAAATGAGGATGAGGACAAAAGTGGCCAAAGATGGTGGTGTGTTTCTCTTTTCCGAAACTGTGGAATCTGCAGCAGCTCCAGGGCTTCGCAAAGCTCCAGCAGCTGCCACAGCCCCAGCGGACCTGGGTCGCACAGGATTAGGAAAGTGTGTCATATCGTGGCCAAGCTCGCTCTGCCCCCAACACATCCCCTTCCTTCAGGAGTGGGTAAAAACTCTGCCAGCCAGGGGCCAGCACATGCAAGGATGTGTGTTAATGTGAGAGAATTTCAGCTGGAATTGGGGGAATTTAGTATGTAGAGTGAGAGAAGTTCTTACAGAAAGGCCTTGTACACCTCATGCTCGGTGAAGATCTAAAGCTATTGCTGTAACAGAGCACTCCCACTGATATCAAGGAGCACTCAAACCAGCAGCAGAACCAAAAAAACATCTCTATAAAAAGACCAAATCTGCCATCCTTTTTCACTCCTAAGATAAAGAAAACCAGTGTTCAGAAAGTTCAGTATTTTTCTTTTGTCCACAAATCATTCTGCTGACAGTACAAGACATCAGGGAAAAGCACTGTTCTCACAATATGTTCTGCACGGCACCAGAGGTTAAGCAAGAAATGCAGTGTGGCTACTGAGCAGTGCAGACCTCTGGAGGTTTCTTCTGGAGATCTGACTACTTGGGGGGTTTCTTTGGCCCATGCAAAAAGCTAGAGGTCTTGCAGACATCTCGAGTTAGGAGGAAAGCACAGTGATGGAGTCAAGCTTTCTTTTTAACCAGACAGGTCTAGTTACGAAGAAGCTGCAAAGGCTCATTTTCCCACACAGCAGCAGGGATCATCCAAGAAGGGGCCTCTGAATCAAGATGCTCTTTCCCATTCTTGGATACTCTGCCATGCTCACTTATCCTTAGCCTGGTGTTTCTCTGTACGTTTTTTTCTTTCATTGTTGAAGTTTTCATAGTCTTTCTGAGACACAGACCAACATCTAGCAGTAGTCGGAAACACCTTTCTGTGTACGTGTGCTTTACACCCCTCTGCTTCAAATGGTGATGTGACTGGAGAGGGAGCAGCTGCTGTGCTAGGGATTCATGACACAAATGAGCGTGGCTCTTTTGCAACACTACCTAAACTAAACAGCAATTTCATATCTCTCCCACAGTTTCTGTGTGATTTACTCCAAACAACAATTTTTATTTTTTTTTAAATTGTATGTCAGCTCTGGTGGTGTGCTCAGTCATTCTGCCCCAGGGATCCAATTCAGCTAGTGTTAAGTGGGTAGCTTAAGTAAGAAAATTAATGAGTCCATTTGCTTTCCAAACCTTTGTTTACAGGTACAGAGAGAGATACACCTAACCAAATATTGGAGGTGGCAGATGTGAAGCAACTTCATGTCCCTTTTATGATCTTTCATTTACCTCTGGCAGCATCAGTGTTGTTAGTAAATTTTATGGACAACAGAAGGCCAAGCTGGTCCAGAACTCAGATGTGGTATTTAGGTGTCACCATACAATCCATAACAGTAATGCTGAAATGCATTTAGCCAGGAACATTTTCGAGCCATTTTTGTTCATTTCATACCTGCTGAATTATTGTAGTTAACCGCTGTAAATACCTATCAGACAGAGCCTTTCTGACTGTTAGTCCAGACAGAGGGCTTTAAAGGCCTAGCACTGACATCATGAGAAATGAGGAGGTTGGTCTCAATAGGACCATCAGTTTTATGGCTGTTTTTTAACCTTGTTTGATTAGTAGGAAATACATAACTCCTTGGCACAGACATTTGAAAACAATTCTTTATTTTGTGTGGCTCTGTGCTCACATGCCCAGTCTAAAGGATCTGTGCCACTAGGCTTTCAAAACACCTGACACCAAAAGTGTCAGGATGGGCCCTAAAATGGAAATACCTGAGATCACAAAGGTCTTCAGGAAATGCAAACCTTTACTGCGATGTAATACTTGTACTATTGTAAAGTCCATATGGTTTCACCACAGTTGCCTCTAATTGGAGTAGGTGTTATGCAACCACACTCACAGAGCTGGGTTCAGCTCACGTACTTTGGTATCCACAACAGGCACCTGTAGGTGTGAGAGCTGAGTAAATGACATCACCCACTGCCCATCTGAGAAGTATTTGGGCTACTTAAACATGCAAAAGAGAATATGCTTGCATTCAGATCAGCTGCTGCAAGTGCAACCTTGGCATCATGATTACTTTCACCACCAGCTGTTGAGGGAGCCAGCTAGCTTATGATCTGCAATACCCAATCCTCTCACACACAGACAACTAAATCACAATTATTACAGTAGGATGCAGTCATAAGTCAAGTTTCAAAATCTTTGATCCACCACAAAGTTCTTGACAATTTTAATGTCTTTCATGTATATGTGGCACTTCAGGGAGGCAGGGGGAAAGGTAACTCTAAATATGTGAGTTTGAGTTTCTTATCAAAGCAGTGAGAGTCTAAAAGGAATGTTCTACTTACAGAAGTAACTAGCAGGATGTCTAATCCACCTGATAAATAGCCTGGAATAATTTGTTGCTTGATCATGGCAAAGAGTTTATTATTTTCGTACTTTCTTTGCATTCAGATTTGTGTGACTTCTGAAAAGGAACACGATGGCTTTATCAAAGTATACAGCGGGAAGAAGAAAGGCTTTGTCCCCATAGACATCTTAGAAAACATCTGATTTCAACAGCCCGCTTGCTGCAGTAGGAGCCCTTTGTTGGCAATGCCTGTCTGCCTCATCTCACACTGTGTCAACCCAGATGGGCTGTCTTGCAGATGTTCAGGGAAATAGTGAGAAAACTGCAACTACAAGAAGAAAAAGACATTTAGACTGCCACAGCAACACTAAGAAATAAGAAATGTAGAATGTTTGAAAGAAAATATAGTCAGAAACCACTAGGGAAATGAGGGGTCCTTGGATACTAACAGGAATAAGGTAAGGAAAAAAAAAAAAAAAAGTCTGGGCTGATTTCTGGTGCAAGATGGCTGTTACGGCCCTGATGGAGACAGACAGCTTGTTCTGAAGGACTAAACTTGCGTTCTGTTCTTGTGTCTTAGAAAACTGTTGGACTGTTTCCTTGTTTGAAGTGTGTATTTAGGGGGGAGGGGGGGAAAAAAATACCATTCAAACTGTCCTCGTACTACAGTCCAATGGTTGTAGTAAAGTGTGGCTGTGGTTCTACAGTTTTGTCCCCAGTATCAACCGATCAGTTTAAGCGTTTAATCCTGGTGTTTAGTCTCATAACAAAGCAGTTTGGAGAGACCACGTGAACGTCAGTCTGAGAAATGCACTGTGCCCTGGAAGTCAGAAGCTTTCTCTTTCTGTGCAATCTTCCCATATGAAAGAGTAGCGAACTTATGTGTCCTTTGTTTTCTCTGTATACAAACAAAAGCTCTCAGCATATGTCGGGTGTGATGGCTGCTCTCATAGCTCACAAAAAATAGCTGGTCCTCCAATTCACAAACCTGCTTGGAAACGTCCCTCTGTGTTTCCTGCACCTTTACCTGGTGATACAGAAAACGGGCAAAATGCTGGGAGAGAGCCACAGGCTTGAAACGTTTTATATTTTTCTGTGTTTATTGCACTTAAAAGATTTTATATATTAATCCTATTTATAAAAAATAAAACAGTTAACTAACCCCCTGGAAGACTGAAAATGCTGGGAAAGGACAGACTGCACACAGAAGCGAAGTCTGTAATTATCAAAATCCAGAACTCATGACAGAAAGGCACTGAGTGTCTTAGCATTGTGTTCACACACCAAAGGCGTCGTCATCATTTGCTAAATAGAAGTTTTGCAGATTCAGCAGTAAATACACTGACATGAATTCCTCCTTGGCATAAACCACCATGAGTGTCCCATAAATCTTCTTCATCCCAGTGAGACTGTGCAGACAGGTCTGTTTTGTCCATGTAAACTTCCATCTTCAAATGTTTTGGGCATGTGAACCTTTTGGTACCTGGAGAGAAGTCTGTGGGACCTGTGGATCTTGACCAAATTATACAAGTCAGCCAGTGCCAAACCTGTTGTAGAGCAGGGGCCTTATGATGTTGAAAGACAGAGAACCTAATTTCCAAGTATTTAATTGGATGTAATTGCACCAAATACACTTAAACAGCTTACCAGGTATTATGACCTAGAGACTAAGTCCTATCCCAAAGCTCTCTGCTGAATTCATGCCTTATTTGACCAGCTTGAGACTGAATGCCAGTCTTTACTGCGATTAACCCCAAATCGATGTCCTAAATCCTGATACTTCAAGAAGGAATTCAAGGCCAGTATAGGTCTTTGTAAAGTTGACACTATTTGCAAAAACGAGCTACCAGTCTTGCTTCCATATACTAAGCCAGTTTGAATCTGCATTGCACAGCCCAGGTCTCAATAGCTCTATTTCAATAGCTGATCTTACTCAAAGCCTTATGAAATCCAGTGCCACTCTACACATGACCAGAAATTCACAGAGCAGATCAGTCTTCAACCTCTGAGAGACACATTTTGCAGCTCTTACGTATCACTTCATAGCAGAGGAGGAAGTTGCAGGGGTGTCAACTGCTGAAACGTGGTCCTTTGTAACATAAATGGGCTATACCAATTATTAATGTCCTCCTGGCTGATCAAAAGTATCTGATTTCATATCTTCTGTGGGAATATCAGCAATTTATAAATGTGAGGGTTTTTTTCAGTTCAAACAATGAACATTTGCTCAGCTCATTTTCCTAAGTAACCAATAAACTCAGTGGTTTGATAAGCCTTAAAGATCAAGAGGAAAAGCAGTAGAGACATATTAATCCACTCTGCTTTATAAGATTATTTTTTTTATATTCACCCGTTCAAAAGAAAAATTCAAGCGTTTGTTAGAATTAAAATATTTGCTACTTTTGATCAGGCATGTCAAGTGGACAAATGAAATTTGTATTAATCTACACATATGTGCTATTGTTTACATGATTGCATCATACTGTGATTCCCTCCTATTTCAGTCCTCTATGATTTTTCAATTTATCCCTACTATGTGCATCATACTATTCAAAGAATTATATGAATATTACCTACAACTCACAATGGCCTTTAATCAATGTCAGTTTGATTCCTTTTGATACTGAGCAATAAATAATAAAGTGACTGAGTAAAAACAAAACAGACCTTATGTGGACTGTGTTACATCTGAGAAAGCATTGCTTCTGAACCAAAGCTTTCATGGTTATCTTTTCTTTGTGGGTTTTTTTGTTTGTTTTGTCTTTTTACTGGGCTTTTGCTGCCATTTGATATATAGACGTAATTTATGCCTAATTTAGCAAGAAGCACATACATGAGTCTTACTTTAAGCATGTGATTCATTGGCTATTTGCATGCTTAAAGCTGAAGCACTTTGCTGTATTAAGGTCATTTTCCTCAACTTTATTTTGGATGCCTTACTCTGAATCCAGACAAGTATCCCATCATTTTTTTCCTGCCATATGCAGTTCACAATAGATACTGCATTAGCAAGCAGTTAAAAGTCAGACAGAAGATGGAATGGACTTTATCTGACATACGCTCAGAAAAATTGAATTTTATGAGATAAATGCTGTTCAGATTTAATTTAATATTCTGCTTAATAAAGACTATATGATGGTTGGAAGGAGAATAGAAGTGTATGTTTCTTGGCTTCTTTGCATCAGACTGTATAATTTTCAGTTATCCACCTTCAAGAGCATTCACTCAACCCATCAGCAACAGATGTTACCGAGCATTTCCATTTAAAATCTACAGCGCTTGCATTTGCCACATTTACCAAACCATTTCTAAAGTAGTTCTTCTGCAGTGTATGTAGCATGTGTAGACTTGGAGTGAAGTTTTGTGGTGGGGCCTTCCTGAACATTTGTTTCTGGCAGATCAGAATGTATTTTAAGCCATTCAACATCTCATCACAGCATAAAACTGTCTACAGAACATTTTCGTAAGTGCTAGGAACAGTTGATCAACATGAGTTGAGGATGAGCTGCGTGAATCATGATCTCCTCCCATCCATAAATAACACAATATCTCAGTTTATTATCATCTTTCTCTACGCTTGGCCATTTTGACTCAATGACTTCCTTTGGAGACAGATGCTGCAGTGCACCGTCAGCTGTGGACTCATTGCCCCAGGGGAACTAAGACACTTATTCCTACAAACATTGTATATCTTTAGCATTGCTTACAGGCCTTATTTTGTAATTATTTGTTGAGATTCAACTGACTAAATATAGCAACCAGCGCCATCACAGGAGCTGGCACAGGGCCAGCAGGCAGGGACATTGGAGATTGGGAAGAGCCGCGACCTTCTAAAGAAGCCACTGGAGATCATGTAGGTTGTCTAAAATGGCACTAGACAGATGTCTTTGGAAAATGAACCACACTAATTTACTTTAAATATGTGCAGACAAGTCTGATTTATTGAGCTTTCAAATTACATCTTTCTTTCCATAAAGGACACTGAGTAAATGCAGCAAGCCATATCAATCTTGTCACATTTAAATCCACGGCAAAAAGAATCCTTGAATGCCAAAGAGACTGGAGTTCAGCTATTATCTTGGAAAAGTGCAGTCAATGTTACTGTTCCCCCAAAAATCTATGATGTAATTTGTCTGATCTAACTGTAAATGTCTACAACTAAGCTGGTAAATCAATTTGCTTTCCCCCTTCCCCAGAAGAGAGTAATGTGCGCTTCAGTCCTGTGGTTCCTCTGACCAACTGAAGACTTCTGCTTTTGCATGAGCCAGATTGTGCCTCACAAGCGCTTGTTTCTGCCCGTTGACAACCAAGGGAGCACTGGATAGCTGGGTCAGATGTACACCTCCGCAGACATAACGTCTGTATCAGGGCAGAAGAATTCCTAGCCCTGATTTCTGGATGTGTAAGTGTAACATATATATTTCTGTAACAGACACACCTGACTACCATGCCTCCTTTACTTTTTACAGTGCCTCTGAAGTTAGTAGTGATGGTTATTATTAGACATGAGAGAAGAGGTACATTTTTTTCTCCTTTTTTCTTTCCATAGAATTTCCATTACCAGCTGGTGGATAAGGGTGGCTTCCTAAATAGAACATTTTGCATTTAAATACAAATATAACTTTAATATCATATGGAACCGATCCTATTAAGGACATTTTAATTTAAAATACTGAACAGGAAGAATATTAGTGTGGCCCTGTCCCTGCCTGCAAGAATACTGACTGTCCATAACTTCCAAGAGCAACAGTAGCACGCGTTTACCATATGCCTAGGGAGGCAGATTTGTGTGCAGTTCATTTTCTACCAACATTACACAGTGTTTCTGCTGGACAACATTCTGAGATGCTATGAACTGCCAGAGTGAATAGCATTGGCCTGGGCAATCAGACCAGGGGGGTTGTTGCTGTGCTGAGTCATACATAACAAAAAGCAAAATGCAGATATGTATTTCTATTCACTGGTATCGCCAGTACTCATACAGCAATGAAAATAAGCGCTAAAGAAAGCGAACAAGTACCAAGTATGCCAGGTTCTGTTTAAAATATAAGGAGGATGGAGTGTGAATGATATTCCCATGCATGTTCCATCTGTACTTTGCTCTACTACAAATAGGGTCAGACCAACACAAGTGTTTCATTTCATATTTGAGACATTTAATGAAAAATGTAGTCCCAAATTATCATCCACATAGTGCGCACTACATTTTGTAAAGGAAGGAGAATAAATATTTTTCCCAGTGGGAATATATGTCATCACAACGTTGAGTTTTCCATGGCTAAAAAGAACATCTGAATCTAAGAGGTACATGAGAGTTATTTTTAAAACCATTCTTTATATAGAAAATTGTTATATGCCTGGGGAATGAACACTTGGCAGGATCTCCACAAAAGAGGCCCAGAAAAAACATAATAAGACTGCTTCAGGTCAGCATGTGTGTCCATCTCCTGAGTGGCTCAAGGAACTCTATGCAACACCTACCTAAATTAATGTCATTTGTTCAATCAAATAAGCCTAAATTAATATCATATTTTATTTATGTACATACAGGCAACACATAAACATATAGAGATATGTATCTACATCTTACGTTCATTAACATCAACCCAATGGCAAGAGCACATGCCCTTACAAATCTGTCCTGTCTGATTTTTTCCATCTCTTAATGTGCTCAGCACCTAGTTAGGATGGTGATTAGCGCCCGATAAGTACTGAGACAGACGGCTATATGGACAGATATATAACATATAACCCCAGAGTTACAGGCAGTTGAACTGCAAATATGCAATACATTGAGCACAGTCAAGATGCTCACTGTTCTGAAATGCATGTCATTCATCAGGCAAAGTTAGGATTGCATGCCGCATACAAATTGGCAGCCTGAAAATACTGTCAGAACAACATGTAAATCATACCTCTTTGACCTGGCTGCCTCACAGTCACAAGATATTGAAAATAAAGAATAACTTCTCCTTGGAGACCTGAAGGAGAAGAAGCCAGGAGGCATTCCTATGGCTTTAAAATAATTTTTTTTTAAAAGTGCTAGTCAGTCCCACATACACATCGTGAGAAGGGCACATAAATTTACCTTCATTAGAATGAAGTAAATCAACATCTGAGTAATTACTATGCTACCAGCGGTTTGCCAGCTGGTAGGGTCAGAGGCTGACAACACAAAAATGAAAAACTGTGAGACTTGTTTCAGCTTTGCATCACAAAGAGGAAAAAAACAAGATGTAGCTGTGGGTAAAATCCAATTTTTAAAAGAACCAGTGCAGTAGTGGTACTGAGGCAAACCCTTTGATGTGACTTACCTTTTCCTCGTAGCCCCATCTCCCTGCGGGGCCGGCCGGGGTGGCCGCGGCAGCGGGTCCCACCCCACGCTCTCGCCCGAGGGCAGCGCTGCAGGTGCGTGGGCACAATTGCAGAGCAGACCTCTGGGCTGTTCCCGGCATGCCCAGCCCCTGCCAGCAGAGCCTCTTTCCAGCTGCTCTTCCTCCCAGGGATCATGCCAGTTTTGTTGCTGGCTGGCCACTCCTTGCCCTTGCGTCTGGCAGGGGAAAATAACCAAAATTATCCCAAGCAAACAGAAGCCAAACAAAGCAACCGATGTGGCAGCAGTCCCCAAAACCTTGGAGTCTGGCCTTCCTGCACACCCCTCCAGTGTTTAAAACTGCACTGCAGAAAATGGTTGTTCTTTGTGCCTCCCTGCAAGGTGTTGCTCCCCTCTGCTGCTCGTGGTCCTTCTCTGGCTGGGCAGGCTGCTGCACTTTTCTCACCAACACACCAGCCATCCTCATTTTACACTCCCTGACTGATGAGACACATCCCCACTAGCACTGGGGATGGAGAGGGTCTGCTCTCATGCGATCAAGGATGCAATGGGAAAAACAGACGCTACTTTATTTTCACCCTTTGGAAGAAGTCTGGGTCTCTAATGCCCAAGTATTACGTGAGTCATACTAAACATGGGAGAACAGCTTCTGTTTTCAGCTCATTCACGTTATTTATTACTCTGTCTCTCCACATTTTGGCTCAAGAAAAGCAAAGTGAATGTGAATCCCTCCTGCTGTCTCTTTCACTCAGTCCATATCCTAGTCAGCTGCAGCCTTGTGTCTTTGTGCTCAGTCTTGCAAAGGTCTCCCCTCCCTGGCTTTTCTACTCCGGCCAAAGGTGATGCTTTCTGTGGATTTTATCAAGGTACGGCGAGAAATTCTCCCCTGCAGGATGGTGGGGCCAGGCTTTTCTATATTGGCAGTGTCCACTGGTCAATAGGACTTCTTTGCAGTCACCTTTGTTCATGTCACGGACGCCAACACCCAAGCAGAAGGAAGGGAGGGAAATGATCTTCATTAACGTTTTTGTGTTTTGGGCAGAGCCTCAAGTCACTTGAATGTGAAACACCTGATCTCCAGCTGGGCAGCATCCAGCCCCGTTGACGTACCTGTACCACTGTCAGGTCTGAAGATGGCCAGGACAGCAACTGGGTTTGCAATTCATGCCTGCTGCAAGGAAGTATAGGGTCATGTTTGTTTTTTTAAAACCATAGCAGACCATTTAACCAGAAATCACTAGACCCCAGATGGGTATGGGGAAGGTGAATTATTCGATTAGTTGGATTGAGTGTGATCAGGCTCCTAATCACTCACAGTGGACTCACTTACCACTCTTTCATGCTTGCAGGCAGGCCTGAGGTACATCATCCTACATTAGCAGGCACGGGGTAGACTACGCTGATGGTACATGTGGTATGTATTACATAAGCAGAGCTATCCAAATTACTAAGTACTGGCTGAATTGACTAAGCCATTTGAAGCTCAGTCCTGCCAGGAATGAGGTATTGGCTGCACAGGGAAGAAGTAAGCCCAAGCTATTATAGTGTAAACAGAAGGTTACCCCATAAAAATAGCACCTAGATCCCATGTGTTCAGTTTCTTGCTTAACCATGGACAAGGTAGTTCATCTAATGGTACTGAGGCTAAAATGAAAGTTATTACTGTGGTGAGACAGTCTAGAAAAGCACACTGGAGCAGATATTTTTTTCAGTATTTATATAGTTTGCAGCATTTTACCATGTAAATAAAATGGTAAATACACAAAAATAGCCCAAGACAAAATTATTAGCATACTCCTACCCATCATCTTATACATGCAGCTTTTAAACCATCTGCTGTATTTTTTTTATTTTTTTTTTTAGAGATGTGTACAGTCCTATGGCCTCTAGAGACTACTGTAATACAAATTATTAGTGTAAATGGCAGGCAAATCTGCTTTACTGACATGCTGAAACTAACTCACAGGTGCTTTATGGAAGGAAGAGAAAATCAGCTTAACTCCTGTACATAAATCTTCATTGGAGAGTAAGACATCTACAGTCTTCCTTAGAAGGGCAAAAAGTCCCAAATGCCCGGTCTGAAAAAGACAGTTTTCTTCATGAAGACTGCAGCACCACGACCACTGCTATCCTCCACATTGCTTGCAGGGCTCTGCTCTTTAAAGACCTCAGAGACACCACAAAGAACCCGTGCTGGCCTTCCATCCCAATGCCAGGAGTGCAATGGGACGTGCTAGCCTGCACACAATGTTCACTGGGACAATCTTTGTTTCCTGCACACTTACATGCATTTTGTGGGAAAAAAAAGAAAAGAAAAAAAAAAAGAAGTGGCACACTGGGCATATCTGTATCTACAGTGTGCTTCATGCAGATGTAATGAAGTCTTGGTTGCAGACTAAGTCTCAGCTGCTCTGCAGCACTGCTGGTGCACAGGGTGACTGCTAGCTGTGCGGCAACCACCACGTCCCAGTCTGTGTTCAAGCAGTGTCTGCCCAGTGTTGACCATATTGTTGTCACAGGTCACTGTGCTCTAGCTTGGTTTCTTCAAAATCCCAGTAGCCTTTATGTTGGCTTGTATGACATTAGTAAGGGTTGTACAAATACAGTCGTCTTCTCTGCCTAATGCCCCCCTCGCAACATGCAAACCCAATTAACATAACACATCAGCTGAGAGATCAGATGCTGGAGCAGACACACGGTTCTTCACATGAACAGCACTGTACTTGCCCCTTAGACTTCAATTACACAAAAACTGAGAAGGAAGGTACATAATTTCTTGAGTTTTAAGACCTCTTTAAGAAGTCTTGCTGCTTCAGTGCCCAAATTAACCCCCTCATAGATTGATCACACTAGTCACATTTAGTGCTAGCAATTAATGAAACAATCTGCACCAGACCAGAGGCATCATAAAAGCCTCTTGCTTGCAGTGCTGTCTCTTTGAGTGACCACTTCCATCTACCAGATCAGTGCAGCCGTGGGTGGTAGAGGTAGTAGAAATGGTCATTTTTGCTCTCATCCCACCTCTGGACTAAGCCAGATCATCCTCAGCCCCAAAGAGTCATTTTTTCAGGCAGGTATCACCAGGTAGTGGCCTTTGCATGTTTTCACTTAAAAACCAGAGGGATACCCCTTGGGTCTTCAGAGAAATACCAATTTCATAGCCAGCTTCCAAAGCTGTTGCCCTCTTGTAAGTAAGTTTTCACCCTCTTTTCAGCAGCATCACTGTGGCTTTGGTCTCAGACCAGTCAAGGAAAGATCTGACAAGTAGTAGCAGCATCTAATGTAATGTTGTACCCTCTGAATCGCTCCATGAAAGATGAAGATTCAGCACCTGCTTAGTGGAAATCCAAACACAGATGGGCTAAGTGCCTTCCTCCCACTGTCTTGGGAGCAAGGGCAGGAAGAGCTGTCAGTGCTAATGAGATATAGAGCAGGTGATGTAATTATCATCTGAGAGCCTGAGTAGGATGAGACAGATGTTGCTTTCTGGGTTCATTGCTTTATTAGTGACACCTGCTAACCAGCTTACATGATACCCCCTCTAGCCACACCAGATACAGCCTAATATAAAATGAACTGTTTTGAGTAAAACCAAAACACTCTAGGTGATATCAAAGCCATACTCGAGGCTGCCCTTAAACAGTGGGAGACCCAGTAAGAATTGAAAATGGGGCCATAAATTACTCTTGAATAAAGTAAATATGCTATTCCTGCTTCCTGAGAATCTGTCTCCAAGCTTGCACATCACCATAAGTCCCTTCTTCCCAAAATGGGATCATCAGTTTTGACAGAGCTGTGGAGGAGTAGTGACTACTCATCTGCAGGCTGAGGAACAAGCTAGTTAATCATGGGGTTGAGGTTATTGTAAGAAAGAGAACCCAGCTGATGTTCACTCAATCAGATTCAAGTGATGGTGCTGAGGAACGGAGGCAACTCCCACCACGGTGGGAAGGGCACAGGGAGACTTGGGGTACGTAAAAACCACAGTTGCGTGTCAAAACACAGTCAAGTTCTTGCAATAAAGCCTGACTTAAGAGGTCATCACTCAAATAGGCAGGATGTGTTTGGGAACTTGGGTTTTCCCTACAAGAAGATGAACGGAAGAGGGAAGACCTTCCGGATCAATTTTAACTCCTGTGGCCCTCATGCAATGGCATAATAACAACTGTATGCCGTGTGATTCTTGGATCTCTACTCATCTGTGCTACTGAGGGCTGAGAACAAGTGGAAAAGGGTGATAAAGATCCATTAAACATTGGACAAGGTGAGGTAAGGCTGTAAAGCGCTTTGAGAATCTTGTACCACTGGAGCCCAAAGGGTTACCACAACACAGACGTCCGGCAGCAACTGGTAAATCACTGTAGACTGAATTATATTAACTCCAAGGGCACACATGGATAGCTCTAAAATCATACCTATGAAATGTGTTGCTCTTGCTCTTAGGCTTGGCTGGATTGTGCGGAGCAACATAGGATCTTACTCAAAGGGAGAGGGTGGTAACAGTGTAAGCAGGCACAGAAGAAATCTATTTTTGCCACCAGACCAACTTGACAAGAGAAAAGGACTTTTTCTTTTCAAGTTGTGTTCATTCATTTAAATACTTTTCCAGGTAATTAACACTGAGCAGCAACAGAACTGATGTTCCTTGAAGAAGAGTGAAACATTTATTACCCTTCTCATCTTCCTTCCTGAAATGATTGAGGTGAAAGAAAGGTTAGAAGGAGAGTCTTTTCTGGGTTGTCTTATTTCTCTTTTGTCTTTCACATTGGTTCCAGGAACGGAAAGTCATTAATCACCTATCAAGATGGCAGATAAGAGTTGCCTTGGGATTAGTGAGGATTGGAAAAGATCATTTAAGCATGGAAATTAATTGAAATGAGTAAGATGGGGACAGACTCTTTATTCAAAAGTAAGTAGCTGGTGATAGGCAACAGATTTGGACTGGTATTAAGAGAAATTGAGTGAGGAACCTAGCTGACAAAGATGAAAAGTAGAAAATTAGTTATAAGGTAACAGGAAAAATCAGTAAATGAATGGAGAAAAAAGTTCATAGTGATAATCCCAGTTTATTTATTGTTTTAAATTATTCATCCGGAAACCTCTGACTCTACCTTTCCTCCTAACTATGTTAGCCATGTCAGTACTACACAGACAAAGCAGGGGCAGCCAAACATCAGCCACCTTTGAGGCTCCAGAAGAAGAATGTTTGAGACAGTGATTGCATTATGCATCTCTCTGATAAAGTTTTCTCTCCCAGTTAGACTCCTGGGACACCGCAGATATACATCCCGGAATGCTGCAGCCGCAGGGTTGCGCAAGCTCTCATTATATCTTTTGCTGGGTTTATGCATCCCGTGCTTTTGGCACAGCCGCCACCAATTCCACCATCATCCTCCTCCTCACATAAGCCTTGCTCTGCGTGCAGGACTCCCCGGGAACCTCCTGCCGACCACTCACCTCTCCGAGAGCTGGTGCAGACCGGCAGCGGTGGTTTTACCGGGGCAGGCATTGCCACCAAACACCTGCCGCTTTCATCCCCTTTCTGAAGGAGGTGCCAAAAGCCGATGAAATAGCCTGCTATGAAGAGCCAACACAACACAATAAAACCTGCTCACAACCTAAAAATACCTGAAAGATTCATGAGGACTTTCCTTTGAAAAGCCCTACAGTCCGAAAAACTGGTGATGAAACACTTTTTACTACGCTCTTTCTGCGGTAAAAAGCCTGCATTCATAAAAGTCTCTGGGACCTATGATTTAACCAACATACAATCTTTTATCCACAATGGTTTACTTCTACTTCATTGTTAAGCTCAGTACATTCTCTGCTAAAGAAATTTGTTGTCCCATACCCATGCAAAAAATTTCCCAATGGCATATTCAGAGTTGAAATATCATCAAGAATAAGCAAAATCTCAAATCAAAAGCTTCAGTTTCTACAAGTTGCCATTTCTATAAGAAAAGGGCATTAGAAAAATTTTAACATGCAAATGGGTGCTGCTTCTTATATACTTAGATGTAAAGACAGAGTAGGGCTACAGGGTGTTGTGGTGTCTATAGGCAGGATCTGTCGTGCTTCACTGTTCAGCTTATTTGGATTTTCAGCCGAGGTCTGGTGTGACACAGTGAAAACACACCAGAAAGTAAGCAGAATCCCATTTTGCCATTGGAGCAGCTATCCAAAAAAATCTTTGATTTCAGAGGAAACCTGAGGAAGGGAAAAGTTTCTGAGAGGAAAAATTACTCAAATCCATTGATAGTATCAGATGGCTAACAAATTGTTACTCTCTAGAAGAAAGGAGGGAACAGAACTGAAATTACCTTTCTAAGTCGCATGTTCAGAAGTCAAAATTTCTCTCCTGGCTGTTACTGAACAACTCGTAGTCTTTAAACTGGGGCAGAGGCCAGCAGGACTAAGTTTTCAGCTTCTCTGTGCCCAGAATATTCATTTCCTAGTGAATCCTGACATCCAAAAGCAAAGGTCCAAAGCAAAGGTCAGGGCATCTCAGAAGTTACCCCTTCAAGCTTTGAAATGGTTGAAATGGTACAGTTTGCATTGTGATAGCAGGCAAAATAAAAAAAGCATTCACCTCCTGGAGCTGAAGACTGATCCCTGTGTCTCATGTGTGAAGCACCCAGTTACGACTTTTTGATTCCTGCTGAATAAAAGATCGATTTTAATAAATCTTTGATACCTTCTAATCAAAGTTCATTATTTGGTGCAATTTTTTTTTTTTTTTTTTTTTTTTTTTTTTTTTTATTAAATTTTTAGCTGGAGCACGCAGAGCCAGGCTGATCTAAAGCATCAGTCTTGAGGAAACTGGAGAAGTTCATAACAAGTTCTCAGTCATATTTGCAATGCAAGATTAACACCATTTCTGCATGACTTGGCTCAGTCTAGGTCCTGAAAGACCAATAACACCCAGAGCAGCTGTGATTAAAGTTCACACACTGGGCTGTCATTTAGTGGACATTATACTAATTACAGTTCTGCTGGCTTCAGAGAAGAATTGTTCTGCTGTCTTTTAAGATACCAAGGCTGTGGTAATTGCACGTATACAAAATAAATCTAAAAAAAAAAGATAATAAATCTCAAAAAAATTAAAGATTCAGGTAGCAACTTCATTAAGATTGGGAACTTGAAACTAGCTCTGCTGCAACAGGGCAGATTTAACTTTCCAAAAATGATGTTTTCTTCAGATATGCTGGCTGGTACAATTCTCTTTGCATGCACTATTACTGCTCAGTGTATGGGGCATGACTCATGATACATCACAACACAGAGTGATAGCTAGAGAAAATTGAGCTTCTGAAAACTGAGATTAAAGGGGAAAAGCCACAGGAATAAATAATACAATAGACAGATAGGGCTGGAGCATACAAATGAGATGTCTCAGAATAGGTTTTGGCCTGTCGTCTAGCCTCTGGTAGAGGTCTGTGGACACGCTTTGCCTTCCTGGCATCCTAAGGGAAGCGTGAGATAATTAAAAGAAGTGAAGCATGAGGCCTTGTGCTATCAAATCCAGCTATGCTGCTAGTTGAGGTTCAGAGACTTGTGTATTTTCCAGCATCCCCTCGTTTTTAGTCCTCTGATGAACAGCCCCAGACCACCGGCCAGCTCTGCCCACCTGCAGCCCGCAAGGTTGGACACCTGCAGCAGCTCCCCCGCGACTCCGGTCTCAGCACAGCGACCCATTCCCGCCCAGAAAACCCCCCGCTTCGCTTCTGCAGCTCTGTGCTGGGTGTGGTGGGTCCAAGCAGAGCCCCACACCTTCCCGTGGGAGGAAAGCTGCAGTCTGGCTTTGCCCCATCAGGAGAGACATTTGTGGTACAAGTGTAAATAATTACTGCATTTATTTAATTTATCTTTTTTTTTTACTTAAGAGTCTGACTTGAAAATTTGTCTTGCAGTCCTTCCTATGAATTTCATATTTGTCAGGTGGTACAACATGATTTCAAGCACTGCTTACAACTAATAAAACTCTTGGCAAACTTTGCTTTGGTTTAGAGGAAAAGACTACGTGTTGCTTCCAGTATTTCATACTCCTCTATATTTACAAATGCACGTGCAGACCACAGTGCACGAGCTGAGCAGAGCACGCTTTACCACCTCTGCTGCTTCCTTTTGGGAACAGAAGAGATGGCAGGTCTGGCAACTGGAAGGAAAACAAAGAGAGGACAGGGAGATATCAGAGAGCAAAGAGAAGGAACAGTCCTCTAAAATCTCTTGCTGCTGTTCTGGCTCTGCAGATAAACACACATACATAAGTTAATTATTGGGCCTTTTTTTTTTTCCTAAAATTACTATCTCTCAGTAGTAAGATGCAGAGGCTGATGTTATAAAAGGGTGCATGGTTTTAAATTAAATTAAAAGAAGACAATAACTTCGTAATGGCTTTTCCAGAACATAGGCATCCTTCCAGCAAAAAAATAATCTGATATTATTGTAAGAACCGCTAAGCTTTCACACTCAAATTGCCACAACATTGTAAACTAAATCCATGCAACTCATGTATTATTTGTTAGTCTTATCCTTACTAGCCTTGTGCCGGGCACGCCACCTTCCCTTTTGTTCTGCCCTGCTTTCCATAGTCAGAGGCGAGCTGCTGAAACACTTCTGAGAAAATCCAGGATATACGTGCCCAGGAAAGTCATCTTGTGCTGGCCCACCCACACACCCTCCCACCTGACAGACGCCTTTTGTTAAATCAATACAACAGAAAAGCCAACAGAAAAGATCATGTCTGTCTTTGTGCAAGTGCATATAGCACTTCAGCATTGATCGCCCTTGAAACAACTGGGACTAAAGTAACACCGGCAACAGCCTCTATTTTTCTGAAGAAAACAGTGGAATCCCAGAGGAGTAAATGAAATATCTACGCCCCAACCTTGGCTTTAAATGATGGTTTTTGTCTGCAGTGAGTCGAGCTCCAGCGATGCCGGAGGGGTTTTGTATGGGCAAAAAAGTTCAACTGCCGAGAGCTCATGGTGGGATGGAGGTCAGGCTAAAGAGGTCCTAATCCCGCTTCCACGGAAGTCGGCTGAAAGACTCCCATGGAGAATATGATCCTGCCTCTTACCGGCTGTGTTTTAGCATTGACAGGAATTAAGGAGCAGGTTAAATAAGATGGATTAAGTACAAATTTAAAAAAAAAAAAAGTGATGGAAGAGGGGTAGAAGGAAAGGACAGAGACTGATGCATTTGGGGTAAAACCTGAAATTTCAAGACCACGAGAGGTACATGAAGGAAACATAATCATTAATAATTAGAAGTTTTAAGCTGAATGCCTGCATATATATTCCTTAAAAAAAATACTGTATCCAGTGAAGTGCGTATATGCCCACCTAAGGATGCTACAGCCAGGGTGAGGGTGATGTTGTATAGACTGTCAGCAAAGGAGAATCAGCTTCCAAGTCACTTGTGTGTGAGCTGATACATCCTGGGCAAAAGGATGCTGGTCCATCATCAAATCCCTGTCTCTGTCTATGGAGGGAGTCCAGTACAATGACGTGAAAACAATCCTTTGTTAAACTCTCTCCCTGCTTCTCTGATAACGGATGTAGTTGCTGATATTAAAAACAAGGAAGAAAATTAGAAACCAATAGAAACTGATACGGAACAACTTACAATGCATAAAAAAAAAAATCTACATTTTTCCTTCATGTCTTTAATTTTCCTTTTTTATTTTCTACACATTAAAACTTAGAATTTATGCTGAAGATACCAGGGAAAGCTCTAGGACTGTCAGAACTGGGAGAGAGGAGTTTTCAGAGTATGTTCGGCACAACAGAAATCGTGTTAAGAACCGCTGAAGTTGATGCTGAAGTTCCAGTTCAGCACTAGACAAACACAGGTCTAATCTTTTCGGAAAGTCATGGCAAAAGGTTCTCACAAGGAGGTGAGACGCTTGTAAGCCAACCCATTCGAGCACTCTGTGCACTGGCACCCACAGGTGTAAGCTCTCTCCAAGACAGATGAACAGAGACATTTTTTGCTTTAAGACAGAAAAACCACGGAGTTTCACATCAGGACAGCCACATCCTGAAACTCACTGAAAAGGATTTAAGCTATATAGGTTTCTCACCCAGCACAAAAGAAGCTTCAGCAGGATTCTGTAGGGATTAAAAAAAAAAAAAAACCAACATCAAATCCTAGGATATATTAAAAAAAAAAAAAGAAATATGTGACCTACTGTAAGAGACATTGTGTTACCTGCGCAGGCAACACAGATAAGATGAACACCAGCTACAGAACTAGTTGCAATTTAGGTGCTGAAAAATGTGATGCTGGAAAAGGCATCAAAAATTATACCAGATGCTTCAAAAATGACTTCCAGCCAGGTAGTTATTCTGAAGCTCATCAGAAGGATGGTTTCCGAGTAATTTGTTCACCTTGTGTTACCACTTTCACAGAGCAAGGCCAAGGCCAGCGACAAGTCCTTTAGTCCAAGACAGGCATAAAAAAAGCGCCAAGGACTCAAAGATGAATGAGACAAATTCAGACCAGAAATAAAGCCCAGGTTTTGAGGAGCAAGGGTAACTGACCAATTAGACAAGATATTAGAAGAATGGCAGAGTTTGGGTCTGAGAAAGAGATGACTGAGAAAATAATCTTCACCCAGCACTGAAGCTACTAGCCTCAAGACAGCAGTAACCCTGCAAGATCAGGAATAACACAGGAAATGTGGGAGACCACGTAAGGGTGGTGTCTGAACTTAAACTTTCTGAGCCATTGTTGAAAATCGTTATTATTAACCTGAAATATAAAATGGGAATGAATCACTGAAAGTCTTTGAGAGGCCTTTCATTATAAGTATCCTTGCATTAAGTTATTGAGGGTACTTTAAAGAAACAAAAAGGAGCAATTGTGCTATCCAGGAACAAGGAGTGGAAATGATTTTAAGCCTTAAAAATGGCACTTACGTTTTCAAGAATTGTTGCCCAAGTGTTTGCAACATTAACGAGAGTTTTCAATTGTCTAATCACGGTTAATCTCAACCTTGAAACCAGTTATTAGTCAGCCAGCCACTGGGAAGGGGAGGGGAGGAGGGCAAGGTTTTGGTGTCACACAGATGTCAACGCAAAGCAACCCTAACGAAGCCAGAGGAGTCACAGTGATGTAAAACATAGATGCAATGTAAACCACACACATATTCTGACTGTGGGGATTGCACCCATGCCGACGTGACTGGCACATGAGCAAACAGCACTGAGAAGCAGCCCTGCGTGCAGAGAGATGCCTGCTCAGCCAGTCCTGTAATTTGCAAAGAGCTTCCCCAAAACCCACTTCTCCTCGATGGGAAATGACAGTAAAGCACTTGCAAAAATAGCGTGGAAGTGGAGTACCAGAGACTAATCCAATAGCCACTTGTGCTCTCTTGTACTCCAAGGCACCGGTTTCATGGACGTTCCCTTGGTGGTCCCCGGCCCTGTGCCCACACCTGGAGGCATAGCCACCTTTTCGGAGACCCAGCTGCTGACCTGGGCAGATGTGGACCTGCAGCAGCAATGGACAAGGGGAATAGCAGCCACTGTGGGTCAAGTGTATGCACGTGTTTCTGTCGTTACTACTACGTGTGCCCTGTACAACCCACGCATGAGTGAGACTAACGTTTGGATAGTAACAGTGTATTAACTTTGTAGTTGCATTTTGCAACCCCAAATATCAATGACCAGACAGAAAAGCTGATCTGTGCTAATGCAGCTACCACTGACTTAATCTTTTAGTTTAAGAAGACAGGCACAAAGAAGTATGACTCTAATTCTTCCAGAGACAAATTTGCCATCTCGGGGGGAGGGTTGGAAAAAAATAATTTTGAAGAACCACATCATGAAGTCTCATCCATTTCTTAAAGGTGGACAGACCTGGCAAGTACTGATCAGCCATGTGAGTTTATATGTCTCTGGTGTTAGCAGAAGACACGCTGGTGTTTGTCTGCTGGAAATGACACAGGACATTCCCGATCAGGGCTTTGAAAGCAGCTTTTCCCCTCCTCTACATAACTATGCAATCTTTTAACATGATCCTGGGAATTATCCTTTTTCCAGTACCCTATTTGACTTTGTTGTTGATGTAATGGAAAAAAAGCAGTCAGTTGTTTACCAGAGCATTCGATTTCTTATCAGCAGATCTGGCTATGAATAATTATACCACATATTAATACCATAGTAAGCCAGCTAATGGGCTACAGACGCCTAACAAATAACAGGATGAGAGAAGAAAGGGCAGATTGGCAGGAGGTTGTTTGCCTTTGTGAGTGCTGAATTATGGAACTGGCCAGGCTTCAAAACTATGAATCATTAAGAACATGCACACAGCAGTTTTACATCAGTGAGCTCTATTGACTGTAGAGGAGCTAATATTGATCTACTAAACATATGGGAGTGGGGAAGCAGGTCCCACATAGTTAAAAACGTTGTGTTTTAATGTCTGTCCTTTGGATTGTGTTGGTTCCTTGAAACACCCACACATTTCTGACATCATGACCAGACCTTTCTCCAAAGCCTTTGAAATGATAGCTGTTTCTTTTCAGGTTCACAATGACAGAAATCTTTGCAACACAACTGAAGGAAGATGATTGTGAGCCACCATGCTTATCATACCTTGTTTCTCCCTTACCACGTTAACTGAGTTTGCAATACCTGCACTCATGTCTCTATTCATGGAGATGTTCCTAAATATCAAAAAATACAGAATTGACTTGCCTTTCCTTATTAGTTGGGATTTATCTTAATTTGTGCAAATAGGGCAAAAATACTGCCTCACGGCATAACCATCGTATGCTACATTGCAACCCATGACATGAGCAGCAAGGAGCCACTGTACAGCACTTTGTTCTTCACTCCTGCAGGGAAGGAGGAATGAACGCTGCAGACCATGAGGCTGTGTTGACCACAGTGAAGGGAATTTAGACTTTATTTGCTCTTCTACCCATAAATACACTTCATTGTCCATTATAGGAGATAGCACAATTAGCCCATTGACTATTAGAGGCTATTTCATCGGGCAACAACAACAACACTTAAGCAGAAATTATGCTTAGCCTGCTTTATTCATGAGACTCAGAAACCTTGGACTAACATCAACAGACCATAACCATGTGGGTTTCCAATGGTGTGTTCTATCACATATTTGCATACAAATGACAAATAAACATTTTGCATGCTGGAATGTAGTAGGTAAATGCTGAATTTAGGATCTTAACTGTAACATATGATTTTTCTTTATGTACTTAGTTAATGCTTCAGGTCGTACATAGAGCTCTATTAAATATTTGCATCTCTAACTGAATCTTACCATTTTCTTGAATGTGATCATAGGACCTCTCAGCACTATGGTTTCCCATCCCCAGTGACCTGTTACTAACAATGTCTGACTTTATTCTTACAACTATTGCAGTCACTTCCCTGTCACTGTGAGCCATAGCACAGGGCTAAAATAAATGGAAGCTGAACAAAGCCCTTTCGTTCTGACAAGCAGGCGCACATCCATGAACACTTAACTGTCTTGGCAGCCCCCAGTAATAATAACCATACCTGGGCCGTGTTGAAATACAAAGAATCTCTCTGCAGGATAGGGTTACGTGAAATACAAGACGTTTTTAAATTTAAATGACTATTTTCCATCTCTCCACCGTAAAGAACTAGTGAGTTTGTGACATGCATCTGTTTCAAGGAAAACTCTGTTTGCAACACAACCTCCACACAATGTGGCCTGTGCACTGCTAAACAAACTAGGAGTGATGGAAACCTATCATTTCATGTTTGGCTAGTGAAAACCAAGAATGTGAATGATTTAATTTTCGGCTGTTTACAAAGATGAACAAGGCATAGAGCTCTTTAATTTCTCCTGTTAATCCAACCCGCCTCATGGAAAACCTGAGCTGTGGCCCTTTGTGATCTTTTTCCTTCGCTTTTATGTAAGAGAAAGAGAGGGAGACCAGAGGAAATTAAAAAAGCAAGGGCGATAAAGTGATGCCTCAAATGACCAAGGCATTGAAAAAAATTCAAAACCGGCAACTCACCTTGAAGTTTCCAAGTCTCCGGTTCCCTGGACCCTTCCAGGGAGCCAAACTTCATACCTTGCTGTGGGGTACAACATTATCGGCCTCTTCTCCTTCAGAGAAAGCACATGTGGTTTAAAGCAATGAGGAACAAATAAATATTTGCTCTGAAATTATTCTTGACATGCAAGATCTCAGGGAAGGACCAATTTAGGGCTGATTGGCTGCCTCTCTTGCACAAACATTTGGTAATTTAAAATTTGATCACTGTAAGTCACTTAGTCACAATCAAACTGTAGGTCAAACTGCATCATTTTCCCTAAAGTGCTTTTGGAAACAAATGAGATCACTGAAAATATAAATTAGTGCAGAATATATTCGATATTTACAATCTATTTATGCGTGGACAATAAATGATTTCACTATAGAGAGAAGAGTGTAAGCTAATGCAAACAGACAGGGAATGGCAGACACTTTCATATAATAACAAGTGTATTTAATATAACTATTTTATTACATACTCCTGAATGAAACATAGTCTTTCCAACTGCAGTTGACCCACATCTGCACAAATTAGAAGAAAATCTGGCTTACAGAGCAAGGGATAAAAAAAAACCAAACAGAAACCCCTATTTCCCTGAAATAAGCTGTGAATACTTGAATCTTAAGGAAACTTGGCGGCTTCTAATTGAATGATATTTATGGTACTTATACAATGATCAGATTCACATCTTTTGCTTTATAATACATTCTTGATTATTGTTATTCAAAACCAGTTTGATTAAAAAGCAATCTTTGGTATCGTGTGACTTCATTTCTTTTGCATGAGTCTTCTAATAATTCTAATTATTATTGTAATAATCCTAATACCTATTAACTGTCCTTCCTTTCAATTTCACATTCTTCAGCTCAGACAAAATCCTGGTAAACCTTTCATATTGACTCTTCTCAAGCACCACGGCTGTTGGGTTTAAACCACTGCATGGCATTGTACATCCTCAGTTTATCAGGGCTTGCATTTGCTGGACCTTGAGCAAACTCCATCGAGGAAGCCAAGCAAGTCCAGTAGGAAAAGGGAACTTGCTCTGCCTGGGGCTGTAAGTTGTCTTCTACCACAGTGCTGTCACTTGGCTTGCTGGAAGGGGAGAATTGACGTTCAGGAATGGTGGGCAGAAACCAGAAGAGAGTAGACCTTCTGTTTTGCAGCACAGGTCAATGCAGGCCTTTAATAACCACAGGGTCAGAGAAGACTCGTTTTAAAAGGGATAGCAGAATTTCATCTGAAGGAAGAACCAAGCATTTGAGTGGTCATGAAGATGTGAAAGAAAACAAGCCAAGGCGCTTGCTCTGCCCCATCTAAGCAGATACCATGGATACCATGAGGCTGCCCCATTTTAAGTTTTGTATTTATATCACCATCAGTCAATTTATTCAATGCTGTTTGAAGCAATACAGTCCAGTGAAATCATACATCCACACCACTCCTTTTCACACTGATCCTGCACTCTGTTTAGAGCTTGAATTTCAAAGTTTCGTATTCGTTCCCTGCCCATAAAGCTAATTACCTTGGCTAGACGACAGACCACATTAATCACAGAGTGACACTGGCAAACCCAGTGAATTAGCTGAGGATCACATAACTTCACAATCCCCATTTCAATGAGATGTTAAAGTGAAAATTCTTTTCAGAGTTGTCATTCTCTGGTCCATCTCCACCTTCCAAAACAATTTATCCCAAGAAGGGGGCTGTGGAATGGAGATTGCTATCAATAAAATCAAATTTGCAAGAGAAAAGGCTGTATTGCTAGCTTCTTAATGGGAGGCTTCAGTTACCTACACTGTTTGTTCGGTTCTTTAAATAGCAATAAATATGTGGAATTGGAATAGAGATTTGATCATAGAGCCCATACAGTAAGTATTCGTGTGGCATTATTCATAACAGAAGCAGAGATACTGCTGCTATTTGAATTAATGGCCAAGAAAACCTGAAGCTGATCCCCCAAGGAAAAGGATGTACAATGCTGTCTCTCCCTGGCCTCATTTTAAGACTCAAACTGGTTCAAACTGTTAATGGGATAAATATTCAGCATTTTTCTTTCCTCTACCATCTACCTCACCTATTTTTACCTTGGTAGGCATCATTACCATAATATAGGCTCATTATAGTATGCATGGGGCCCAATTTTGAATGCTTAATAACAAATCCTCTCTTGTTCATGTACTGTTGTTGAACCCAATGGGACTGTTTGTGGGGTCATTATTTACATAATTGAGGGTTGTGCTACAAGATGTGGAGCTGACTTAGCAACATGTACTGTGTATTCAATAATTGCCATTAACATATTTATTAAACAAGTCAATATGTCAAGGCATATCATAATCATTACTATTTCACCATCTTACAACAAACAAGGGAGGCAGAAGGGAGGGGGAGAGAATCCCATGCTTACAATAACCACAAGACAGGTCTCAGAAAAATGGAAGGAAGGAAGGAAGGAAGGAAGGAAGGAAGGAGAGAAAGGAAGACACCAGGCAGATGGGACACTGAGGAACGTAGATAAAAGGGAATGTTAAAAAATTGTATGGATGATGGCAGGAGAGCAACTATGATATACAACAATTTTGCAGAGCATCTAATACCATGTCCAAAATCTTAGTGTCAAAGTTAGTTCAAATTGCTTTGGAGATGATCAGTGCTACCTGGACAGAAACTTAATCAACTGGCTACGAATTCAGGGTGATGACAGCAAGCAGCAGCATGAAGCCAAGAGATGACATGTATGGTCAGATTCTGCCCAGATCTGGGGTTTTAGGAGCTTGGATACTATGGCAAAGTACCACAGAAGTGAATTTACGAGACTGACTGAAAAGATTGGATGGCAATTGCTGATTTAGAAGAAGCAGCAAAAGGTCAATGAGGAAAGAGAGTAAACATTACTTACTGGGAATTATACACACTGGTCAGGATGGAAAAGGTTGGGTAAAATTTTCTAGGATGCAAGGAGGACAAACATCTCTGGTACCTCCTGGCCTCTCCCCAAGCAGAGCTACCACCTGACTTTGCTGGGTAGAAGAAGGTTTCTCTGATCCTCCTGAATTTGTCCCGTTGCTTGATTTAGGTCTTTGGTGAGGGCCTGGGTTTGCCTTCCTTGTTGCCATTGTGCTTCTTGGGACCCAGGCCCCAGTGTTCACGGCACAGCTTAAATCTGATGTGGCCATGTTGAAATCAATCCAGATTCCTGTCTGCTGGTGGGAGTCAGAGCAGCCACTGGCCCGCTGCAACCAGGTGTTGAAACCACACGTACAGCTCATGCACGTACAAGCAGACCCAGCTCTAGAGACCTGATCCACCTACATTTGCTCTGTGGTAGCTCTAATTAGGCTGAAGCCCAAGAAACAACAACAGCTGTCTCTCCTGAAAGTCACAGCTCCTGGGCACAGTATACACCATTCACAAACATCTGGTGCAGGATTTAGACCTGTTGCAGTATGCTTACTGGTGGGTATTTTAGCTCTGCTAGTATGACAGCATTGTATCTTATTTAGTTCTGTAATCAGAAAAATCAGGGTTCATGTGCAATAGATTATTTTAGTGTACATTTTAGTAAAATAACCTTTGGAAGGGGTAAATGGTCTGACATTGGGAATAGCAAGGAAACAGCTTTCTCAGCCAAGTTGCCTAATTACCTTCCCACAGACTCACAGGGAACCACCCCAGACCCAAAAGCCACAGTCACTCTGGTGGCACAGGCTCATGCCTACCTCCCCTGGGTCAGCACTCACTGGGGCACCTCTCCACTGTCCAAATCAGCCTCACACCTTCCTGCTGTTCCTCAAGGACATGTTGCTTGCCATCTCTGTCGTGCCTTCCCTCTCCATCACCACAGGTCATCAGGATTGGATCAGCATGGGAAGGTTTACCCTCCTCCTCATCCCAAGTGATGCTGGCTGTGGGATGGGAGACGGGATGTCTTGATGAGAGCAGGCATGTGCCCCTTTTCCAGCTTCAGCGACTTCCCATCACACTGGAAGAAACACTCTTGGCTGGCTCCTTCCACATCTCCCCACTGGAGGGGCAAGGAAAAGAAACAGAGAGAAAGCAGAAATTAATTCCAGCTTGACTTCAGTGCACTTGCTAAGAGTGCTTCCTGCCTGCCAAATAAAAGCACCATGGTAACAGCAACAAGCAAATTAATGAAATAGAAAACACCGATCTTTGAAAATTGTAGCTGTAGCCACAAAGCCCCATACAAGGAAAAACCCATACAAATTCAGAGGCACACGACACAGATCTAATATAACTGTGCAGCTCCTTTGCCCAACCAGAGAAGGGTGCCAAGTCACAGCCATATGCAGGGATCTGAAGGACTGATTTCAGGTGGGAGATTGGTATTTTGTCCCCTTTAATTTTTGCCTTTGTGGCCATTACACTCCTGCTCTTTGAGGGGGAGAATTTGATCTATTGTTTTTCTAACAGTAGGTGAATGTACAGTGAAAATCAGGGGACTGTTCTCCATTCCAAGTCACACTGCTTTTACAAGTGCCACCTTCTTGCTCAAATAGCAATACAAACAAATTTCAGAAAAATTCTGAATAATCTAAACCTCGACTTAGGAAAGCAAGCACAAGTAAAAAGTCTTGATATTTTAGATATTCATGAGGTGCTTGCTCTTTTTTTTTTTTTTTTTGGGTTTTTTTTTGGCTTTCAGCAAATTAGGGTTTTTTTGAAGGTTTCAACAAAACCCTCATTCGCTGGAAGGCCAAAAAACCTTTTTTTTGATCCTGAAGGAGTATCTCCTAAATGTGAAGAAGCAAAGGACTAGCAGCAGTCTCAAAGCATCTGGAAAAAATGTAAGAAAAAATAGGCAACCTACCAAACAGAACTGCCCCAGAAGAGGGAGAGATTGTTGATTAACAGCTAAGAGTTGTGATAAAGGATGAATAGCTGAGTTTTAGCTTTCTTGAACTGGAGCTGGAGATGGCACATCAAGAGGAAATGCCAGAAAGACAGGCTGAGATTTCATCTGGACACAAGCAGATGGGTCTGGAACAGAGAGATTGATCTGAGGTTTGTCCATATAAAGACAATAATTAACTTTGTACTTGCAGATGAGTCAGGTACACAAGAAAAGAGAAGGAAACCACAGGCAGACTTCTCTACAAGACTCAAAATATGAGCTAATATTTTCCTTTCCTGTTTCCATGCCCATGTAATAACGTGTGCACTTTCATGTAACTTGCTTCTGTGATTTCTTATTTTAACACAGAAATCAGATTTTCCACAGCCCTAAGCCTTCAGAGACATCCTGCAATACAAAAATATGGTACTGGCAGCAGCACACATTTTCAGAAAAACAAGATGGATTTCAGCTTTGGGAATCTAAAGGGTTACTGACATATGTACAAACAACAGTAAGTTACATATTAAATGTTGCACCTGAGTAAGAAACATTTTATATGACACTTTGAGAAGAGAAAAATGAAATCTCACTGGTGTACCTTAGTGACAGACCTGGAGACCGAAGTTACCAGTCTTCCATCTTACTGACCAGATCTGCACTATGACTTGAAAGTTGTCTCTAGAGCCTTCCAAGAGGGCATCAGGCTGATTTAGATGACAGACGTAATTTCTTTCAACACAGGACTTGTGCATGGGATGTAGATGTCCTTTGGCTCCTGCAGACACTCAGGAAATGTTGCATGCATCACAGGACAGGGTCTGGAGTGCTCTTGTGGTCAGCTCAGCTTCACAGAGACATGGCTGCTTCAATGTAGTTCCTAATAGGATGTGAAAGATGTGAGGTGACCCTTCATACTAACAGTAGGACACCTTGACTGCTACTCGAGGCAAGACCAACAACCTATTCAGTGATGTTTCAACACCCCACACTTGCCTCACTCACTGGTCAAAATCAGTGCCCTTCTTAGACAGCTCAGAGATGAAGACTCTCTTTAGGTTGGTGCTTGGAAATGCAGTCCAGTTACAATACCTCTAAAAATCTGCCCTCTGTCAGAAAGAGGCACATCCATCATTTCATTGTAAGCTTCTGGCTGCTTCTTGTTTTTACCCAAGCCCCAGTATCCACCAACATGTAGCAGCCCTCAACTGACTTTGACAGCTGCAGTTCTCAGTAGCTATCAGCGAGTCAGCACCAACTAATATTCTCACTGCTGTTACCCTTCTGCCCAACCCCTTTGGTGCCTCTTCCATCTGCAACATCTTCAGGCAAAGTCAGCACTGGTGTATGGGTTCAGTGCCCAGACTCCTACACAAACCTGCACAGCACACATGCACTGGCTGTTATCCAGGCAGTATCACGACAGACCTAATGGCTAGAGGGATACCAAGGCTGTATGATGGATAAGGGTATAGGTGTATGGGTGCACCTGTATAGACAGCTTGGAAGGGAGATTCTGTTGCTTGTGAATTTTTCAATGCAGGGTTGTATCTTCTGAATAAACATCAGTTTTATCAAATCCAAATTAAGCATATACTGCTAATTTAGTTTGCTATTAAGCACATCTTGCAATAATCTTCATTGGGATAAGAAACATTATTAGAGCTCTGTTGGCTGAATGTAGCTATTTTCACTCAAGTACCATGATTTTCTTCAGCTTCTTTGTCTCCTCTTTTCTCTTCAGGTCATTTGATGATTGACAGTTCAATGTACTGCAAGAACATTGGAAGGTAAGAGATTACTGTGTGCTGCAGTCAGAAGGTCCATGCTGCATAAAAATGTATTCTCTTCATTATTACCTATTTGACAAAGATTTAAGAGGGTTTTGCAGCTGAGGGCCACATGTAAAAAGACTACAGATCATTTCCAAAAGACAAATTGCAAAAGATATGCTCACTTACATTAAGGAGTTGATGAAAGCATATCTTTAAGGTGTACCACTGGTGCATAGCACATCATGGGAAGGAAATTAGAAATGGCAGGCAGCAGTACAGCTGGCTGAAAGTTTTAGGAATTACATATTCTTCACTGGAAAATGGGGTTTTGTTGAACTAGGAAACAGTAAAATCTCACATGTTTGTATGCTTCTCTGTTCATTTTACTATTAGCAAAAGGAAAGTCATACATTGCGTCTGCAGCTGTGTGAAAAGGAAAATCTACCGCTTCTGAGCTGCTACAGAGCACTCCTGGAGTTGTAGTTCATTTCCCCATTGCTCTCGCTTTCCCCGTGGGTCTTGGGCCCCAGCTGAATCAGACCTCCCTGGAACCCTGTCAGCCTTCCCAGAGACCCCGCTGATGCAGTACCCACTGCATCACGTCTCCCCAGCGAGACAAGGGAGAAAATGTGACATCGGAGGCACGGTGCATCTCCCACCAGTGCCAGGAGTGAAACACAATCTCCCGCCCTGCTCTCCTTCTCCTTCCTCACTTTAATACCCTGGTGCTGGGCCTGGGTGCTTGTCATTCCTGTAGTTGTCATCCTGCACGGCACAGCCTGAGAACCAGCACTTGGCCAGGGAGCAGAGCGGCAGGGAGGAGGACCAGGGAGCTGCAGATCCCATGAGGGTAGTTCAGGCAGATGGAGAAACTAATGACAGCTCGTAATGCGCAAAGCACAGAGAGAGAAAGCCAACTTTACATTCTTGTGTGTTGATCCAGATTGTGGGAACCCACATTAATCTCGTATTTAATAAATGACGGCTCTACAGTACCAGCCTTCAGGAGCCTCGTACGCTTCCTATTTCACCTATATAATCCAAAGATGCTGATAGTGATCTTTGATGACCTGAAAGGTTGAAGAGATGCTAACCCACAATGTTGTAAATCACCTTATAATTTACAGAAAATTAGCTGGTTGGCAAATGGTCAGATAATAGAGGCAACAAAGTGCTACGAACAAGCTTTTGAATTCAAGCTGATCCCGGTGATACACATGTCTTAGTCCACGGGCTCCTTTGGAGACTATTCCTGCGTTTAGATAAGGGCCACCAAACATAGCCTGAATGTTCTATTAAATCAAATTCGCCTTCGCAGGGAGCTGCGCAAGGGCTGTATTACTTCAGCTCATGCTTGATTTGCTTTTAGTGTTTGGTTTTGAATGGCACTGAAAATGTGTGCTTTCATCTTTGCCACTTTGTAACACCAAAACAAAAGTAACTACTATAATCGCTATTATGAATAATTGCAGAAGAAAATAAGCATGTGTCCTGGTTTCAGATGGGATAGAGTTCATTTTCATCCTAGTAGTGGGTATTGTGCTGTTTTTTGGATTTAGGTTGAGAATAATGTTGATAACACACTGATTTTTTGGTTGTTGCTAGGCAATATTTACTCTAACACAAGGACTTTTTGGCTTCTCATACTGCCCAGCTAACGAGTAGGCTGGAGGTGTACAAGAAGCTGGGAGGGGACACGGCCAGGACGGCTGATCCCAACTGGCCAAAGGGATATTCCATACCATATGATGTCACGCTCAGTATATCACCTGGGGGAAGCTGGCTCATGAACTAGCTGGTCTGCAGGTGGTGAGCAATTGCGTTGTGCATCACTTGTTTTGTATATTGTTATGATTTTTCATATTGATGATATTATTATTATTATTTTCCTTTTCTGTCCTACTACACTGTCTTTATCTCAATCCAGAAGTTTTACCTTCTTTTCCCCCCCGGATTCTCTCCCCCATCCCACTGTGGGGGGTCAAGTAAGTGAATGGCTGTGTGGTTATTTTAGCTGCCTGATGGGTTTAAACAACAACAGCATGCCATTAGGATGTTCCCTCTCTTGCCTAAATGGGAATGATTCCCCTCTAAAAGTAATTCCCATGAACAGTGTTTCCAGCATCTCTCCCTCAGTGACTCTCTGATACCCGCATAGCACAAGCCCACACATCTTCTCTCTGGATGCAGCGCTTTCCTCCACCCAGACACTTACTTTCACAAACCTGGTAGGTGTGGCAGATGAACCCGCCCTGACAAAGCCCATGGGAAAACCTTGCCGCCACAATTTGAATTATCCCTGCAGGGCATTGGCAGTTTCAGTTGACGGGAGACAAAGCTGAGGCCTTTGGTCAATAGGGACCTATGTGACCATATATGACCACAGGTCAGATTCGAATTGGGTCTAAATGGCATCCTGCGAGGGGGCCATCTTGAGTCTGTCTCCCTCAGGGCAGTGGGTCTGCGGTCGGATGCTCTCCCCGTGGGCTGGGATGCCACCCATGGTTCATCTTCTGTACAGATTGAGAGACCTCATCTTACACGGGTGAGTGATTTTGTGCATTTTGGGTCATCAACCATAAACCTTAGGAGCTCTTAAGTCAGCGGTGTAGTACTAATTTCCCGACTGACATCCTGAACCTGTGAATTGTTAATGTCTGTTGGAGCCAGAGTGGTTTCAGTTAAAACAAAACTTAGTTTCTCCCCTTCCATCTTGTAAAATAAATATTTTTTGTCTGATTGTTTGTTAACTGGACTGGCCTAGTTTGTGTGGTTCTGTGACAGTAGGAAATTTTAATCTTTGAGACAGATACACCTCTGTCAGATATGACTGATGTTGGCAAAGAGTTCATAGGAAGGGGGACACATATAATCTGAGGATGTGATCACACAGCCTCATTTCCACAGGGAACCAAACTGAAGAGGGCAAACCCTTGGGATGGGAGGCACTTGCAACCAGTCCATGATGCCACCCCATCAGGCTACCTACCTGAACAAGAGAACCTACAAAATATGAAATAAAGAGGTCTAAAAATGCTGATAAGCAGAATGAGCAATGATTCAGTCATTTGCTTTGGCACATGCAAGGAAATCCGCAAACCCTCCTTGCTCACAGCACACTCATGGCCTGCACCAACAGCAACGTTTCCTCCTAGACCTTAGCTAACCAACACATCCCACGGCAGAAAAACGACAGGTAGATTCACTACCTGATCCCATACGCACAGCTCTCCACCTTGTCCTGAGTGGCCAGACCCCGTACAGAAGAGGGGCAGTGGAGAGCTGTCAGAGATGACAGCACTTCTCTTCCTCCCCGCTTTCCCGTGCAGATGACCTTTCCCAACCCCAGCTAACAAACTGGAAAGGGAACATCTGCTGGGGGACCGGTGGTGAGAGCCACGACCGGTGCAGAACAGCTGCCAGGCCACCGAACAGCAGGGAGGAGCGGCGCGATGAGCGAGATGGGCTGTCAGAGGGCGGCTGAGCAGCTGGCACAGCCGCTGGCTCCAGGGGCAGCCCTGGAGGCTTGCGCGCAGGTACCGTCTTGCACATAGATTTGTGGAAGGGTTTGGCTTTGCCTGGGAGCTTGTGCTGGTTTTTTGTTCATCTCTGCCTGAAAAAATAAATAGAAAGCACCTGAAGAAAGAAAGAGACAGGGAAAGAAGAACATCCCTAGTGCAAAGCAGTCACCAAGTAACTTGGGTGTCTTCATCCTAAGACAGAGGACCCAGTTCAGCTCCCTCCCAAGTCACAGGAAAAGCTCTCATTCTCTGATCTCCTTCTCTCTTGCTTAGCGAGCCACAGCTCTACAGCCTGGTTACAAGTATTTCGATTTTGCACAATTCTTAGAAACCTCTCTCTCTTGAAGTCAAGTCAGCAAGAGACAGATGTATTCAGACCTTCTAGAAGCATCACCCCACAACTCTATGGCCTTAGGACAGGCAAACGTCAACAGGATCCACTAAGCAGGTTGCCATCTTTCTCAGGTTGACTGTGTATTTCTGCCTAAAAATGCAATTCTGTCCTGCCCTTTCCACCTCCCCAAGAACTGCAAATAAACAAAAACGGAATGGTTGCTTTCTTGGCAGGAGAGAAAGCACATGCTTTCTGTGAGCCACCAAAACAAATGAAGTTGTCTAAAAAAAATCCCAACAACTCTAAATTTAGTAAGTGTCAGAGCATTGCTTATGCAGTACTCAGCTGATGGATGGGATGCTGACAGCAGACCAAACCTCAGTGCCACTCTGAATACCATCTACTAAATAAACTATTCATGCCATCAGCATCAATGGCCAGCTGCATTAGTGACAGTGCCTTGGCTTGCTTAAATAAGGGTCAAGTTTTAGTCAAGCAGGGGCAAGAAGAGAGATTACAGCCTGAAGGTGCTACAGCTTGGAGCCCGAGCCCAAAACAATGGCCTTACAATGCAGTGAAACAGTGTTCAGTAAATTATTGCTCTAAATTAAAATATGATCCTAAGCTAATCTTGACAGGACTATTTCACCCAGGCAAAGGACCACACTAATGCAGCTGTATTTGCTCCATTATTGGAGCATGTGATAAGTGCTATGTAAAAACATTCTTGTCTTAAACAGGCTTGTGTACTCAATCACTGCAACAGAAGGAAATTTGGAGTTTTTTCTGCACCCACATTACTGTTTCTTCTTTTGTCTTAACCCAGAATTTGGTAATAGAAAGTAGGAAGATATTGAGTTAGTCCCAGTAAAAGAAATATTGAGATTTACTAATCTTGTGTCATTCCTTCTCCACCATTCTTGCTGAAGTTTGGGTTCCATGAAGTGTTGTGGACACATTGGCCTAATGGCTTCTCTGGATGCCTCTAAGAAGTTCCCTGTTCAATGTTCAAATTAGTCCCCCAAGTTGGTATCCCCGGGGTTTCAGGTGCTGTGCAAGAGAAAAATAAGTCTGACTTTGTGTCTCTGGTAGGAATAAGTGAAATAGAAATGCTATGTAAGACCATTCAGACAGGCTGCAAGGGTGAAACAGAAGCTTAGATGCTGTTGGAGTAACAGCCAACGTCTTGTCTGCGTCACATACTCTTCTGGTTCTACAGCCCAGTCATCCGAGCGATTTTTGCTTTCAGTACAAAACTAAAGGGAATCACGTAAAACTTTAGACTTTGCCAGAGAATAAGAACAAAAATCAACCAGTGTTAAGAGTCCTATTGACAATCTCAACAGAAGGCGGAGAGTAGGAATTCAAGTCAGCCCAGCGGTGAATTAGGATGGATTGGTGGGAAAGCATAGGCAGTTCGCGTTACTGCTGACAGTGCCAAAATTGTCAGAGCAAGTGCTTGACCGAAGATCTACGTCCGGGGCTTTCCTGGACCGCTCCATTCACATATCAAAAAAGTGAAGAGCTAGAATAAGAGAAGACAAGCACCAGAAAGTTCACTTAGGAAAGGAGTAAAAAGCACAAACATTAGCACAGCAGTGGTCTCCGTTGCCTAGATGACAGAAAATAGATACTTAGTAAGGGGAGTTTTAAAATTATGTCAGAGTGTGAAAGTCATGTTCTGTTTGTTAGAAGCCTTCAAGTCTCATCAGGAAACAGTTCATTAGAAATTCCTCTGCAGCTAGTACAAAATGTATGCTCTGAATGACTCAAATCTCCTTTAACCTTATTTAATAAGCTCAGATATAAGCATAGTGTGCCTCAAGTTGCAGTGGCAGACATTATAATAGTTATTACGGTGCATGTATGAGCTGCTACATGACAGGTATTGTAAAGTTAGTAATTAACCAGAGAGCTACTAGTGATGCAATTCAGACAGTGTGATAGTTTGGAGTTTGGTACTTCTAGAGAGCAATTTATACTACTTTTTGATAGACATGTAGGACACCACCATCAAAACAATATACCAGCTAAAAACACCACCGTAAGTTAAATTCTGGTTATTTTTAAATTTCTTTTTCGTGGTACCAGTATCAGATTCTCCAGTCAGGCTGATTCTCTCACTCAAGTCTTTGACAGTGTGAACCAGATCTTAGCCTCCTTGCATCCAGAGGAAGGATGTGCACAGGGGCTCATAGCCAGTTAAATAGTCCACATTCCCAGACACGGAGGTGTCAGCCACATATGCTCTACACCGGGAAGTCTGCTTTGCCAGCTCATCCTTTCATCTTCTTTCAGACGTGAAGGGGAATCCAAGTCTCACTGCCTAACCTCCTGGTACCTACCTCCACAGAGCAGCTTTACTCCCTTCTTTAGCTCTGCTGTCATCTGCCAGATGCCTCTGCTACGTCACCAGTAAGTGATCTCCGGGACTGCGGCTGGCACAACTGCAAACTTGTGCATCTTTGACCTTCCTAGATAGTGCAGAAGAAGAGTTCTGTTTCTGATTTGTCCTCGGGCAATAAATGTAGTGGGGAGTAACCTTCATGGGATGGCACTGATTTAGTGTTTCTCTAGATTAACTTCTGCCTTATCACATTTTTGAGGGTTTTTTTTTCAGTAAAACACAGCACAAGGACTCCCACACAGACATCTTCATGCATTAGAGCTTACAAAATCAGATCTTGTTGTCTTTCATTTTATCTTTCCTTTTCAAAAGGAAAAATACAAGCAACAACTTACTATAGTTAAAGGTAGAAAGGATGGCTATTCCTTGTAAAAAACACTTTTTACACTGCATTCAGGATTCTGTCTTTTGCAATACCTGTGTTTCCAATGGAGGTTCATCTCATGAGCCATGAGAAAACTAAATGCATACTTACTGCTCAAAGATATGGGTCATAGAGTCAAACATCTCCTTTGCTATAGCTAGTCATTGTCTAACAACAAGGAGCCGTAGGATCAAATTTGAGGCTAACACTTCTCACACACCTGGAACACTCAATGTTTATCTCCTCCCTGTAGACAGACTGCAAGGCAACATCAACGTCAGAGCCTGAGCAACTTTTATGTGTTAGCAGTCTCCATGCCCCAGAGCTCTGCAACAGGCTGACACCTATGCAATGTGGCATTATCCACTTTTTTTTTTTTTTTGGAAGTGAATTTGCCCTACATTTCCAATTAGCTTTCAAATATGAAGACTGTATATTATACCTTCATCGCTCACAACTAGCTGATTAGATTAATAGAGCAGGGGTACATCAACCATCATTCCTGTAACCTCTATGGAGACCACTGGGTAAATTTTGCTCCTAGATGTAAGAATTGCCACACCCAACACTGGAAAATCCAGGAAATAGGATAAAACTGTGAACAGCAGCTACATGACAACTGTTTAGACCAAGACATGCAGAGGAAATTGGATACAGATGAAGCTCCAGGGGACGTTAAATATGGATGAGGCACCTTGAAAGAAAAAAGACAAGATGATGTGTCACAGTCTTAAAAAATGCACTGGGTTGAAAGATTCACGGCTACAAAAGAGGGCATAGTCCAGTACAATCAGAGACCTGCTGCATTACCTTGTGAAACATAGCTTGACAGTCCTTTGACAGATTTCAGGCAAGACCTATTCATTCTGAAAGGGTGAGGTGAAAAAAGGGAGAAAAAAAAGAAAAAAAACAACATGGAGAACTTTTTTTAGAGTTTGCCATTTCAGAATAATGACAGCTAATTATAGCAACTGCTCTCGTTATGGGTGACCTCTGCTCACAGTGAGTCATACCTTGTTACTGGAGCAAGCTGGGGAAATGAATTAAATTGCTCAGCCTAAGTCCTCGCTCCTTCAAAGCACAGCAGAATCTGGCCCTTAGTTAGCTATGCCATCATTCTGGCCCCCAAATTCCCCCTAGAAAGGACTTACTGCTATAATGGAAAACACTGCAGCATCTCTGTGTAAGCTATACATGACCTATCTGAGCCTAGAAAGGTAAAAAAAAAAACCAAAACAACAACAACAACAAAAAACCACCACCAAAACCCTCACAAAAGAGATAATCAACATATCTATTGCCTTACTTCACGTTACTGTCAGGGATATGCTCATGGCTGGTTTTCTGCTAATGCTTAGAGGAACGTCTGTATTCCTGACTTGTTTTCATCTCCATGAGCAAATTCATGTCACAGACGGCTTGGTTAGCTGGCTGCTCACAGGCATCAAAGGAGACAGGAAACTTTGAAGAAGGTGGGGCAGTGAGACATCACTGTGAAAGGTGGGCAAGAGATATTTCTCCAGCATCTTTGCTAAATGGTCATGGGAATAAAATTAAAATAAGCTACCTCTGTTCTGGACAGAGGAGGAAAGTTGTTCCTACCTTTCAGTGAGCTAAGGAATCAGAACCCTTCTGTCATGATGCTGCTTGTCCATTCAAACACTTCATAAGAAAAAAAAACATCCTTTTAAACCCCAAAATATATTTTTTTCTTGGAGAAATGTTAAAACATTAAAACAGACAGTTTTTTGCCTTGAGTTTTAGGTTGGTTTGGGTTTTCTTTTTTTCCTATATAGAAATTTTTCATCTATGTTGTGATTTTTCTACAGTCCTCTTTGGCCTCCATTTTTTTTTCCATAAGTACCTCCACTGAGCTCCAGGCTTTACTTTCTCATTCTAAGTCAAATTAATTGAACCACACTGCAGACCTGCAGCTCTTCTTCAATATGGCAAATAAACTATGATAAAGCTAAAGCAATTTGAATCCCACGCTACTATACAGCAAATTACTTTGCTAGCAGAAAGAGGAGTTGAAAGGCTGTACAAATACTGACTTTTTGGTTTTTTATAATTCGTGAATTGCTAAGAAGCTTTGTGCAATGTTCAATATCTGTATTCAGTGATAAAATACTCAAATATGATGATGCACACATGAACTTCATAAGTAGTTTCAAAGATTTGATGGAGCAGTTCTCACTTAAAAGACTCTGTGTGCAAGAAATGTGGAGAGTTAAAAACTCTACCAATTTGACCAAAAAGGGGAACAAGAATGCTTTTGTATTTATTGTGCTGTACGACAAAGCAATGTGTTTTTTCTAGAAAGGTTGGGAGTAATATGTTCAGAAAATATTAGCAATGCTATCATCCCAAAAGGTTAAGAGAAGGATTTACTTATCTGTAATGATTTATGGAACTGACAAGACAGTGTACAAATGGGCCTAGGAAATGTACGGGCAGAAAATCTTAGAAGGAAATCATTGTGTCAGGGCACTGAGCAGATAGATCTTTTCAGTAATGAAACAAGTGTTCTAATTCATAAATCATGTTTGTCAGGAATAAATAAAAACAGAATCAAAGTTGGTACCTTCTGTCTTTACAACACACCGAGCAAAAAGGTTCTCTCCCTGGAGCATAAGAGAGAAGGAAGTGTTATTTGTTGATCTACTCCAACAAGGCATGTCTGAGTGATGTTTTCCACCCTTCATGTGGTCTTTGTGCTGTATATTATCAATATTGGCTGCTGATGCCAAGGTCTCAGTTGTCAGCTAAGTGCTCTGCTGTGACTTGGGTTTTAAGCAGCAAATTGTCAATGTCCCTCCAAGAGATGGACACTGCAGTAAAACCTGTCATTTACTTTAATGGCCCAGATGTCAGACAGAAGTTTTGTCATGGAAGATGAAGCTGTCTGTTAATCCTCCTCCTCCATACCAAGAGTGATGGGATTGCCATGCTTACCCATCTAGCAAAGCTCCCCACATAAATTAGCCCAAGCAATTTCCCAAAGTGTAATAAATAAACATTGACCTGTCACTGGCGTTCGCCGGATGGCATTACAGATGAGATGTACCCAAGGACAAATTATTTTGGTTCAGCAAATTTCAACCTTGGGGCAAAAGCATTACTTGACATGATGCAAGAACTGGCCAGAAAAACTTCCCAGATACATCCAGGGTAACCATGATATGAGTGGCTTACTCTTTACTTACTGTAAGCTATGGCATCGATACAGCTTAGATCTTGGACCAGTGCTAGAACTTCCCCTGCCATTAAATAGAGCAGCTGATAAATGACACTACAAAAACGTATGCGTGTATCCTAACTTTCATGACCTATAATTTAGGCACCTATGTTAAAGCAGTTGTCCGGTTGCCCTCCATCGCTGACAGAGAGTTGTCTCCATATAGCAGTACATGTCACCTGTTTTAGATATTTATCCCAAGTGTTCTTCAAAGGTGTCTCCCTTTTACCTTTAAGGATAAAAAAAAAATTCACCCACACTGTTAGAGATGATTTAACACAAAAATGCAACTGTGGGCTTGAGCAACAGACACATTATGTTTGCCTTCTTCAAACAATAAGTGCAAACAACTACGCTGAAGCTATTAAAAGCAAAAGAACAAAGATACTGGGTCAGATCAAAAGTCTAGCTAACATAATATCCTGAATCTAACAGTGCCCCCAGGAGATGGTCAGGGAGACGTAAAAAACCAGGACATAGTTTCATAATTCCCTGATTTGTCTAGCCAGCATCTAGCATCATTTTATCCTTGTGGTGGGTTGACCTTGGCTGGACACCGGGTGCCCACCAAAACTGCTCTATCGCTGCCCTCCTCAGCTGGACAGGGGAGACAAAATACAATGAAAGGCTCTTGGGTAAAGATAAGGACAGGGAGACATCACTCACCAATTACCGTCACAGGCAAAACCAGACTTGACTGGGGGGCATCAGTCAAATCAAAGCAGGGTAATAAGAAATAAAACCAAATCTTAAAACACTTCCCCCCACCCTTCCCTTCTTCCCAGGCTCAGCTNACAGGGTCACAACCTCTTTTGGGCGTCCACCTGCTCCAGTGTGGGGTCCTCCACGGGCTGCAGGTGGATATCTGCTCCACCATCAAGCTCCATGGGCTGCAGGGGGACTGCCTGCCTCACCATTGTCTTCTGCAGGGGCTGCAGGGGGATCTCTGCTCTGGTGCCTGGAGCACCTCCTGTCCCTCCTTCTGCACTGACCTTGGTGTCTGCAGAGCTGTTCCTCTCATTCTCACCCCTCTCTCTGGCTGCTGTTCCCCCAGCAGTTTCTTTCCCCTTCTTCACTATACTCTCCCAGAGTGCTACCACCATAGCTGATGGGTTCCACCTTGGCCAGCAGCGGGTCTGTCTTGGAGCCGCTGGCATTGGCTCTATTGGACATAGGGGAAGCTTCTAGGAGCTTCTCACAGAAACCACCCCTGTAGCCGCCCCCCCCAAAACCTTGCCACACAAACCTGATGCAATCCTCAACACAATCTTACCTCTTCAGATATCCTTTGTGTCACCAGAATTAAACCAGTGAAGCTTTAATCAAAGCATGTTCAGATTTTCTGTATATCTAATTCATCAATAGTATAACTTATTGTCTATACAGGCAGCCTGCACCAGACCCTCAGTGCAGTTACACATTCAGGTAGGGTTAAATGGTGTGTAGGTGTTTCTAAAGGTCCTTGCTTATGGAATAGGACTGTATCCATCTCCTTATCCTGGCACAAAGCAGAGGTTAAAAATGTTACCTATACACCAGACTACAGGGCAGTATCATAATCCACACACACTCAGCATTGTCAGCAGTGTAAAAATGGGAAACCAGTCCTGACAGAAAACATTCAAAAATGCAACTATACTGCAGTGGACCTTGGTTTGGGGAAAATGTAGACTCAAAAGTAAGATGTTCACTGTGCATCAGTGTCTCAGATGGACTCACTATTAGAGGGAAAGGAAAAAACTAATTCATTCAAAGTGAGTCTCAGCTTCCAATTGGGAAAATAATTGTGTATCATGTGAGACGTAAGCAACAGGGGAGAGAGGGGCAGATTTGTGCCATCAAGAATAATTCTTGTCTGTAAACCTTGTGCCTTCATTGGACCTGCCACGTTTAACAGGGGTGTGCCATTAAACCCATAACTTTGCAAGTTTGGTCCTCCAGTTCATATATTTCTGTGTAAGACAAGACTGAGAAAACTGAGGCAATGTTTCCCTTCATTGAAGGAAAACTTGACATTGATGCCTGTTAGCTTTGGGACGGTTCTGTCTGAGGAGTCACAGAAAATATTGTGAGCACACGCAGTTGAGCTGAAGGTGATGGTGCATCCTGTCTTTGCTCAGGACATTAATATCTAGAAAAAGGACACAGGGTTAGCTGCATCACAAGGACAGCAACAAATGCAAGGAGCTGAAGGACAAGAGCCACTAAGGACTGGCACTTTTACAGACAAGAGACTTTAGACAGAAGATAAACCAGCTCCTTGTGAAGCAGAGGTGTCCTTGGCCTAGAGAGAGGAAACGTTTGTAAATCAGGGCACCGTCTGTGCTGTTTTACCTTGCTTGCTGCAGTAGCAGCGACCCAGTTCACAGACCCCCTGATGATGCTCCCACGGATGATTTACCGAGCTGTTGGGAGAGAGTATGAACGCGCACACATTCCACTTGTCAGTGCAGGACCAACAGATCCATTACGGACAGCCATATCTGTCATCCTTCGGCAAGGCACAGAGCACCACATTCAGCATTTGCAGTGAGCAAGCAAAATAAATGGGACTTTTTTTTCCTTTCCCTCTTTTCCTCAGGAACTTTCAGTATTTAGCAAAGTCTGTGAAAACTGACCAGGACTAATGCTAGGAAGAAGTAGTGCTTTTGCTAGATAATGTGCAGGGATGCTCTGTATTAGTCCTGTCACTAACATGTCACTTCCATTTTTTCCAGCTAAGAAATAATGAGCTAGAAAACTTTTAAACTATTCTAAAAAACTTTCCTTTCCTCAGGGCCACCAACCACACATTAGACCACACCATACATCACTGTCTCTCACTGGTCTCTCTTTATTCCAAAGAGCACAGCTAGTTTCAAGGGTGACTTAGCCCATTTAAAAATTTGACTCAGGCTTAAAACTATTACAATGCTGTACCTTTCATTGGCATTTCAGAGCGAACTAAGTTGATTGATGGGGAAAAGAAAGATTTGTCTGAAGTATAACAGTGTCTCTTTTCCACATTTCTTACATTTCCTACAATATTTTGTGTCTAGACACCTTAAACTGCTTTTCAGATATTAATAAATTAACTTTATTCATCCTAAATAATGTATCTTTCCCCACTTTGCAGAGGCATGAAAACATCAAATGAGCTTGCCTGATTTCCACTTCTGAAAGACTTAAGAACAAACTTGGACTATTCCAATTCTCAATCTCATCCTTGGGCCACATGGAAATATCTTTGAACCAGAGTACAATAAAGGGTTAACCACCCTGTATTACGCCACATCAAAATCAATCCTTCCCTGCATGTAAGGAGTGGGCTGGAAGATTCCTTAGTTCCTTCTTATTTCTCTCACATGAAAAGATGAAGGAAGGATAGAAATTGCTTTGTCCATCTTCAAGAAAATAGTCTCAGTTCCTCAGGCTCAACTAAGCTCTGACAACAATGAAGACAAGAAACACTCTAGGTTCAAGATATTTGTTATATTTCCCTAATTTTGTTCCTATCCATGCATGTTACATATACAAGCAGAAAGGGGAAAAAAGGGAATAAAACTTTTAAAATTAAAAAAAACAAAGCCCACACCTTTTTAATATAAATAATTGAAAGCTTTAGAATTCAATTCATAATTCTCAACTTACATTGGTTATCAAGTATAGGCATAGTGGTTCATCCATTTCTAATCCTGCCTTGTGGAACAGAGGTGCAGAACTTGCCAGCTTTCCATTGGTAGAAAGCAGAAATCAAAATAACACCAGGCAGTTTACATCTTATATGGGCTCTCCCCCTATTTTATACTTGAACAATGGTAAATATATGATTTTTCTGCAGAGTTCATCAGATAAAAAACATCTATTTATTTGTTTACCTGCTTCCAAACTAATTGAATAATCAGTTTTCCAATTAAAAATCTAGTTCTGTCAGATACAAAGAAGTACAGACTGCAAAAACACTAAGAAGCCTCCAAATCTCCCCTTTCTGCAAATGATGGGGACCCTCTTCCTTTCTGGAGCTGTCACCAGAGGAAAATGGTATTGAATCAGGATGGAAGGTACTCATAGCCCATTTTTCCCTGATGTCTTCATCATTCTTTGGCAAACACAAAGTTCTAGATGTGTATTTTTATGACTCAATCAAGCCTATTGAACAGGTTTCCCAGAAAGCTTAGAGAGTGGTAGTTCTCCACTAGTACCTCCATATAAAACCCCACTCATAGTGCTGGGATAAAATGATAAACCCGGTAACTACNAACAGCAAATACACTGTATTATCTACATATCTTTGTGGACAGCTCTAAGAAAAGATACTTTGTCCATCCCACACTCACACAACTCTGGCATTATTGCACAATACTAAGGAAACTACCATTTCTATCAGTGATTCGGTTACCTCACTTACAACCAGATGTCCTTATGTTTTCACATGTGATTTCACTTCCCAGCCTACTGGGACCAGTCACTAATTGTCTCTGTCTATTGCTGAACTAAATAGTCAACCATATGACTTTGCCTAATTAAACAGGGAAAATGCTCAAAGGACACATACCCTTCAAAAGAACTCACATCAGTAAGTACCTTGAGAGTTGCTTTTATAGATAAACTATGGATGAATTGTTCTCAGAGATAAACCCTTGAAATGTTCCTCTAATCAAATTCCACCTTATCTCAGAACTTGCCATCTCCCTTTGGTACCCTCCCTGGCAAACCCACAAAAAGGGAAGGAAAGAGGGTAAAGCAAGCAGCCAACCTAAACTTTCACCTGCGACAGCTGCTGGGGAAGCCTGAGCAACTACCACATCTCTGAGGTTTGCATCTCCTGTGAAATAAAAAGCCCAAGGTACAACAACCTCCCATAGCCCTGCAGTCCCAAAGAGGCTTGACTGCAAGCAAGGCGTGTATGTAATCCGTACACGTGACAATCCCTTTGCCAACGCTGGGTCTAGTGCCAGAGGTGATCAGCCACCCTGTTTGGTTGCTGCTTGCAAATCCTTGTTTTCCTAAAACCTTCACGTGCACCAGCTGTAACTGCAGCATCTCCCCAGCTATGCTCACTGCTCTAGAGTGTGCTCTCTCTTTGTTTCACAGTAGTGCCAGGCACAGAGGAGTCTGGGATTTAACCCTTCACATTAGTTGCAAGCTGAGTCACCACATCTGGCAGTGAAGCATCCTTACTTATCAACATGACTGTGACTTTTACCTGCTTCCCACACAAGGAACCCCACACCAAAGATTTGGAAAGTGTAGGGTTGTGTGGGAGGGGCAAGTTTCCACTATAAGAAAATGTTTTAAAAGTATAAATGTTAAGGTGTGGGGGGTGGGTGTTGTGTTTGTGGGTTTTGGGTTTGGTTTTGTGCTTTTTAAACCACCAACTGAAATGCCACATGATGCTTAGGAGAAGCTGTACTTTGGATGCCTTGAATCCTTAATTTCTACCAGAGCCTGTGCTGTCTGGATCAAGCTACAGCTCCCACGGTATCTCTTGCTGGTCTAGAGAGACTTGAGATCGTGGCAATTACACAGCGGCTTTGGGAGATACAGAACAACCGTGGTGCTGGAGAGGAGGTTGGAGCAATGACGGCTCTAATGTAGCACAGGAGTGGTGTACCAGAAATGCTTTCAGTTAAGATTGAAGCATTTCAGTTTGGAAACAAAAAAGGCATTTTTAACTTTCAGTTGCTCCATTTTCTGAGTCAATAAAAGGTACTGAATGACATACATGGAACATTTCAGTCCAGCAGAGAGAAATATGTGCAACAAATCAATATTTTTTAATAATGCATTTTCAACAACTGCTGTTCTACCAAAACAAAAGAGATGGCAGGGCAGGGCTGCCTCGCAGAACCCTTTCACAAAGTGGATCGTGCCCTTCCTCCTCCCCTCTGCATCCCGTTGCATCAGGAAACTACAATTGCTGTTGGTGTTAGAGGATGTAGCTCTCACGCTTAAGAAGGCGAAAGAGGAAGATAGTTTCCTCATCCCTTCAGACTTACTGTCGTGCCTGAGCAAACACCTGGTGCTCCAGCGGCTAATCCCTGGGAAGGCTAATCCTGCCTGTGAAGTCTTACCCAGGGAGTTTGTCGGTCGGCGAGGGTGCCCCGTCTTTGCAGCCGAATAGGTAGTGCCGTCCCGCTCTGCCCTGCACACAGCCCACTGCCTCCACCACGGGGACCATGGGGTTTGCTTCAGGAGCAGCCCTCACCATGGTTTAAGAAAAAGCCGCATGCTGTGAAACTTAATCATCGCTGATACACGAGTGCAATTACCTCATTCGGTGTTTACACGGCAGATCAGCGGTAAATCTGGCATTAAAACCCCGGAGTCCTGATACTCAGCTCCCAGTCACCCACAGTAACACTGCTCATTCCTAGTGCAGAGCACACCTAAAATGAGACAATACTATTCCCTGTAGTTTTCATGACACAGAATGCAGTCAGATTACATTTAACATCAAGTTTTCATTTATAAATTGTTAAAATTGCTTGCAGATCTTCTAAAGAGATGTTATATCGCACAGTTGTAAAGCAAGTTTACACACTGAGTTGCTAACTTTCATGCCAACCAACAAACTCTTGTTATATAGTCACTTACTGACACTTTACGAACAGGATGCTCTATGAAGTGATGACAACAACCTATTGGACATATGGTTTATCTGGGAGAATTCTGGAAAAATTAGTTGCACAAAATGAACAACAGAAGTTTAGAAGTGTTAAAAAAAAAAAATGTAGGTTTGGGAAAATGATGTTGCTATCCTGAGGCTTCAGTATTCAAAAATAATATTATCAAGGAAGATTTCACTGAAATTTGGCTTAGGTTATACAACTAATGACCCTTCCGGCCTTCTAATCTGTGAATTAGAACAGATACTAATTAAGAAACTCATTGGAAAGGAGAGGAAAAAATTCAAAGGAATGAAATTGTGCAGCAGATCAGAAAGCACTATTCTCAATTAAGGTTTGGAACAGTGATGCCGTCATCTCACATTTTTCCAACTGGCTAGGACACTAATGTTTCAAAACATTTCTAACCATTAATACACCCAGTAAAATTAAAACTGAACCATCAGAAAATATCCAGGACATCAGAGGGAACATCGTGTTTGAAGCAAGTTGCTGTGTTCCCCCTGTGATTCCTGTGAAGGCACAGAAGCCATCGGACAAAACAAAGACTGAAAATAAAGAGGCCCAGCTCAGATTTAACAGAGCAGAGATTATTTTCTTACCAAGCTCAGATATTACCAGCAGAGTGTACTGTTCTCCTTTAGACGGTCACACTGCTTTGGGGCCATGGGCGGCATCACTGGTCCAACCTTGCACCTCAAGAGCTTTGGATGCACCATACTGTACCAAGGGTGGTGGAAGAGGACTGCGGCACACTAGGTTATAAGAGCTACTTTACTCTTCTTGCTCGACCAATTTTTTCCCCCTTCTCTCCTCTTTTGCGCATGGTCAGTCCTTTTTCACTCACCCTCACAGACCACAGGGCTGCGCCAGCCTCTTCCCACTCATGGTTTTTGGGTTAACACACCATCGCTGCCTTCCACAGAGCAAACTTTCACTACTAGCAAGGTAGGGAGAAACTACAGAAACTAATCGCAGACTCTGATGGTCACACATTGGACCAGCCCTCGGACCTGACCCAGTGGTTTAACTGCATTGATTTGTTCAGATTTGTGCCTAAGACAGCCAGGAGCAGCCAAGGAAATTCCAGGGCTGGATGAACACCAGCAAGGAAGCAATGACTGGAGATTTTTTTCTAAACATCAACAGAAATGCATTGGCTTCATAAAAAACATTTAGGGAGACTTTGTTGCTCTGCAACCCATGAGATAAATACAATTTTGCTGTTTAACGCACGCATAGACAACTTGCTGAGAACAGCACCTCTTTTGCTGGGCATGAATTAGGTCCTTCCAGAGTTTTTCTTCGAAATGTTTTGTGTTCGTTCAAATAATGAAAAAGGTTATAGCCTCCGTAATAATTATCTCAAATAGAGACATTAATGAATCATTCATCAAATGAAAGGGAACAAGTGTTATATAAAATGCTTTAGAAAACTTGCCTTTGTTCTAGTAATTTAGCAGCTGGCAGCTGTCTCATCTTCACACACACAGACACAGGGATTAAAACAACAAGAGAAAAACTGGGCTCAAAGCTACCACGGCCAAAGGCTAGAGGGTAAAATTTTCAAAAGACCCTGTGTGATTTATGCACTCGCATCCTACCCAAGAGCACAAGTTTTGAATTTCCATGACGCTTCTCCTCTTGCAAAACCATTATGCAGAAATCCAGCTCCCCTGCCATCGCTGCGGCCCCAAGGCACAAAGGAGAATGCACATCCCCACCCATGGCCACGCTGTACCGGCTGGCCCTAGGAGCCCCTGCACCTAGACGTGCTGCCCACACGGCTGGGCTCTTCTCAGGGACTGGCGGCTAGACACCAGTTTTACCTAGAGAGGTAAACCAGTGTGACCAGAACGAAAGCACTGTTACATCCCATCCCCAGAGCTGCTTCTCTGAGGTGAGCGTGGGAGCTCTCTTTTGCATGCTCCGGGTCAAATACTGCAGCTGAAGTGCTCCTTCTGCCAAAGGGTCAAACCTGCCTACTTGGGCAGTCATACCTGCTTGCTTCATACATGTGATTTGTCATCCTTAGCTGCTTAATCAGAAGACAGATGCCTGCTGTTGTGCAGGTTTGGGGATTTTTCCATTTCTCTCCTTAGTGTGATGGGTAGCGTGTTATTGAATAAACAGACAAGCCAGATCCTGGGAAAGGTCAGGATTCATTATGAGTAAGAGGAAACAACTTATCCCCCACATGCATATAATTGGGCCTGACTTCCATTAACACGAGGCAAACAGGCAGCTTCCGACTGGGTACCTCAAGGGAGTGTTATAAAAATAGCTGCAGGCTCAACCAAGTTTAGCCAGACAGGAGTGAAGACTAGCACGACAGCTAACAGAGAACCACAAAGGAGATTAGAAAGAGACACAAAGGAGACTGCAGGTGACTGCTTGCCCCCCAGACAAGTATTTTGCTCCATTCATTGTGAAGACCCCCCCACTTAGTCTGGAAGGGACAAAGCAGGAAATCTTTCCAAGTACCTTCATCGCATCTTTTGTGAAGATCTGATACTAAAGCAATACTGTTTCTTCTGGCTAGTACTCACATGGTTTTGACATTTTATTTCCCTGCTGTTAATTTTCAGCCAGGCAGAGTCTAACTCAGTAGTCATTATCTCAGGAAGATCAGCTGGTCTGATACCTGTTGGCTTTAGGAAGACAGGAGTGTCAGCACAGTTGATGTTACAGCCAACCTTCCACTCTGGTCAGATGAAGGCAATTGTAATCCTTGTTTCCAAAAAGTTAACTGAGGTCTTGTGACTACCCTGGAGAAGATAGGTAAGAGCAGGGTTTCACCAGCATGTTTTTGCCTTGAACTGAGACAAAAGACAGGGAAACTCAATCACGACCTGCCACAGCGAGCCTACATCGATGTGCTCAAATCCAGTTCAGAACAGGCTAATTGCACTGTGGTAACTCTCAGGATAAACAACTGCACCTGCTTAAGCCAGTTTAATTTAAGCTTGCTCAGCAGACGTTTCAAAACAGTGCAAGCACTTGCTATAGGTCTTTGCAGCACAGCCTGGCTTTGCACCAACGCATCAGAACCGTTCTCGACCCGCCAGCCTTACCCCATGGCTTCGGGAGCCACCTCCAAGCACTCAAAAACCAGACACCAACTACCTCATGTGCATGGCCACACCAGGCAGCCAAAATGTCTTCATCTCCCTGCAGCCACAGGGACGGGGAAACTCAAATAAGCATCTCTAACTTCTCTGCACTTACGGGATGGAGCCATCTTTTGCTTAAATTGTCCTGAGATGTAACGATCTTCAGTTTGAACCACCACATTTTTAAAAGGTAGATTACACATTCCAGTGGAGATCCACACCTGGATTTACTCATGTCTTTCATAGTTTTTCATCTCTGGGCAAGGTAGAGGCCTTACCACAGAAGCTAGAGACTGACTTCATAGGAAAAAAAGGAAAAAAAACTAAAATGTATGCAATTTCACACAATTCAGTTTAAGAAAAAAAAAGTGACAGACAGACATGAAAGACAGACACCTCTAAACTCCTTTCAGGTGAGATCAAGAAATAGAAATTAGTACTGAATGCCAAAAAAAACCCAAAACAAAACAAAACAAAAAAAAGGCATTATAGAACAAGAAGTGAAAGTTCAACCCATACCTCAGCAGGGCACAGTGCAACTTCCAAATACATAGAGGTTATATCCCCCAACCAAGCCTTACAAGATATGAAACTCTCTACTCCTGCAAAGTTAATGGTGTGATCTTCAATGATAACAGACTAAATGAAAATACAGGCTCTTCAGAATACACAGTAGTTCTCAGTCTAATTTATCCCAAATCTGAAGTGAAGCAACTGCAGGGTTAAAGCCTAGTAGACTCACCTACTCATTGGTGTTTTACTCATATACTCATTTTTTTTCCTTTTTTTTTTTTCTTTTTTTTTTTTTTTCTTTTTCTTTTTCTTCCCCCTCCAGGAGAGTTTAACTATTTAGAACTTGATCTAATAAGTCTGCAAATAACTGACCCAACTTTTAGCAATTGACATCTAATTGGATGAATAGCAATGCAAAGCAATAGGATTGCTGTAAGCTGTTGGACAGCAAAGAATCCACCCAAAGAAGTGAAAAATTGCACTAGTCATTCCCTTTGCTGACAGCAAGAACTTTTCAGATGAAAAACGCTTCCTTTTTGCTATTCCATACCCCTGAAATTACCATAGCCTATTAATATAAAAGCAGAAAATGGCACCATTCAGGAATGCACGCTTGTTATATAAAGTGCCATAAATATGCCATTAAAGTTAGACTGTGTGTAAGCCTCATCAGTTTCAGAACAGATTTGGGTGCTCTTCTGAATGGATGCCTAAACACACTGTAAGTTTTGCAGAACACCCGTGTCCTCAGAGGAGGTCCGAACTGGCTGGAAAAGCACAGCTTTCCTGCAGAGGAGCAGCTGCTTTCTTGCTCAGCCTGCATTACCCTCTCAGGACACTGCAGAGATGACCCATGGATGTAGCCTCGTCCGCCTGAGTCGACATGCTCCTTTAGGTACTAAACCACAGGTGCCGGAGCGAGCCTGGCTTGTAGAGCCGTGACATCAGAAAGGAGCACGGTGGGGCAAACGTCTCTGTGGTTAATGAGGACGGTGATCTGATCCTCTTCGCCGGTGGAAGGGGCTGGAAATGGCAGCGACGTGCGACAAGGAAAGTTAAGAGCTGTCTTTGATACGATACATGATCATTAACTGGCTCCTCCATACAAGATGCTAGCATTTCACCTCCCTCCCAGGCATGTTACAAAGAAATTAAGGAGAAAGTGCTACGGGTGCCCTGTGCTCGCAGGCACTGCTGTCTTTTATGGCAGGACAGGCAAACTCAATGTCAAAGGCCTGGGCTTTTGCTGGCAGTCTCCAAAGCTCGTGTGCTTCTCCATTGACTTAATTCAGACAAGGACAAATGCGAAAGGCTGTCTCTGACTGCGCGGGTCAGAGGAACTGCAGCTATCGTGGTGTGATATTGTGGGAACTGCAGGTACTCTGAGCTTGCCCACTTCCCTGGGCATAGATGTGGCACCGAGGGAGAGCAGAGGCACTAATTAATTGACAAGCCTGGTTTGATAAAATGAGTGATAAAATGATGGGGCAATGTGAACGTCACCAGCAGTACTAATATTTGCAACTGAGGTAAGCAAGGTCGTCCCAAATGATAATGGGTATGACTGGTCCGGACTGAGAGGAAGCTCAATTTGCTCCTGCCGATTTAGCAGAGAAAGGAATTAAAAGGCTTTTTATATCTTTCCTGTAGTTCCTTGTGAACAAAATTGGCCATGCCTTCAAATGAACAAGAACATCCCTGAAATGCAATAAAAGCCTTGATTGTTGGCTTAGCTACTACAGAGAAGATTCTCAACATTGAGAAACCCAGCTAAGAGTTTTCTGCTAGTCTCTCATTCACAACAGAACTGGTAGGGGAAAAAAAAAAAAGTACCTGTCTTACAAGAATATCATAAGAAATACAACATGGTATTTTGCCAATGACAATTGATTAGAGATATTGCTCTGCCCTCCAAAACACTTTGGCAACTTTCCCAAAACAGATGTGATTTTTTTTTTGTTTTAATCTTTAATGACTCTGAAGTCATGTAATAGGCAGTTCATGTAATTCACTGAGCTACATTGCTGCTTTCTTTGCCAGCAGCAAGCAGAAAAACACAGACTTGCCCTTGCACCGTTTCTGTGCCTATCGATTATGTCATTAGGTAAGCAAATTGGTTACCTCACTTGAAACTCAGTGCTAAATTACAGTCACTAAGGTTTGTCATCACCTTAATAGGGTATCGACTGCCATGAAAAGAATACGTTGAAAAATCCCAGTATCCCAGGAGAAGTGATTGTGAAGGAGCAGTCCCAGCTCAGACATACTCTAGAGCATGACACACATTGTAATAAATTGTAATCTATAGCAAGGTCAAAATTCAAGTCATTGTATATGCTGCAAGCCCTCATTTTAACAGATCAAATAGGCTACCCATCAAACACAGATTTTCCTAATAGTTAAATTGTTCTGTCAATGGACAGCCAACTGGCCTCCCCGCAGAGAGAAGCGCTCATGGTGTGTTAGTGATAGCTGAACTTCCTAGGGGACAGAGATGGGGCAGATTTACAGCAGGGATGCCGATCTGGTCCTGCAGGTACGACTCCTAGATTTTATCTCTGGCTTTACCACCGCCTTTACTGAGGACTTTGGGCTCTGCTCACCTCTGTCCTTGTGAGAAAAGGAGCTCATATTGCTTTCACCCGCCTGCAAAACCACCCTGATGAGGGGGAACATAGGTCAAAGAAGTGACTAAGCCTCACCAGATACAGGACTAGCCTAACCCCTCATCTGACTTTACCTACTCACAGAGTGCATGCTTTGAGCGGGACCTACAGCCAGCAAACAATCTACTTCAGCCTGCTCTCAGACCAACTTTTTGCCTTATAGCACAAATACAGTGAGAACGTTTCCTTTCTAGGCAGGTCAGCTTAAAAGGATATACTGACTCAGGGCCAACAGCATATCCTGACTTCAGCCACAGGGAAAGCATCTTACCACCGCTCTGCAAAATGCCCCAGCCTGCATTAAAGGGGCAAAGTCACAAGGCAAATTCGTTTAGGTCCTGAAGGCAGAAAGATGGGCCAGACACGGCTCTTGTCATGAGGGAAGTTACACCAAGCAGCCTGGAGATAAGGTCTCCATCCCACGGCAGCCCATGCAAACACATAACTTATTTCATCTGGGCTACTGATGAATGAAAAAGTAGATACAGCCTTCTGGAAGGACCTCTCTATTAGTCACCGAAAATGTTCATCGATTTCCATCGGCTTTTAAATTAGGCTCTTAATTACTATTAACTTAGGCTGGGGGTTGCAAAGCAACTTAGCCACAAAAAGGCTCCATTTTCTCCTGGCAAATACCTGAACCACTCAGACACTCTGCCAAGCGCTGTGTTGGGCTCAGCTCAGGTTTGAGGTGGACATACAGGTTCTCACTTACTTAGAGAAAACAGATTTTTCTTCTTTTTGGCTTTGTTCTGTATCTCACACCTATCAGTATTCCTTCTCCACATCCACGTACACTTTTCATGGGATTTTGCTAGAAAAGAGAGTTAGCCAGCGAGTTATTTACATTTCCCAAGAAGCATCGTTAACAGTATGTGACACGCCTGCCTGCAGCAGTGCGATTAAAATGCTCAGCCCAGAAGGCTGCACAAGCAGATCACACAACGCGAACCCCACAGTGGAAGGAAGCAAGACACGGGGCGGGGGGAGGGAGAGGAGGAAATGGAGGAAGACTCTGCGCAGCTGTGGAGCTAGGGATGAAGGAAAACAGCCACTTTACCATTCACTAGTATCCCAGCTGTCGTTTTACCTAAGCAGAGGAGCTCTGCGTTTCTCTCTGCAATGGAAAAAACTGGTGGAGGACAAAGCACAGGGAGGTGCCGTCATGGGAAAGGCCACAGGCCAAAGGCAGGACAATGAAACATTGAGATCAGGGAGGTTTCTCATTCCCTGCAACGTCCCTCTGAGCTCTGAACAGACATTATGAGAAACCATCGTTAGGAAGGGCCCTATCACACCTACATAACCCTCAAGTACTGCCAGAACAGTTCATTGCAGGATAAATATATCTTTGGTGTACAGCTCTCTGGACTGCAGTAGCTGGATGATTTTAGTTAGGTTTCTTTGTAAAGATATTAAGGAAGCTTGTCATCATCTCAGGCATTGAATTCAATGAAAGATCCACTCAAGCACACACAAAAATATCTATTTTTCCTTGGAGCTGCTTATAACCTGTACTGCAGAAATTAATTCACAGAACATATACTCCCTTAAGAACACCCTGATGCTTATTGAACTGATGTCGAAACAGCTTTATCAATACTGTGTCTATTTAATGGGTATCTTTTATGAGTTCTCTAGAGCAGAAACATTAGACTTCTATGCAAAGACATGTGGATACTCTCAGAAAACTATTCTGTATGGCAAGCTGACACAGATCAGATGTACTCATTCTCTACCATTCAAATTGGAAAGGAAATTCAATTTTTATTCTCTTCATTTTGTTTGCTTCCATATTCCCATGAAGTTGAAAAACTCTGTGCTTTTTGTGGCAGGACTTCCTCACCCCAGAACAGGAAGACCCTCCTGCACTCTGTTTAAAAATGAAAATGCAAACATGCACACCTGCACAGACAATCTGCAAAAATTAACTCCTCTCTAAAAAAAATACACTAGGAGGGAAAAAATGTAAAGAGAAGAGTGTTGCTGCCTGGGGACGTGATCGTTCCTCAGGGTTCAGTAACACCTGTATGCCTGAGCACACGGCTTTGTAAAGAAGCCATCTGACCGCACACGTCCTCGCTGCAGCAGAGCTGATGCAAGGACAGTTAACCTGCTACTGGGTGCTGGCACGAGGAACCGATCCCTGCTGGGATGTGGGCCAAGGCTCCCCGTGTCTATAAGTGGTCGTTCAGCCACCCGAAACGTGAGCGGCTTCCATGCACCATCGCTTGCAGCAAGGCAGCTCCTTCCCCAGCTCCAGCCATAGGGCACAACACGCACGGACCCCACATCACTAACCCCAAACTGGCAGCAGCGGGGGCAATGTGCCCCACCTACTGCAAGAGCACCCTCAATTCAGGCAACGGGGAAATGGCTAACAGCTGAAAAGGACAGGCTGGGGAACTGAGACAGCAGCGGCAAGAGCAGCGGCCGTCCTCTGGCCAGGCTGAGCTGTTCATCTTCAGGGGGAAACAGATCTCTTTACACTCTGCTGTAGGACACCGTGGGATCCCATGTGTGGGGTGGAGGGATGGTCCTCTAGCTGAGACTATAAGAACTGAAGCTACACGCTCTGCACGTACACTGAAGAGCTCACAGCAGTTTTCACTTGAGATGCTCTTTGCTATATGGGTCCTTAGAAAAATCACAGTGCGCATCTTGTTCAATAGCACCTTGGGAACTTGAGTCCCAGTTTCACAAAATGATGCCCTTTGGTGTGCCTAAGCCACTCAGGTGCTTTCAAATACTCCAACAGATTTATTTTTTTTACTTCCAATTCTAGGAAGAAACAGAAATCACAGCAACATGCAGGTACCTGCACCTGGGTAACAGGGGATGATGTGAGAGGGATGCAGGAGTCAAGAGTGCTTGCGAATAAAGACCTGAGACATCGGTGCTGAGAAGGTGCCTGTCCCAAAATTCATATGCCAGAAGGAAATGAACAATGACAAAGTTTGCCTAAGACAAAGATCAGATGGATTAAATGGAAATGGGAGAGGAATTGTCAAGAAACTTCAGGAAAGGCATCAGCTTGGAAACAAGGGTGGAAGATGCATGAATATTTGCAGCAGCGAAAAGTGGTAACAGCCGCAGGCAAACCTCAGTCCAGCACTGCCCGAAAGTTAGGAGTGTTAGCTATTAGAGGGAGTTTAGGCACCTATGGGCATTAATATCTTATAAGTATCTAGTCCTGTGGTTTATCTATTGTATTGCTAATACTGATGCTGAATATATAGTTCAGCGATTGCTGGGTTATTACATGCCCATAAGGAATCAACAAAGCACTTTGATCCCAACTTGATTCAAACCATGCAAGTCAAGCAGGTTTTCCCTGCAACACACCAGAGATTTTCCTGACTGCAGGGGAGAACATAAGAGGACGATCAGGCTTATAGGTCCAAATCCCAAATCCTTCACTCATCTCTGAAAACATGACTCACCCAGCAGTAATGGTCCCCATCATCTGGAAGTTTAGAGCACCATTTTAGTGCTTCACAGAGTGCTTTGAGATAAAAGATGCCATATAAAAATATTTTACATTTAACACTTTGGCAGGTGTGTCATTCCATCTCATAAAGGATAATCAGAGATATATACGGGATAACACATTACAACTTTATCTTATGAATCAAGCCCGGCAGAGCTTAAGTGCTTATCCAGCAAGTCAGATAGAGGAAAACCAGAAACCACCCAGAGGATTGTTTTTTTTAAATGTTATATTTGATTCCCTTTCAAACCCATTTTGTTTTATTATTTTTTTTAAGAGCTGAAAAAAGTCAGATTAGGTATTTAAACTCAGGTGCCTTTTCAAATGGGAACAGATAAATTCAGAGCTCAACATTTAAAGCCTACATAAACCTTAGGCATTTCTGTAGCTTCAAGCAGAACCATATTGCCATTTATGCTCCATTCAAGGCAAGACAGATGCAGTCCCAAAACCAAATATGCCTGGATACTAAAGACTGCTATAAGCCAGGCATTTTCTGAACTTGTGCAATCAGCTGATTCTCTAATAGAGACTACTTGGCAGCCTCCTTTTTTTTTTTTTTTTTTTTTTCCCCACAACAGCTTTATATATAGAGGTTAAAGAACCCAGTCCTGAAGTTTGTATTCTTGTGAACTTGTGAGTATGGCTGATCTCAACCCTCATATAATTATGTGTTGAGATTTTTTTTTTCCTTCATTAAGTTTCTTATACCCACTGGTTTGGTTTGGTTTGTTTTTCCAGGTGATTTATAAAACAAAAAAGAAGCCCAGGAAGAGACAGATTTGTACACATAGGCCAGTTTATCAACTGAGTATCAACCAAGATTTGAAATATGATGGGAGTCTGTAAGGTTTGGTTTTGGTTTTGTTTTCTGTGTAGGAAACAAACTGTGGGAGAAACCCAGCTCAAAATAATGCCTGTACACAGGGACAAGGAGAGAGGTTGAGGAAGCAAAGGAGTCTCTGAAAATTCTCTGCATTCTCCAAGGATGTAACTGGGCTCCAGGTAATGGACCACAACAAAATTTCTTCATTCTTTAGTAGGCTAAGGAAAACCATATAATGCTTCTCAGTCTTGAATGCACTTGAGTGAAAAAAAAAAAAAAAGGTCTCTCCAAAAGGCTTTCCTCCAAAATTTATTCCTTGTAAACAACTCAGTGCTCCACATGGTCTGTAAAGCAAGCTATCAAATCCATCTTTCAGTGATCTACAAAAGGAGCAGACCACCTACCTGCTCACAGATGAAGTATGCACACAGATGCTGAACAAATTCCCATTTTTCAATACAAGATCAAGACACTAGCCCTTGTCACTGTAACCTCAACCCTGTCACAGGGACATGCCTGACATCTGGCAACTACTCATGAACTTTCAGGTGCTGCAGTGACCTACTTTTAAATAAAATCTGCACAGCAGGTCTAGGAAGCTCACGCTTGGCATTCTCCTGTCCTGAACAGTCAGACTAGGCAGCAAATGCCTGTAGCACAAAGACAGATATTTTCTTTGTGGTTTCGTAGAGTTCTGGCCACTTTCACTTCAAGGCATGCAAAGCAAATTACATTTCATATGTAGCTTTTTTCCCCTAAGCTATGCATGTGAACAGCTCCTGTACCTCTTTCAAAAGCATCAGCAGAACATCATTTCTCGCCAAAAGTACATTCTAGACAGGGAATTTCTTTTAAAGCAAATTACTTACCAACAGCTCAAATCAGTCCATTGAGTTTCCAGGCCACTGAATCAGTGCAATTATGACTCTTTTCAATACCCAAATGTCCTTTTACTTATGTCAGTACTACACTGACGTATCCCTCACGTGTGCACAGGTAGGCTCACGCCTCCAGAGGCAGTTTTTAATGCCCACCACAGGATTTCTCAGGCAACCCCCTGTTTAGAAACCCCAAGACCTAAACCTTGTGCCTTTTACCAAGAAACAGCCAGCAGTGCCAAGGAGACAGACAAGATGCTGCAGGACTCACAGCAGGGAAGAGCAAGCCATGCTAGCCCAGAGCAAAGCTCAGTGCCCATCTCCGGTGGGGGAACCAGGTCACCCCAAGGGCCTGGGGCATGAGTCCTCCTTGATGTCATGAGTCTGCAGGGCACAAGAAGGGCTCCAATTCCCATCTACAGCTGGGAAGAGAAAATTTAAAGAAAATTAACATCCATTCTGCTTGTTACATTCATAGAATGTTGTCTCCCCTCGCTTACATCTTAGTTTTGCGACAAGCGTTTTCACAAGAACAAGGATTGTCCATGGAGAGTTCATCAAGCATGACGGCCCACAGTCCACTTCAGGTCACAAATCTGTGCCTCTGACTTCGTCGCTTCTGCAACAGTCCTGTGTAGGGTATCCACCAGAAACGCTGCTGGTTCAGTGTCTTGGGTTCTGCTTTCAAGGACGTGCTACAACTACTAGCAGAGCATGAAGAAGAGACACACAGAAAGAGCAAGCAGTATACACAGAACTGTTTGCAACCCAAACTAATTTCAGCTGCTGCGGAACCAGCAGCACTGTCAATTTGGTAGTCTGAGTTTCTGGGAATAAGACAAACATCTAAAATTAAATTTTTCAGTTGCAACTGAACAGCACATTCAATCTCAAGAAGTGAAAAGTCTTGATCTACTGGAAGAAGGAGAGGGTCTACTAGATCAGATAACTTATTTTCTGATGAAGAACAATCACTTTAATTCCATTTGGTTTTAAAATCTAGAAATTCTAACAATGTATGCTGCTAAAACAGATTGTATATGAAAAAAAAAAAGATCATAGGGATCTACAAAACATATCCCATCTCACTCTGGCACCATTTTCAGTATCCAATACATTAAAAAATAAAATCTGCAGAGGGAGTCTCTCATAGCTGAGGTAATTTTATTACCAAATTCAGCTTGTCCAAGCTTTGGAAGAAGACAGGGAGACCTCTTGTGAAGGAACGATGTACTGCAAGCACACATACTACACGACCTTCTTGGTACCTTCCTTCTTCCTTTCCTTCTTTCCATAGTAATGGGCTTTTTAGTGAACATATCCGTCTTCTCTTTCCCATCAATCTCATCTCAGTCACCAGCATCGTGGTGGGAGGAATATGTGCAGGCCCCACAGCTGACAGGATGCACAAGCCCTCCACATCTGCGGGAGACCCATAAGGGTTTGGACCCTGACCAATGGCTTAATTTTGTGCTCAAATAACAGAGGGAAACACCCTGAGAGGATCTGCCCCTCACTGTCCTTCTTGTTTGGTAGGACAGCCCTAGAGGAGAGTCAGTCTAATCCAAGAAGGAGAATGAATTTTCATCTATCATAAAAATTTCCATTTCTTTCAACAGACTTGAACTTTACAGGCACCCGAAAGTATATCTTTTATATTTTTGGACTCTTAAAGAATATAAGAATATAAGCAAGTCAGAGTCAGTGGAGGAAAACAAAATTATTGTGACAAGTGATAGATAGAAAAGCTGAAGATGATGCATGGAAACTTGTTTTGTCTAAAATTAAAAGCCCTTTTGGATATTATGGAGCTTTTGCTCCACTTGGTTGGTTGCAGAGCTGGGTGGATTACACACTAACAGCAAAAGCGGATGACACAGTGTGCAAGTATATCTGTAAATCTAGCTTCTGCAAGGGATCTGTACACGTGTGCCATTAGTAAATAGGATGCTACAATAGCATCAGGTGAGTTTTCTGCGTATCACTGCTCAAAGAGCTCACGTACTTTGACTCAACTCTAAAAACAGCTTGATTGTCATCACAGCCTTCCTCATCAGAAAGCTCTTTATACAGTGCAAGGCTAATTCAACAAGCTTTGCAAAGCAAATGCACTCCACCGATGGCCCTACCTTCCACAGGCTCGAACTCCAGCTTCTGCATGCACCCCTCACAGTCAGGGTGGGACAGGGGCATGCAGGCATCACCTCGCTGCAGCTGTGGATGGCAGCAGGAGCAGGATGGCTTAAATCCATGACTTGAGAGATCAAGTCTCAAAACTTGGCTAAAAAACCCCAGCAGAATACCTGGCATGACCCAAAGAATCAGGAGCCAGAGGTGGCTGCAATTGTTTTGCTAGCCATTGCAAGGGAAATATAAGTAGCTGAGGCTCCCCAAGTACAGCCTGAAAATAAAGGAGGAAATAAATTTGCTGTCAGACACTGGCTGTTCTTCGATTAAGAGCAGTGATCAGCCATTAAAGGATGACTGCACACAGACGCTCCAGTGTTTTGTTCTGGTGTCTGTCCATTTTTAATGTAACCCACTACAACTGTACCACCGGTGGCCAATATACTCTATATTGGAACAGCTGCTCCCAGGTGTTAATTTGGAAAGGCCAGCGCCATCAGGGCACCTATGCTGTGCCCAAAATGAAAGCTAGTGATGAGGACTGGGCTGCCATCTCCTGTGGCAGCGAAAGAATTGCTCACCAGCACCTCAAAGGCCTTTTCTCTGCCAGGTGCCTCATCTTCTCATGACAATGCTGGAGGCTGCAGGGTGGGAAGCCAAGCACGGGAACTTGAAGAGGCAGAGTACAATAAAAACTGAGCATTTGCTCCTAGAGGAAGGAAGACATTGGGGGGAAAAAAAAGTGGAGAAAGGGAGGTTGCTAAGATCCCAAGTCCTCCTCGGAGACCCAGTCTGGAGATAAAAACCCCTTTTCAGCTGCCTCCTGCCTACCCCAGCAGCTTCAGCTGCTTGTAAAAGGCTGGTCCAGGATCACAGAGTCCAAGCTCCAGCAGCACAGGGATGAAGCTCCTCAGCTGTGACTCAGAGGAAAGAATACAGCCCACAGATCTTAGTAAGATACAGAACAAAACAACACATTTTATCTCCAGCATCTCCATCCACCCTCAAGCTATTTATCACTCAGAGACACTCAGAGACTTAAAAAGGCAGCCCCTGTTCACCTCTGTCGGGTTCCTCCTTGGTATCTGACGGTGTCAGATAGTACCTTGCTGACAACACTTCTACTCCTCTCAGCAACAGGCACAAATCTTGGTGTTTAACTCCAAAACAGGCAAGCTGAATGGGAGAGGAGGGCAAAGCAGTGGCTAAAACAGCCAAGCCTTCAAATTGTATAAAAACAAGGTGTCGTTCGCTGCTGAAGGGTGTTTGCTACAGGCATGGTTTGCACCAGTAGAACCATGCCAGAAAAAAACCAGGGTGTAGGTTTTCCCCCAGGGCAGTCCCTTGGGACCAGCAACAGGAGAGAGGCTTTCCAGGGAAGCAAGTAGAGGGAAGATGTTTCCTCAGCATCTTTCCCTGGGGAGATTCAGAACAAAAATACCAAATTTCTGCACCCGCTGCCCAGGGGTGCGGCACGTGTCCCAAAAGCTACGCCAGCTCACCCAGTCACCCAGTCCTCTGTCATGTGGAAGTAGGGGCATCATCAGAGCCATTATCTGGACCACACTGCCTGCCAAGGGGGTGTCAAGAAGATACCCATTTTAAAACCCACCTTTTTTTGCCTTCTGGAGGAACTGGAAGAAGATGTCTATATTTAAACCACCTTTTCTGGACTCATTTCAAAGTCAGGGGACTTTTGCGCATCCTGGAGAGAAACAGCTGTTCGCGTCAAAGTTCATTTGCAAATTAATGCCGCAGCCGAGCCAAAAGCTTTACGTGCAGCTAAATCCCGTGCAGAGCAGCACCCTGCAGTGCCCAAGTCCCCCCATTTCTGCGCCAAGAGCACCACCCGGTGGCCTCCCTGACCATGGCTCTCTCCCTCGGAAACCATAATAAAACTAAAATGTTTGAAGGAGAAGAAAAAAAAATCAGAAGCCTGGGGTTGTGCAAAGAGCTGTATGGATAAGCTGGACAAAACCCTTGTGTGTTTATTGTATGAAACCCAGCAAATTAACAGGCAATGAACCTGTATTATAGACGTCTTATGGAAGAGGGAAGAGTCACATGCTGGGTTTTGATGGGACCAGCTGAAGGTGCAGGGCTGGAGAGGCTTTGAGAGAGCAAGCTCTGGTCCCACTCATATCAGGCACTTGCTGCCTCCTCCAGCACCTCCCAGGAGAGCAGCTCTGCTGCTCATGGGGGGCAAGTACCACTGTCCCAAAGGTGCTGCATCACACAGCAGCGTGCCCCTGCTCCATGAGCAGCTCCCAGGGCTGTCAGCAAGCCAAGGCAGGTCTCATACCGCTGGCCTGGGCAGTGATGAACACTCACGACCCCATTTCTACCCTCTCTCCGCTATCAGTTCACCTCTACACAGGCAGTTTCATGGGCTTACTGTATGCTTCTCTGAAGCTTTGAAGATCCTGAGGCCTAAAACCGAGCATTTAATACGTCCTTATCAGTAGCTATTTGCATACAGCTCCCAGGCTTTGGCTGGAGTTGGCACTCATTGGGTTCCCTGGGGCACACTCACCAGAGAAGATCTTCCTGAGCATGGTGGGGTTTCTGTGTGTATCCTCCAGCTGCCTGAAGCAAGAATACATTAAATAATTCAGTCCTGGCAAGGGAGACAGGCCTGTGGGATGTAATTTATATAGCCTGGCACAGGAGACCTTATCAAACAGGCAAGTGACCTCACCAGTTACCTGAAGTACTAATAAATAAAAAGATCTCACAACAGTATGAGCATGAAGGAGGAAAGGGTCAAGTAGGACTAATTTGGGAGCAAGCAGCCTACACCAAATGCCCACAAGCCCAGCCTGTGTTGTGGTTTAACCCGGCAGGCAGCTCACGCACAGCCATTCGCTCACTTCCCCCCTGCAGAGAGATGGCAGAGAGAAGTGAAAAGAAAAAAAAAAAAGAAAGAAAAAAAAGAGAAAAAATAAAAAATATTAAACTTGTCAGTTGAGACAAACCCTTTAATAGGACAGAAAAGAAAGACAAAAATAATAATAATAATAGGATATACAAAACAAGTGATGCACAGAACAATTGCTCACCAACCAAAGCTGACACTCAACTAATTCTCGAGCCAAACTGCCTCCCAACCAACCCTCAAGTTACATATGGAGCATGATGTCATACGGTATGGAACATCCCTTTGGCCAGTTTGGGTCAGCTGTCCTGGCTGTGTCCCCTCCCAGCTTCTTGTGCACCTACACCTTCTCATTGGCAGGGCAGTATGGAAAGCTGAAAAGTCTTTGACTGCTTGGCAACAACTAAAAATATCGGTGTGTTATCAACATTATTCTCATCCTAAATCCAAACCACAGCACTATACCAGCTGCTAGGAAGAAAAGTAACTCTATCCCTGCCACAACCAGGACAGCCTGGCTGCGCAGCACCGACTGATGTGCAAGTTCGGGTCACCCGACGCACCTTTAGCTCACCAGGTCGCAGGAACCATGGCAAAAGTGTTCAGTCAGCTTATGCCGTCCTTCACCTCTCTCTTTCTCCTCTTTCGTTTTTCTTTCCACTTTCATTTTCCTTACGAGTTTAGAAAGAACGTTTTCTATTGTCTGCAAACAGACCAGCTGGCAGGTCATGCAGCCCTAGCTGTGATAAATACTACAAAAGTGTGATAAATACATCCAGCAGGTACTTGTCCTGTTTATCTTCTGGATGTCACTTTGCCTAAATACAGCCACATCATGAGAGGCTTTTTTTTTTTTTTTTTTTTTGCTAAAATATTAAAAGTGCTTTAGTAAAGATAGAATTACCTAAAAGGCTCTTCACTTCAAGAGATACTTCAAGGCACCAGAGCGCTGTAAACCTTTATCATTTTAGTTAATAGAAAAATCCTCTCAAGTGTTGTGTACTGTGAGCAGTATAGTTTCTGGGACAAGTCAGCATCACTGGAGAAAATGAGATAAGTACACATACAATCATTACAGTCAATAAGCACGTGCATGCACATGTTATGTAACAAAATGAAGCGTCAAGGTTTAGTTTCCTAAAATTGAAAAGGCCCAGTTTTATAGGGAGACACTGAAAAGAGAAGCCCAAACCAATTTGAAACCAATTTGAAATTAATATTACCAGAGTACACGTTTTTTCCAGATGTTAGCAGCCATTTGATGAACATCATCATAGAAATTTCATCAGAATACAGAAGACAAAAAAAAAAAAAAAAAGGGAGAACCCAAAATTATACGTCTCATGCTTAAAGCTCTTTGGGAATTTATTCAGCTGTTTTTGTTTTAAACCGTCATCCCTTTGTTCATAAGAAATAGATGATCACAAAAGCAGCTTTTGCTTTTAAAACACAGTAACTTTATTGGATTTTACTTTGCCATAAATGCTTTTGATGACACAATATGTAAAGCAACATTTTCAACAGGTTAATATACTTTCCTAAACTGTATCCTTTCCTAAACATACTTTCTCATATTGTCATTTTTCCCCTCTAAAATGCATTTCATGCTGTAACACTTGTCAGCTTGAATCTACAGCCACATCTATTTTTTAAAGCTAAATTTGCAGATTCTAGCAAAAGATGCAGGCAAGAAGATGGTTTCTCTGCAGCAACCACAAAAATATTACTTGCTGCTCACTTTCATTGTGAATTTCCACAAGGATTGCTTTCAGTAGTGAAATTTTGAAGAAAGGCATTGAGGTTTTTTGTTTGTAAACTGCTGTTTACACCCTGCTTGAACCTCCCCTAGCACAAAAGTCCATCCTGGAGGGTGTCTGGATGCTGCCTCACAGAAGGTATTTCAAATAGTCTTTGCAGACCTCCTTTTTCTTAAAGCTCGTAGTACTGATCTAAGTAAAGTACTTAAAGTCTTCATATAAAGTGCCACTAAATCTCAGTTCTCAAAAGTATTTCTCCAGCAGCAACGTCCCAACCTATAAAGGTTTGTACATGCTGCCACACATGAAGGAACGAGACTGGTGCAAAGGGGGAGGCCAGATCCAACCTGGAAAGTGCTCGTAGCTTACACACAACACTGAAATGAGGTGTAGACAGTGAAGTAAGATGAAACACGCACTTAAGCATAGATATTGATCCCACTGTAGGCTTGATCAGCTCAAGCCATTGTTAATACCTGAGAAAACGACAGCGGGCCTACTGGAGAACAGACTTGAGGATGTCAAAACTTTTACCCGTCTCCCAAGTATTTTCTAGCTGAAGGCGTGAGCCAGCCCCATCACATCTCTAGAGAGGTGACTGTGGAGGGAACAACCTTCAGTGCAGGAGAAAGGGAATAACCTGTTCTCCAAGCCCATTCTGGCTGTGAGCAGAAGCAATGAGCTAAGGTTTTGGCAAGAGAGACTTGCTTGGCAAGGAAGAAATTAGGAAACATTTTCAGACAGTAAGAAGAGCAAAATACTATTACAGATTGCCTGAAAAGCATACAAGATCTTTTTCTTCAAGCTTCGGATCTTTTTCTTCAAGCTTTCAAAAAACAGGCTAGCCAGTGTCCATCAGGAATGCCACAGGCATCTTACCTTGGAAGAAGATGGAGTGGTGCCCTCCTGAAATGTCTTCTAAGTCCCCTGGAGAGTCACAGAAAATACCATCCAGCACCACAGTAAGAAATGTTTGTGCTGGTGCATGTCAGCCTCAAGCAGGTTACATGCTGGCCTCCTTCCTGCAAGACGTGAAGGGAAGCTGTCATTCTCTAGCAAAACAAAACCCCCAGTGAGAGTCTGAACCCGTGCTTATGAACAAAGCAGCCTTCCTCAGCCCCTTGCTGCCACTCCTCCTCCTCGGTATTACTAGGGATTTTCTCTTCGCATTTCTCCTGTTGAAACAAACCCATTTACAAAGACCGACTTTTTAACTCCAGGTTAATTCAAGCCCCTTTGAAGATACTTTGCAGCAATCACAAAATAGCTCCTGTCTCCCTAGCTGTTTTTAAAACCACCAGCAGCAGCCACCCTTGCCTTTCCCTGACTGAGGATTCCCTCTTGCACTCTGTTTTTCTCCACTGCATATAATTCTCCTTCCCAGGCTAACCTTCTTTAAATTGAACTTACTTGGGGGGATCTCCCCAATTAGATATTTAAGTCAATTAGGCTGACTGACAGCAGGATTATGTCTAGCATATTCTTAATTGTGAACGCAAACACTCAGCTGGAATAAATACCTGCCTCATAAGGGCTTGCTGAGGCTTAATTAGTTAGTGTTTGTGAAGAGCTTTTCACACGTGAAGCGCTGTACAAGCACTAAGTGCTATTCTCACCATTCCCAGTAGCGGAGACTTCAAAGTTGCACAGGGCAAAGATGAGGTGGAAGGATTTCAAGGACAGAAGGTGACCCTGGCCCACGGCCACTGAGGACGAGAGGACAGACAGATGTCAGGAGAGGCTTTGCTCTAACTAAACGCCACTGCTGTTCTGCACTCATGAAGCCTCTCTTGTTCCTCAGCAGGATGACGGCAGCCCACAACCTCCAGACCTCTGCACTAGTGCTTCTTTTCCCAACACAAAATATAGTTTGGACTGGCATAAATAAAAAATTCTCCAGAATCCAAACAACTGTAGCCTAACAATAAGGAGGTTTCTACTTAAAAAGCAAAGCTGTCCCATCCTTACCCTTCCTCTATCAGTCCGTTTGACATGGAAAACAGATTGAACGACGGCAAATCTGGGTTCCTGGTGGTTTACATTGCCAGAATGAAGCTGCTGAATTCTTTGCCTATTCTCTTCCTAGAATTCCTCCTACAGAATCTGTCCAAGAGATCATCCCAAGTATCCTCCTGGTAAAGACTGATTAACTGTTGGTATAATTCATAGCAGTCCCATCACTGAGGCATTAAAACAGTGATCTGATGACACCAGTTTTGGTAGCACGTTTTGAATAATGTATTCTTTTTTCTGCTACGTGGAAATGTAGTAACACCGGCAGATAGCTCCAAGAACTAACACTACAGAAGAGCCAGCACAGAATACAGCATTTATATCATTAAAACACGCATGCACCCACACACACACAGAAGCTGCTAACCTGAAAAGCCTCAAGCAATGGTTACACGCAATTAAGGGGCAAAAGTCTCTCTCAGTGTATGCCAGCTCAAACCCATCGAAACATCAGAAACACCAGGAGATCTTTCAATTTCAAAATACACATTTGGAAGATGTTCATGGAGGAATATTTGCTGATGGCAAGTACATAGGAGCCAAATTTAATGTCATAGAAATCTGTTTCTGTTTTCCTTAAAAACTGGATTAACAACCAGCAGGAAATATTTGAAATGGTGAGATTTTCAAAGCTAATTACTGCAAAAGCATAAATAGGGCCATTATTTCACAGTGAGTGATAATCTGAACCCCTTATTCGTGGCTTTTAAGATCTCACCCTCAGAGCTTAAAATAAATAAAAGAAACATTTCATCATAAAAGAAATACAGGATCATTTTCAGTGACCATCACATTCAGTGGTCTGTTTTGGCAATTAGAGAACTGATTCATTTTCCTGGTCTTTAAGGGTCTTATCTGCATATCTTTGTTCAAGTTTTCCTGATATTTCTTGCAGCCTTTCTCCAGGTGAACTATGTACCTAAACAGAGATTTTGGATTATTCTAATTATTCTAATTTCACAACCTTACCAGTCATTTGCCACTAGTGTATGTGAGGTTTCATCTGTCAGGAGGGGTTTATTACTGTTACATTTGAGCATTCAGCTCTATTTGTCCCTTGAACATTAACTGTGTGAGCTATGAAAGCTTTTAGAAATAAACTTCTGTAAAATTCTTGTGTGGCTGAGAGTTCTTTACATGGTGGAGCAGTTTTGCTTTTATTTCTTTTAAGGGATTCTCCTCCTGTCCCATTGTTAGGGAATTACGATCCAGGTGGGATAAAGCTAACAGCTGCTACAGTGTCTGCTTGGAATCAGTTATCCCCAGACACACAGAAATAACTGGGGAACCATTCGGGAATGTTACACACCAGCAGGGTAAAAGCCTTTTTTTTTTATTTCACTCATAAAGCTTTGTTAGACTTGTCCATAGCATTGATTTACTTCAGAAACTGAAGTATTTTGGAAAAAGTTAAGTTTTTCTTCAGCTTTTCCTCTTACTAGGGTTTTTTTGGGGGGTTTGTTTTGTTTTGGTTTTTGTTGGGGTTTTTTTGGGGGAGGTGTCACTTTTTTCTTTCATTCTCTTTTTTTCTTTCAAATGGCAAGAAGCTACTTTACATGGCGTCTCTCTCTCTTTGTTTAAAGTACATAGAAATAATACCCTATCAGGACACGTGCTGGCCTTTAGCCAAACAGCGAACATGCTCGCATGTTTAAGGATACAACATTTGAAATACTGGTCAATAATACATGTTTCACCCATCAGTCACCACGTGAACATAATTGTGGCCAGTATGTTTCCAGCCAAGCTGAAATGAATAAAATGTATTTGACCCATTTATTTCCATCATTACACTAGGCACATGGGTTTCTTCTGAGCCTGTTAAATAATAAGTTTATATGCTGAAGCATTACAATGTCATTAAAACTGTCAACATTGCAAGCTGAGTAGTTGCAAATGCTTAGGATCATAAAATCACACTCTTTTTGAAATTCCAGCAATATTTGCTCGACAACTTACCATAGCAGTTAACGATCATACACTTCCATTTCTAGAAAAAAATGTCTTCACTGCTGAAATCCTTGACATTAAACATTATCCAAAATATTTTACACTGAAATTCTTCATGAGAAATGCCTTCTTACAATACAATGGTTGTCACTGAAATTTAGAAAGCTTTGCCAACTAACACAGCAATGATGACACAGGAATAATGTTTTGCCACATTTTTCCAGTGATTAGAAAGAGCACCCCTTACCCAGTCCTACATCCTTTATCCAACAGAGCAATCTCAGTATAGCAAAACACTTTTGGAACTTGACTGTTGTAGCACCTACTTATCCCTAGTAACGTCCGGCATGGCTCGGTGTTCTCACTAGGTTAATTATTCTTATTGCTTGAACTGCTGAAACACTGTCTACAGGAATAATCCTACATTTCTCTGAATTTTTAGATGGTTCCAATTCTTCGTTTCAGTTTCTGAATTCAGAAAACAAAATATATTTCCATCAACAGTATAAGCTTGTTAGCTTTACTTTTTCTGTTTTTCCAATTGCTACATTGTCAAAATAGCTCTAATTTTAAGATATAAAATTCTGCAGAACTACAACATCTGTTTATAACACAAGGCAATGGAGTGAATCAGCAAACTGGATGATACAAAGGGTCATCTCTTCTTTTCAAAAAAATCACATGTAGCAGTGACACCTTCAATGGCCCATTTAAAAAAAAAAAAAAAAGTATTACTGGACTCTGACTTCAACTTCTAGTTACACAGGAAACACAGCTGAATCTCAATTCCCAACAGCAAAGTATGAAATCAGTTTTAATTAGCTGCCTATGCATACCATTAAAATGCACCGCAATAAACGTGTGCGATTACCATAAAAGTCAGTCATTCCTAACAGGCTACAGTTATTCTCAGAGTAGTGGGGAGGCTGTGGTCTCTTTAAGTACCAATATGTAACGTAGAAGAGTCTGTACCGATCTCACTGGCAGCCACTTTATCACACATGCTCACAGCCCAAGAAGGCAGTTTCTTCGAAAACACCATCAATATATTAGACACATTTTTATTTCCGTTGCTTCAGTTGATACTGCAGGCCTGCAGGAAAAATACCAGTTTTAATAACTGAAGTGAAATGTACACAAGCTACTAAGAAAATGTGTCCTTTGAAAAAGCCACCTTTGCAATCAACTCAGTTTCAACCAGAATGCCTGTTTCCACAAACAAAGCAAATCTTTGTTCTAAATAAACTTGGATTTTACAGAATAAGAATTAATGGTGGGAGAATTCCATTCTGTGTGCATTAAGCTTCAACGAAACTAGCTCTGCTTGTCATGATTGCTCTAACATCATGGCACACAGTACAGGGACAAAAATCATGTTAGAATGAATCTCAGCTCCAGTTTTGCAAATAACTGTGTTGATTTTAATGGGATTACATACAGCAGCAAAGAATACCACATCTGTAAGTAATTCAAGTACTGCAGCATTAGAATGAGTCCTTTTAAATGTAAATGAAGGTATACACAATGACAATGAAATTGCAAACCTTTTAAAACAAGCATTTCCCAAATAGATAAATTGTCAGGGTTTGGGGGGAAACAAACCACAAGTCAAGATACTTGGCCACGCAATTGTTTCTCGATTTATTGGAAAGAAAATTGAAATATAACATCCATTATATAGTTTGCCTTTATTGGCAGGGGGAAGAACCACTTTTCTGCTGAAGTCTATAATGTATTTTAATTTAGAAAATTACACCTTCAGCCCAGTTGCGAATAAACCATACTTTAGAACAAACAGTGCCAAATATACGCTGTTAGTCCAGTTAAAGTGTCCATGTTCCTTTCAGGAGCAAGAATGTCAACAGTAAAGAATTGTACTGGTGGACTCAGAGAGGACAGAAAAATGCATGCCCAGGAACATAAGAAGCATTTTCCATAGACTGCTGAAATTAAAAGAAATCTAGGCAACAGAAGCAACGACAGGAGGAATATTTCAGACTGATACTTACTTGTCTTTGGGAAGATCAGTTTATAAACACAGCAAATTTACTATATTCTCAAGTAGACTGAATACCACCCCAAATCCAGATACTTGCAGAAAATCAAGCGGTCAGCTCCAGAAATTTCACTTTCACAGTAGCACCATAACCCAATAGACTCAAGTTCAGTGGATAACATTCCACTATCCCTCTTTTACCCTACAGTCAAAAATTGTAATAACCGAGACACAACAGATGCACCTATCATGCCAGTCAGAACAGTATACTGAGATGGCACATTTAATGGTTTCTGAGTTCAGCTGTTCCACAGCTAAACAAATTATAGATGAAGAAGAGGTGACCCTGAGTAAGAGAAATTAGAGTGTCTGTGTCTCAGACGAAATAGAGTTTCTGCTGTCCTGCTAAGTTTCCGTCTCTTGAGCACACATTTTAAAGTATAAGGTGAGTAAAGTACAGACAGGGACCAAATCCTCATTGTTCATTTTAAGGTAGTTAAGCACTACACAGTGTGAAATGCTAGTACCTTTTGCACAATTTCAGATGCCTAAATACTTTCAAAAAATGTTGCTTATTTCCTGCACTGGCCACATTCCTGTTTCCCAATTCTGGTAATTTTTTTTCATACGTGGCCAGCATGCCTTGATGAAAAATATATTAATATGTGAAGATTTCACCATCTTTCAGTAATGAGTGATCTGAGGGGAGAAGATAGGTAGGTGACAATAGACAGGTGATAGGTGTTAGAAAATAGGTAGGTGAGGTCTAGGATCAATGAAATGTAATAGCATACGTGAAAGTGAAGAAGTTGACCTTGGTGGACAAATGGAGGAGGACATCCAGGGACCACTTTATCTTTAGACAGTGGAAAGCGTATCAGCCGAAGAGAGTTTCTACTTAGCTTGTCAGTCACTGGCAGTCACTAAAAGCCTGGACTTAATATTCAGAAACTCCTAACACAGTCAAGAAAAGTTTATGATGCACAAAGCTAGTAACGCTGGCTTTCAAGAATGCTCAAAATGCTTCACAGAAGTCCTTGGCTGATGTCTGGGAGTAGCACATCCTTATGTAGACCCTAGTTATCCTGCAGCAACCACTTTTGTCACTACTGTAGTTGAAAGTCTTGATTGTGATTTTAAGTTCTGACACAGTAATAATAAAAAAAAATAAGCAACTCTGACTATGAGGCATGTGTGTCCCTAGGAAATGAAATATTGATAACCCAATTCTATGTTTGGATCTTACAGTTAGGGCACAAAAACATGAGAGTGTGCTTAACAACTGCAACCAGCTAGTGAATAGCCAAGTCTATCTAAATATAATGGAGAGTCAGGGTCTCTGGTTTCTAAAGAGAGAAAAAAAATTGGAATAGTCAATACCAGATAGTAATGAAATAACCCTGGAATAACTAGAACTCAGTCAGGATCTCTGGTTGTGAGACAAGAATCGACCAACACTTTTAAGAGGCATGGAAGGATTCCCACTCAGCTGGTTTGCGAAACCTTTCAGGAAAGAAAGAGGTTCTTCCCTTCTGTTGCCTTAGACCTAGCAAATCCTCTGTAAGTGGATCTTTTCTATTGAGGTCTGCAATATGAATTCATACTTTGCACTTATCTTTTTGGGGGTTTTGGTTTGCTTTTCTCAGTGGTACATTCTGACTTTCTTCATTGTTAGTATCTAAAGAGCTAAGGATATTATAACTAATTTTACTTTCAGATGAGTATAAGGCTATATGGGGGACTAAATCACAAAGATTTAACAAAGGGCAAGGAGGGATATTTCTTCCTCCTGATGAATCAGCAAGAACTTGCTCTCCAGTCAGACCTTAATCTTCCCTAGTTTTGAGCTTCCTCAGACTTCCTGTAGACCAAGGGATCAATCAAGAAATGCAAGCATAAGGGGAAGATTACTCCAGAACCCAAAGAGACAGCAGTCATTAGAAAAATCTCAGGAAAGGAAGAACAGCAAAAATCCTCAGCCCTAGGGTGTTAATTTGGTTTGTGTATTAGAAACTGTCATATAGGGCATAACGATCAGGTTTGAGTTGGAGTGTCATGCAGTAGGAAGAGAAAAGCCTGAGAAAAGGCAGTAGGAGATGAGGGGGTGCTGGAGATCTTGGAGACCAATAAGGGATTTTCACCATTTTTTTTAATCTGAGTCCTCTCTAATCTTACTAACTTTCAACATCAGCAAGCAATGCTTGAGGCTGAGCTCACCAAAATCATATGTGTTCTCATTCCTCCAAGAAACTTAAACCATAATGATTGGGGACCTGGACTCCTTAAAGCAGCACAGAGGCAGAGCAGGAACAGTGGAAACAATGGGAGAAAAGAAGGAATATCTACGTAGGAGAGAGAAAGAAAGAGGCAAAAACCCTGAGAAGCACCTGGAAGCTTTTTCAGCCTCCAACCTGAAGAAGGAGGGCCTAATGCCACATTTCTTTTAGCAACACCAATGAACCAGTCCCCCAACGCTGCCACAGCAGTGTCTGTACTTACAGATTCAACGCAGTGACAGCACACAGCACAGTCCATGTTTAGTCTGTCTGGGACCCAGAGCAGAGAACTTGAGAGAAAAACAAAATCTTTGAAAAAATAATTACTTTTATATTGGTTAAAAGCAAATTCTCCATCTTCTGCACTACGAATAAGGCTGTAGACAAGTTCTTAAAGGTGAAAAAGGCAACTCGTAACACAATCTCCAAACTGTCAGATTCGTTGCTGATAAAGTATTCTATTTGTCACTTCAAACTTTATTCCTAAATGACTATATTAAAAATAAGATCATTACAAAATATAATATTGCAAGTCAGAAGGTATTTTTCCAGTTTCCTATCCAAAATAAACTTAACAAAGGACAAGTTATTACTAGTGCTCAAAGACCACGTGATGCATTTAGAATATGAGATTACACATAGCCTTAACTCAGGAAAGCACTTAAATCCATTCTTTTCAGGAAAAGGGAAAGTCTTCCTGACTCAGGGCCTCTAAAGCAGAGGTATTTATATCTATAAAGCAGAATTTTCCACCTTACAGGGACAGAAATTCATTTGGGTTAATCCTTAGACACTTTCATTTAGGGTGAAACACATTGCATTGCTTTGCTAAGGACTATACCCTTGAAGAGGAACTGAAAGGCTGATAAAAAGGAAACATGCCGCCCCAGAAGGCGCTGAGAGCTGAGTGATTGCCAAAGAGGCATCAAGTCAACAAAAATCTGCAGTAACTGGGGAAAAGATAAAGGTAGCAGGGGGAGATTGGAACATCGACTCAGTTAAAGGACTATGCAAATTACCCACACACATCCCCTCTGAAGGAGCATGCGTGCTAATTTAAATATGTTTAACCAATAGCAGATGATGTAGTAATTACTAACCAGTAAGCATAATTTAGGCCATTTTTTCTAATCCTGAAACAAGATAAATATGTTCTAGTTTCTTTGTGTAGTGTGCCAGCTTTGTGGAATTACCACCTGGCACCCATCTCTGTGCAGACATGAAATAAATACCTCTGCTCTGTGTGTATATTGGCATATTGCAGACCGGGTACATGATCTCGCTTTTGGGACAACAGTATGACATATCATATACATACTACTTGGGCATACAGTAAAGATTTGACTTGTTTGTTACATAAATTCTTGAACTCCACAGCAAGTCTTATTCCAATATGTATTAAAAATAAGCCAGTTTGATTGAAAGTGCAATTCTCCTTTAAGACCCAACTTGTGTCTACTTTCATACATAATTCTTACAGCAAAACTGTCACAAGTTGAAACAGAAACATGATGACCGTATCCCACACTTTTTGGTAATTCATAAAGTTCACACAAAACATTAGCACTCACCAAAAATAATATTCTGGTTCATATAGTTATGAAAATGTTCTACTGATTCTGAAATGCTTCTAAGATTTCGCATTATGAAATACATAGGCAGAGCAGCAGCTCTGCAGTTGTAAAATACCCTCATTCATTTCTATAAGCTCGGAATTCAATGCTAATACCACTGATATTTTAACATCAATATTATTTGCTAGCACATGGAATTCATGGACAAAACATTATAAAACAGACAACTCAAGTGCTTTTTGGATTTGATTAGTTAAGCAAAAGTTCTGAAATTCAAAAGCTGTTCTAGGTCATGGCCCTTCTCAGGACTGTATTTTTCCCCTCCAGGATTTCTTTAAAACTGTATCCAATCAAATAATAAAAAACATATGCATGACACTTCCCCTGGGAGACCTTTCCATAGCCAACAAGTGGTTGTTTTGCCCCAAGTTGAATTTTAATGTAATTTCATCCCATTGCCCATTCTCATGGAAGCAAACAGAAAGAGTCCCCAGGGAAGGCAACAAGGAAAAAAAAATCCCAAACAATTGCTAAACTACACTGAAAAAGTGTATAAAAGCAATTCAGCTGTGAAGTGTGTTGACGAAAGGGGAACCATGAAGGTAAGGGTTATCTTAAGTCACAAAAGCAGCTTCCTAGCTTTCTATTCTCCATCAGCATGGAAGAGTCACAGAGGCACATGGATGGCTCCTGAGAAGAAAATCAGTATGAAAAAATGCTTGGGTTAGCATTCCATAAATACACCTTTGGGAAAAGAACCAAGGTTTCCTTAGAATTGCTTAACTTCCTACTTCCCAGAGTAGGAAGAAAAGCACTTTGAAAGTTATTGTTACAGTCTTGAAAAGGTATCAGCCATGATATCTTGCTACTTCTTCTCATAAACAAGTGAAACTACCATACTACACAGCACTACCATAGTTTAACAGAAACATTATACAGTCTATTGACTGTCCAAGAGAACATCCAATGAAAGATGTTGCCAAGTAAGATATCATAAAATATCTGATTTAGTCTATAAGGATTTTTCTTCCTTCTCAATTTAATAAATAGTATCTTGCTGCTTATTTAACATATTCTACAGCTAAAGGAGATATTTACTTTTTTTTATTCCTTCACCTCCTCCATTGCTAGCAAGAATTGATGAAAAGACAGTTTACAGAATTAGTGCAGGATGTGTACACAGACAGCTATTTTGAAAACATTATAAACACAAAACATTATAAACACAAAACTCCTAGAAGGTATCATACAGAAAGAGACAAGAGAAAGCATTTCATAGTCATCACTAGTGTCAGCCACAGAAGCAAACATTTGTCATCTAAAAGATATACATAATGTAAAAGCCAAAATCAGTATTTAAAGAAAAATAATAGATACCCTCCAGGAAATATCTAGTCCCCACTGCTGTCAATGGAGAGACTCCCACATAACATCAGAGGGAAGTGGGTGCGAATTTGATCTCTGTCCTTTCTCAGAATCTCAGAATCAAAAAAAAAGGCATGGCAATTGCCAGCAACAGCTATATGCTAAAGGCCCAATTCATTTAGAAAAGAAAACATAAATAATTTGTTAATCAATAAAAAGATGACTAAACAAGCTTGAAGAGATTTCATGTGTCCTTATCTGCAACTTCCTTTCGGCGCTGGGCCCGGAAATGACGCTCAATATTTATTGTCACTTCCCTCTGCAAATTTCTGCTGTTAGTTTTTCCAGCTGTTCTGATCCAAGGGTGCTGAAGTACTTGTCGTGCTGTGTAGCGCTTCTGGGGATCCACTATCAACAGCCTGGTTATGAGGTCTTTTGCTGCTATTATGGAGGAAAGAACAGGAGAGAAGGGAAAAGAACAGTGACGTGATGATGCTGACAGTTATATCTACACAAAACATCCTTCTTATTTTTTCTTATTAGTTTTACCACCATGACTTTCGTGACTATCCCCAGGAGATATTCTAACAACTAGATTTAGAAGTAGTGACAGGAGAATTTAAATCTCCAACATATCTTTTACTGATATCATTCTCCCCTTCAGAAATAGAGGAGGAAGTAAAGGGAATTTAATCTTGAAAGCATGCTGAAGGTATCAGGCTAGGTGTTCAGATTCACAGGAATTAGCTTTGGTATCTCATTCCTCAAGGAGCTTAGAAGTCATAGAACGCTGTTGACCATATTCTTTAAGAGACTGTATAGGGATAGAGGGGTTTCAGGGTTTCTGATTTTGAAGAGTGCACAAGAGACATTATACTAGCCTGTGAGAAGGAAAAAAATACTACGTGCAGACCCCACTGGTCTCAACAGAAAATCCACAGTGTGTTCTGCAAAGCCAGGATTTAATTCTCATGTTTTGAGATTTTTGCATACATCTTTACAATTGAACATAGCCTTGCAGATTATTTTGGTACCTTTTTCCACAGAGACAATTCATACAAGCAAACTGAGGAAAACCTTGCTCTTGCCTCAGAAAAGGAGCAATCCATTAAATCAATCAGTCCTAATATTCAGATTCACAGCCATCAATACTATCAGAGGACTAAATTCACATTTAAAACAAACACAGAATCACACAGAAGAGACCTACAAGATACCCTCAAGTTCACTGAGCTCGCTGTCCTGAACAAAAGCGAGTTCTTCCCACTCCGGGGAAGTCTGTCAGTTCTCAAATCTCCTGTATGTGTTGAATCTTACCTGCAGAAATATTGTCCCAGTATGGGGAAAGGAACTCGTAGTGACCTAGCTGTATGATCTGAAACAATTCTTCTTGATCACGTTCCTGACTCCGAAAAGGGGGAAAACCGCAGAGTAGAATGTAAAGGATCACACCTGCTGCCCACATATCTACTTCAAGCCCGTAGCCTAAGGAGAAAAAGGCAAAGAGTCCTGTTTCAGAAAGAAAACTCACAACTGGTAGGGAACTGTTTCTTTTTCATTCTATTTTCCGAGAAACACAGAAGCTCTGCTCAGTTTCTCAGAAACATGAGGTCAGCAGAAGAATAAGTGGCTGGTACACAATGCTTACAACCTGAGCTGCTCTGCCTGTTAATAACTACGGCTCTCACAAAGCGCCTCTCTTCTTCAACATGTTTCACAAACACTGTCTCACAAGGCCAGTGTCAATTAGACACTAATTGAGAAAACACAGCATATATTTCTAAAATAGTCCTCCTCAGAATCCCTTTGAAAAAGCACTAAGAGAGTGCCAAGTTTCCATTGAAATTGGATATAACTGGAGATGTGCAACCCAGCTCCACAGAACAAAAAACAGAAATAGCTTTGCTTGAGTCATCAACAATACTGACTTCTTTCCAGGTCTGAATCTTTTCTGATATAAAAATCTCCAAAATTTGTTCTGAAGTGAAACATGTTTTGGCTTCTTATATAAGTTTAACATACATGTTCACAATGTTTTTGCATCATTAGGAGCCTTGGAAAGTTGTTTGGGTTAGTCATGAAATGCAACTGCCACTCTCAGGTTGCAACGTGAACTTTTGCTCATTTCCCCACTTTGACAATTACCATCTATGATATTTTATGGCTTGTCTGTTTGGAAATCCATGTTATTTTACTATGGACATTAATAATGCAAACATGACTGATGTCACGCTTGTGTTTGTCAAAAGCTAAAAGGTCTCCTTTCCTTTCACAGATTACACTGCAGCCAAACTCCTACCCTGTAAAGACGTATCAGGAGGTTGAAATACACTGGAATATTTCCATGATTAGAAAGTTCAGAGTAATTGTATGATTTACGACAAATTATAAAATATATACACTCACCCTTCTCAGCAAGTATTTCGGGGGCAACATACGTTGGTGTTCCGCACACAGTAAATATAGGTTTTGTAACCTGCTTTGCAAGGCCAAAATCTGCTAGTTTCAGTGTAGTAGATTTATCTGCATTATGCTGAACCTATACCCAATGAAAAAGACCTATATTTAGTTCAGATGTATTTTAAGACAGAAAAAATAGAGGAAGTAGTTAATAATAAACAGGAAGAAGTTCTAACCAGTATTTTGATAAACAGTATTCAGAAAGTAGGGTTTTTTTCCCCCCAGATACTAAGAGGATGCATATATCTAGGAGGACAAGCAATAATGGAAAAAGAAAACTTGGCTCTACAAAGTGTGGCATACTGTAATTTCCAAGAAATTAAAAGGAAGAAGACAAAAAATAACCAAGGGTCAATTAAATGCTATTATTTCCTCTTGGGAAAGCAAACTTCTTTTGCGCTGGGAAAGCAAAGAAGAATGCTGTGGACATCTTTAAGCTTAAATGCGATATTCCCAGGTAAGCTACTGACTTTACAGTATCACTTGAAAGGCATATCTCCATCATAACGCTCTAACAAAACCAACCAAACAAAAGCTTTACTTTCTTTGTGAATTACTCTGCTACTCGACCTGCTGCCCTGAAAATAAATGGGTCACAGTCATCACATAGTAAGAGCTGGCAAAATGGATCCATGCAGAATGTCCTCCTAAACGGGTCTTTTCAGTAGTTTCCATCTCCCACATCCACTTGGAAAGCTATCAAAACACTTCTTCCCATTCTAATGTATGCACGGTCTTAAGCAATATTTTGTAATGCAGTTAATGAAACACTATTTTAAGAACCAAAATATTTCAATGACATAGGCATTGGAATCGAGTGCACCCTCAGCAAGTTTGCAGATGACCCCAAGCTGAGTGGTGCAGTTGACAGGCCTGTAGGAAGGGATGCCATCCAGAAAAACCTGCGCAAGCTCAAGAGGTGGGCCCATGTGAACCTCATGAGCTTCAACAACACCAAGCACAAGGTCCTGCACATTGGTTGGGGCAACCTCTAGTATCAATACAGACTGAGGGATGAAGGAATTGAGAGCAGCCCTGTGGAGAAGGACTTGGGGGTACTGGTGAGTCAAAAGCTGGACATGAACCCGCAATGTGTGCTCACAGCCCAGAAAGCCAACCGTATCCTGGGCTGCATAAAAAGGAGCGTGGCTAGCAGGTTGAGGGTGCCCTTCTACTTCCCTCTGGTGAGACCCCACCTGGAGTACTGTGTCCAGCTCTGGGGTCCTCAGCACAGGAAAGACATGGACCTGTTGGAGCAGGCCCAGAGGAGGGCCACAAAGCTGATCAGAGGGCTGGAGCACCTCTCCTACGAAGACAGGCTGAGAGAGTTGGGCTCGTTCAGCTTGGAGAAACACTTCAGCAGCTAAAATTTCTACAAGAAAGCCAAGGAAATCTGGACGACAGTTGCGAATGGACAAACTGTAGTACAATGTGACAGGCATACTCCATGCTTTAACACCTCATACTTTGCCATCAGACAGTGCTTGAGAAAGCAAAAAATTCACGATGGTCTATATTACCAGACAACTAAGGGCACAGATGGGACAAAAGTTGCTCTCCTACTTTACAGTTCTATTCATCAACTTCTTAGAAACTGTAGCACTCATCCAATTGTGATTAAGCAAAACGTGTTTGGGTTTGTTTTTTTTTAAAGAAAAAATATTACATTACAAATAATACATTATAGCCTACTAAACCCTTTTTGTATTCTTTCTAGAAAATGCAAGCACTCTTCTAGTCTTGATTAAGAAAAAAAATTTAGATTTTTTCTGTTTTTCTAAAAAAAAAAAAATTTTTTTCAGTATGAAACTGAAAGTAAATTTTACTACAAACAGGCAGGCAAAACTTCTGCAGGAGAAAGCTAAAACCCCATAGCCATTTTCTCTATTACATTAGTCAACTTGATGATGATTTTTTGCCATGATGCACTGTGGACACTATAGGTGACAAAAATGAAAAATAAATTACAAACGTAACAGTTACTTCCTAGAGTAGTATCTATCCACAGAATTTATATTCTAACAGTAAGAGTAATAGTGATAGAATGCAACAAAAACTCACAACTGAAATGCTCAATTTTATAATTACTATGAAAATATGAGCATGAATATATTTTCCTATTGTATAAATAAAGCTTTTAAAATGATATAAGACAATCATGTCACATGGAATTTCAATTAATACCCTGCATGCTACTATACCAAGACAAATAATACTGAAATATTTATATAAATTTTTAGAAACCATCAGGGGGGTGGGGAGGGTGAAAAATACACTGATCTTAATCCCAACCCCAAAAGCAGCAGGAAAACAGTCTTGCTTTGTAAAATACAGTGTTGTACTTTTTCTTTTATCATGATGCCAGGCTCCCAATCTCTCATCGCAGCACAAGGTGGCAACACTGCACCATCTGTTCTTCCAGGACTGAGCTTTCATTTTACTTAACAACTGAACAGGTAGGAACAGCATGCACCGTCAGTCTATTTTCACAGCTTTGTGACAATCATTTCAAAGACAGCATGTAACCTTTCAACATGCCTGAAAAACTCACCCCAGAACTCCTCAGCATCTTCACTAACACTATGATCAGAACAACTCAAAGTCAGCTCAGGCACAGCAAGCATTCCCTTCACCCCCAATTTTGTACTCTCCTGTCTACCTTTCTGTCACCTGGCATCACCTTGAGCATGCAAATGTGCTTCACTATGTAACAAAAGCTTCTCAGGTTGCTTTTGTTCCCTCCTGAGGCCAGACTGCTTACTCATAGCAGTATCACAGAAATGTACAGCCTGCTCTAGAGAAATGTAGTCTCTGACATCTACAGTATGTGCTCTGTGAAATGTTGAGAACAAAGCAAGAGTGGTAACATTAGATGGACATACTAGCCTTACTGTGACACCTAAAAGACAGCTATTAGTGTTTCTACATTCAAGACCACAAAGGATAGTTCCATAAGTCCATTAAAAAGTGCTGCTTTTGTCTTACCTGCCTATACAGTTCATCAAGATAAGGAAGACCAGTATTCAGTACACTTTCTATAGACAGCAAATTTAGGCCATACAACTGCTTGTGTCCTTCAACTGCAAGGGAAGCCAGGATCTGGTAGTCTTGGACTAAAGGCAATCAGAATTGCTCACTGTTGTCTCAAATGCAGATGCCATAGCAGGATATTAGAATATTCTCTGAGGATTTCTAGCTATCTCAGCCATACATCCAGAATACAAATCCAAGTTCATCTTCAAAGAAGGGATAAATTGATCTTTTCCTTTTCTCCTGTCTGTTGATGACTCCCAGTTCTTCATGCTCTCGTTTGTTTTCGTATCTACCTTGGAAAATCCATCAAGGTGTTTAAGATGATGATTTGCAGCGTTAGTATTTCTCTGTAGGCACATATATATGGTAGCACAGATTCTTCTTTTATATGTATCATGAAAACAAGCTAGCCCATGGGACGTTTGTATACTAGAAATAGGCAGAGCTAAAGAAAAAGCATTTCTTACACGTTTGAGTTTCAGACATCCCTTGCTGCTAGCTAGAAGAATCTCTATGAAAAATCTTACAGAAACTCAAATGCACTGGGAAACCTCTTACAGTGCTTTGTGTATATGTAAAGAGTGTCACAAAAGCAAAGTTGAAGGACAGAAAGGCTATACTTGAAGTTCTCATACATATAAGGAAACTTGAGAAAAAGGAGAAAGAAAAAGGCTCAAATGCATAAAACGCTGTAACACTTATATTATTTATGAAGCTGTGTTAAACAATTACCACATTAGTATGTTTGAGAAGTGTACAAGCAGATGAGCATACAATCATAAATATAACCCTTCCCCCTAAAAGGGGACAAGGAGGTGACTTTGTGTCTTTTACAGCTATAACCTGGAAAAGCACCACTACACTTTGAAATTAATTTCTCACAAGTCAAGAAACACCAGCACCTGTAGAATTAAACAGTCCCTTAGCTAAAAACCTTGCCAGCAAATTCTGCTCCTCCAGGCAGCATTAAAGAAGTGACTGGCTTCTTTTGTGGGACCAAATACACCACATTGCTCATCCATGGTAGCAAAGGTTTTCTTGCTGAACACCCAGTCCCCAATGAGGTGATTCTGTTAGCAGATGGGAGGGAGTTGGAGCAGCTGCCTTCACACCAGCTGCCAAACAGATTTTGTTTTTGTAGCGCAAGTCACCACCCTTCTGCCTCACAGCTACGCTGCAAGGAGTCTCATCATTGCGGGCAGACTCAGTAATGATGGAGGGAGGGGGAAGACAAGAAAGACAAGTCCATGATGATGGACTGTTACAGAAGTTTATAACTAGAGGACAGTTCCATAAGAGGAACAATAGTGCAGTGAACTAATAATTAAACCAGGTTTCCAAATCTATCCTGTGCCAATAATTTCACAATTCACTAGAGGCTCTGTAGGGACAGAAACGGTTTTCCTTCTTTCCCCAGCTGCTTATTTTCATGAAACTTATGGAAATATTTTTATCCCCAGTTTGCTGCTTCTCTGTCAACTCTGATGGAAATTAGCCAGTAGGTTCAAAAGTCATTAGGAATAGGATTAGATTCTCATACAAAGTGGGTTTATAGTAGACAAAAGCATTTCCTTAGTAAAACAGACCAAGGATCTTTTCTCTTCCATTTCCCATTTCCTGGAAAGGATTAGGTAAAAACGGTTGACAAGAAAAAGTAAGGACAAGATTCACCAGACCAAAAGAAGACCCCAAAGTAGGACAAACAAGTCAACAGCCTAAAAGTACATACCTATTTCTGTCCTCTGTGTAGAAAGTCAGTCTAGGAAGACTAATTCAGACTTCAACATCCGCAGTGTTGGAATCTGAAGTAAAGCAAGAGGTATCCCCCAACCAAGGACATCTCTGCAGGATGCCAGCACTTCCAGCATTGTGCTTCCTCTCCAGAAGGCTGCCTTCAGCCCCTGACCCACCAACAGCAGATGAACCCGTGAAATTTGTTTCAATGCTATATGTTACTGTTCAGCACTGGTTGACAATAAGATTAATGGCAGCTCTCCTTCCTACTCTGCGGCTACTGCTTCAGTCAGTCTGAGGAGTCAAGAGGCAGCACATCAAAAAGTCAGAAAAGCCAGAAACTTACTCAAATTGACTGTATTTATAGAGATGCTTATTAAACAGCACGTGAGCTATCCAACACTGTCAAGAGCTTGTAAACTCATTTGGCTTGTTGAACAGACTAGCTTTTCAAAAGGATGCTTTATGTAAATGATCTCTAATACAGGTGTTCACAGCCAATTAGCAGCAAGGTGAAACTAGAACAGGTACAATTTTTTTTTTTTCCCATAGTGTTTGGGTAACACTGTTCTCATTGACAAAACACCTACAGGCTGGGGACCAGTCTGTCCTTGAAAAATATTTACTGACAGTCATAACGGGCAACATGATTATTTCAGTGCTACACAACTTTGCCACTGTCCAGCAATCTCCATTTTGCAGTGCTGTGAACTAAATGTGAAAACCAGAACGGACCTGTATCTTGCCTCTCTTTGCTTACCTGCATCACTGTGATGATTACATATTATAGAGGGAAATGAAGCATCTGGTCTCAGGTGTTTCACATGCACTAGCTTATTTTCAGCAACTATGAAGGAGCAGAGCCTGGTTCATAATGGAAAATCAGCTTCTGAAAAAAAGCCCTGCAGTTCTAAGTGAATTTTTTTTCTAATGGCAAAACGAGGCATGAAGACAGAGCTTACAAGCTTACTTCTTCCTGCAAACCAGCCACTTGCACTGAAGATCTTTTATTTACACACCACCACATACCAAGGATTTTCATCAGACTAAGCCGGATGCATAGCAAGACCTAGTATAGATGCTACGGATTAGTCAAAAGGTTTGGGAGCACACTGTTCAGGCCCAGCCTTGTTCAACCTCTGCATGTCCTACAGGTTACACTGCTGCTTTCTCCAGAAATTCACACTGATTTCTTCCTAAAATTAATTCCCTTAAGGAACTGAATGGCACATGGGACTATTACCTTTTTTTGTTTGTTTGTTTAATGATTATCTTCCACCAGCTGATTAAATCCAAATTATTAGAGACAGGCAAATATTTGGTATCTATCTATCAGGATAATTGGAACTCTAGTACAAGAGCATAATGCACGATTAGCAAGGGAGAGTTGCTTACTGTTACTGTTCTACAATGGGTGTCTTGTCAAGTGTCAATACTGCAAACGTTTCTATGCATATTCACACATGTGAGTAACTATTGACTTCAGTGCTGGGTGCAAAGAATGTAGCCTCAGAAATGTGATGAAAAAAAGAACTTTTCTCTTTGGCATGAAGTTAGTATTTGAGCTGACTTTAAAGCTGTATTTCACCAAAACACATTTTACTGTCAGATTATCTCAATCAGCTGCATCGTACTTTTGCTCCTAAGAAAATAAATTGTCACAAGATAGAAATCACTACAATAGAGGACTAGCATGGCAGTCTGCAGGATATATGACTGCAGTAGACAAAGATTCCACCAAATTAATAAGCTAAATTAGCAATTTTAATATATTGTGGTCTGCAAGGAAGATGCCTTATGATTCAGTGCACGCTTCATGAAGAAAAAAAAAAAAAAAAAAAATTCATCCTTGCATACCTAAAAGTCAGATGCTAAGTAGAAGGACTGATTTCCAGAAAAGTACAGGGGTTCACTACCCCTGAAAGCCAGGTCATTTTCATTTTAATTTCTACTTGCAAGCACTGCTATCTGCAATGCACAGCAGATCTATGTGAGGTAAACTGTAACAGTAATGTCCCTTCAAAATTGTACCCATTTTTTCAAACAGTCCTGCCACAGCACATTATCTTTGCATAGTATTTGCTTACAAATATTCAAAGATCCATAACTAAAAGGAAAATAAATTCAACTCCTGCACACAGGCAACGTTTTTGCCAATACGTACCAAAAGATTCTCTGGTTTGAGGTCCCTGTGGACAATATTCTTGCTGTGAATATAAACCAGTGCTTCACACAGATCTGTGATCATGACAGCAGCATCATGCTCTGTGAACTTCACACTTTCTATGATTGCATCAAATAAGTCCCCTCCTGGGACATACTCTAGGATTAGGTAGATCTCAGCTTCTGTCTCATACACTTCAATTAAGCTTACTATATTGGGATGAGAGAGACTCCTAATGATCAGAATTTCACTTTCCATCATGTCCTCTTTCCCCTTTAGCTTGGACTTATCAACAATTTTCATGGCATAGATCTGATTGGAGTTGCAGTGGCGACATTCCTTCACCACTGCAAAGTTCCCATCCCCAATAGTTCTGCCAATCTCATAGTGTTTTTCCACATCAGTTCTGTTTTTAATGGCATGCCTCCGGCTTGTGTTTTCCAATCCCTGAGCCCTGTTTTCTTCTTTGTTCACTCTGCGCTCCCCTGTTTTTTCTCGTCGCGTCATGTCACTCTCTCTACGCATGATATTCCCCTCTCTTCTGGCACCCTCCTCTTTAGCCCTTTGTCCCTCTCTGCCATCCCTATGTGTTTTAGATGGTTTCTCAGCATCCCTCGGAGTGTCTGTCTTTAGCCAACCACTTTGGTTCATTACGCAGCTACTTCCATTCTCTTCCTTCACTTCCTGAGTTATCTGCAGCCCTTCTACAGCATTCTTCTTGATTTTTACTACTTCCTTCCCATGAATTTCATGTTTCTCCACATCTCTTTCCTTCTCAATGCTCCTTTTTTGTTTCTCCAGCCATTCATTAGCATTCCTGTGCAGGGGCTTCCACGTCCTCCTGTAGCCATTATCTTTCCAACCAACTTCTTCACCTTCCAAACAAGTTTCTGAAGATTTTCGGCAATGCCTCATTTTTGCATTTCTTTCTACGGGGTACCTCTGACACGCGCCTGTGTCCAGGTCTCTGTTCTCAAACGAGGCCTCAGTCTGCCTTTCCCTTTGTAACTTTTGTCTGGCCTGCCTTTCCTGTTCACACTTCTCACACCTCAACACCTCATCTGAACTCTCTTCTAATCCCTCCTCAGGACTCCTCTCATGGTTAAGGTACCTCTCGCTTTCTCGGGTTTTTCTAGAAGGCTTCACTCCTTGTTCACCACTCCAGCTCTCTCTAGTCCACTTTTTTTTGGCTCTTATTTTTTCTTCTTGCTTTGTCTTGGCTTGACTTTTTCCTTCATGTCCAGCTACCAGTTTGGGAGACATGCCATCACTGCAGTTCTTGGTAATTTCTGTCTCATCAAAGCCACTGTCCACTTTCGAAGCCTTGTCATACAGCCTGCTCTTCAGTTTTTGGGACTCCTCCTTGTTCTGCTGAATGGCAGCACTGGCAGCATAAGGATTTTCGGGATAAAGTTCTTGTAATACCACTTCCAGGTTCTTCAAAGTGAGGGGCTCCTTCCCCATAGCAATGAATGCATCACCTTCCCTGAAGAAGTCAGAAACACTTCGGATTTCTCTGCCTCTCAGGTTGTAAAGCTTTCTCACACGGTCATTCTTCCAGCGTGGAAATCCCAGAGCTTCTGATATGTCAGCCATCAGCTGTTCAAAGGTCTGAACTGATCTCCTGTTGAGAAGCAAGGTTATCCTTCTGAGCGTGTGTCCACCGGGTTTCACCACTGTAATAATCCTTGGCTTCACAGGACTGTGCTCCGAATGTATCGTGTGAAAACCATTACGGGGATTAAAAAATGGGGACCTATGACTGCTTTCACTCAAACATGGTTTTCCATAGTTTCCATGACCAACAGGAGGACAAGGCCCTTGTAGTTTCCTCTCTTTTAGTTTTGAGCTTGCATTGTGTGACGAGTGGTCAAACAAGCCTCGGCGTCCTAAAGCAAACAAAGAATAGACATATTATTCATTCTGCATCATCAGATCTTTCTGAGTAATAGTTTTCTCCATATCAATGTATGTGACCTCAGAGAGTAAGGGTACAAGCATTCAATGCTTATAAAGAACTTTAACTGCCACTAAGTAGTAAGTCCACATACATGCAACTACAAACATTTTCAAGTTTGTGAGAAAATGTAAGTTCACTTTGTGATAGAGGAATGCTATTAAAAAATTAATAATATTGGAAACAAATAGATACTTCTCCTAAATCCTCCCATCTTCCAGAAATCCTCAAAAAAATGGGGCTACTTGTGCTTGGATTGCATCCAGATTGTTTAGCATCTCTCTTATGAATCTACCTACCATGAACTCACTCAATTCCTTTCTAAACCCAATTACAATTTTGGCCTCTGTAAACCCTGTGGCAACAAGTTCCACAATTGCACTGCATGAAGTAAAAGAAATTAAATACTTCTGGTTTAAAATTGGTACCAGATGGCTATGTGTGCACGACCTTATATTTGTCTAAATAATTATCTCCTCTCCATTTTCCCTGGACTGTTCATTTAGTTTCTAGATTTCTATAACAAATCAAGTATCACAGAATCATAGAATGTCCTGGGTTGGAAGGGACCTTAAAGATCATCCAGTCCAACTCCCCTGCCATGGGCAGGGACACCCTCCACTAGACCAGGTTGCCCAAAGCCCCATCCAACCTGGCCTTGAACACTTCCAAGGAGGGGGCATCCACAATTTCTCTGGGCAACCTGTTCCCAGGTACCTCAGCACCCTCACAGGAAAGAATTTCTTCCTATCTAATCTAAAACTATCCTCTTTCAGTTCAAAGCCATTACCCCTTGTTCTGTCATGACATGCCCTTGTAAACAGTCTCTCACCAGTAAATAAGATTCTTTTAAAAAGGTATTAATTTTACAGCAATTTTATAGTGCATTTAATAGTAATGTAATTTATTTTTTTCCCTTAAAGAAAGGTCATCTTAGTGTTGTTTGATAACTGAAGTCCTAGTTTTCCAACATTTTGGTTTGACTTTTTTATTCTAAAAATTATGTAAAAATCACACAAAGTCCTGAGTATCCTCTGGGGACATTAACAATCATCCCTCCAATATTTCATCTTAGAACACCAATGAAAGAGAACTGCATCATTTGTTACATGTAATTCTGAAAAGAAAGAACTGAAAACATAATACATGCTTATTCATAAGTCAAGCTATAACATAATTTACTGTCTATAAACAAAACAATAAGCTAAGAATAAAAATGTCCCCTTAAGTACTCCGATTTCTTGTACTTATTAAGACTAAAACTTGATTACAATGCAATTCTTTTCAGCCTCAAGAAATAAACTTTCAGAATGAGATCACAGAGTGGTTCCAATTCTGTTTAATAGTCTTGTGGTTCAGTTGGGAACAAACATTCAATATGTATGAACTAACAGGATCAAGCCAAAAGAAAGCAGCCAGAATGATTACTGAACAATTACAAGGAAATTCCCATACACAAATGGCTTATCTCCCAGAAAATCCCACCCATTTTCATACATTACACAGTCATGGTGCAGTGGGCAAATCCACAAAGGAAAATCAGCACATGTGCATTCCTCTTGGTGCTAGGGTTAACAGGCACATGTTCAAGAGTTCTGGCAAGCTTAAACCTACTACATATTTGTTTTCAACTGCTGAAAAGTCATTTTCAGTATTTCAAGCTATTTGTCCTTTTCATCAAGGCACAACAGAGTGAAGCGGAAATATGCCTCCTCACCTACTATAACAAAACAAAAGGGAAAACTACAAGAAGTGCTCCAGCATTCACTCACTCTGCCTCAGAAACAGTGGATCCAAAATGCCAGGGGTTGAGTGGGGAAAGCACGCGAGGAGACACTGCTACAGACCTCCACTTTGCTGTTGGCTTTATTCAGCGTACGACGATGGACGCTTCTTAGTTGTAATGCTCTTGCCAGCTAAGTGCTGTGTGCCTCCCAGCATGCCCCTTAACTCTTGGCTTCATTTTCTTCCTCTGCCAACTGAGGTAGATACTTCTCCAAATAAATATTAGAAGGAAACCCAGCTGCCAGCACGCTCATTGAAGATGTAAGCATTATATAAGAGCTACGTGTGACTAATGCTGGTGGTTGTACAAGTTATTTCTGTCTTCATTCTGCTTTTTAAGGATGATCTTTTGTTGATCAAAAGATGACTACATACGTGCTAGTGATTTTTCAACAATCAGATATTTACATTCCACCCAGAATAAAGCCTACTGTGAATGGGGAGGAAAAAAAAATAAAGAAATTCAGATGTAATAATAGTTCTCTGAAATCTAAATCAACCCCAGAACATGTTGGTTACCAGGAACTGCCGAAGCTCTGAATTTAATCAACATTTCCAGATTCTTGCGTACCCACTGTCATCAAAGCATTAGCTTGCTTATGGGAACAGTGTGTGACATTTTTACTGCTTATAATCTTGGTACAACATAAAAACAATGCTGCACTAATAATGACTTTTCCCACAGATTATTTTCTCGCAGCTATGCTGCTATTATCACACCTTTCTACAAACCATTCATTTTAAGTGCCTGGCTGCACTGTTGATTGTTTCAATTACCCAAACATCAATAATGTTTCTTTTCTTTACTAAATCAGCTAACCTTTAAACAGAAACCAAGTTTATTTTTTAATTCTATAACTAATGGAATAAGAGCAGTTTTATGTAATTATTAAGAACAATTCAGGAACGTGGTTTTGTGCTTAAGCCAGTTTAAACTGGCTTAATTCCTAGCCAAAAACAGTTTGACACAAGCCACAAGTTAATATATTATAATTTTAAGAATAACATTACATATTTTTCTAAGATGAAAAGGGAAGTTACATGAATGCTTAAATCAATGCATAAAGGAAGGTCCTAATGCTTTCTGAGAAAAGGAGAAGCGTCAAATTTTGTCAAAGTGGTGGTCACAATGACTAATCCATATATTACATAAAACAAAAAAATAATTTAAATTGCCTGTTACAACTACCTCAGTCATAATTTCTGCTATTTTCCAGTTATGCTGTATTTATTTTAACTGACAGACATGAAGCAAGCCTCAATCTGTCAGGAAAATGCACACAGTTAAAGCAGTAACAAGCATTTCCAGAAAGCCTTCAAAGGTCACGCACATACACAAATCCTATAGCGACAATTTATATTGCTTCAAAATCTTGTTTCCATATTTACATACAAGTGGGAGAGGGAGGAAGAGGGAAGCGGGATCAGAAACACACTTCGATGAGTCTGAGTACTGGCAAATTATATATCAGAGAATAAAATGTGGTTTTTTTTTCCTTTACTGTCTTATTGAGAGCTAATGGTTATCAAATATGCGTATTTCTTATAAATGTTAATATGGATGCACGCATGCATCTGTCTATTTTTATCCGAATACACATCTATCTATATACGCTTGTGTATCAACATGTATCAATATATAGGATAATACAAAAGATTAAGAGGGCAGAAAACCATGGGAGCAGCTCGGCCGAGGAGGCTGTTGAGGACTGTTGCTGTGGCAGGGCAGGGGTAAGGCCGCGTGGCTGGTCAAGGGCACCACGCGTGCCACCTAAGCTGCGCACGTGGGCACAGACAAAAGAAAACTGGGACTTGCAGAGTGATACGGAGCTCCAGGTGATCGAGACATGATGGTGTTGTAGGATAAATGATCACAGCAAGTCCCTAGAGAAGCAGGGAGCATGGCACAAACAGGGATTTGGGGCCTCGAACAGGTAGTAGGAACAAGAAGTTTAGCACCTACTGACCAGAGCACGAGTGCTGCAGGGAGCACGGCTTCTGAGGTTCATTTTCAAAAGCCAATTCACAAACCATTTGTGATAGCCACAGTCAATCTCACTATGGTGGGGGAAGGCATAGTGAGGAAACCACAAAAATTACTCTCGAAGACCTTTCCTTGTGGGGTTTTGGCTCATACTCTGGACGTAGAGTAAAATAAAGTGAATTCAGAAGACTTAAGCTCTGAATAAGGTGTGTATACAAAGCTTCAACCAATCTATATCATAATGAATTGCCTGGCTACACCCCCTACAACAGCAGAGTAACAGAGTTTACCAGAGGTCACCTATTCTTGCAATTAAAAATATATTGCTGCCATTTGTCCTTCAAAACTTATCCCTTCCCTTGACCAGTCTATAAGGTTTTGTTCATTAATTAAAATATTTCCACTCATCTTGCATTCCTTCTTGGCTCTCCTGCTTGAGATCACAGTTTCAGTAATTAACTGAATGGTTTACCCAGCAGCTAATTCTGCTATCAAGTCACAGGTTGCAGTGGAATTAAATTTTTACAAGGAGTATTACAACACGATTTAAAAAAGAAGGCAACACTGAAATAGCATCTAGTTATGGCATTGGTTTCTGTGAATAAGATGGTGTTATTTAAGCCCTGCAATTTCTTTAGAGGGCCTTGGATCAATATGAAAGCCTCCACTTACAAAAGCAACCGTGAAAACTCCCCAAAACATTAGCAGTATTCCTCATGCAAGTAAAGTTGCACATGACAGAAATTGTGTATCTGGGAGTTGTTATGATATATTGGTCCCAATATAGCATAAACAAAATACTGTTTCAAATAGGAATGGATAGAACAGCAATAAAAATGTCTATTTTTTCCTTAAGTCCCAGCAATTCCTGCTGAGGGCGTGCAAAACAAAGACAAAAAAAAAAATCTTAATTGGAACTGAAAACATTTCATTCATGTCAAAGCATCAACAAGTATGTTGAAGTACTTGAGGGTGAAGAACATCTCTGGTCTTTAACTCAGAGCAGCCAAGTATGTAGTTCACACAGGTTATGTGTGCATCAGCAGAGGGTTCCAGGATGCAATCTGAGTCCTCTAGAAATATGCCCCCTTGATCTCCTCTTCTTGCTGTAAATTATTAAATGTTGCAACTTTCAGGGCTAGCACACGCTGTTAGTGCCCAAGACTGAAGCAGCAGTATGACAAGTCTCAATGTACTGAATTAGTTACACGGAAACAAAATACGATCACAGGCATCCTTTTACAGCAAGTAAATTTTACATGGGCATTACTTACAGCCCCACTGTTGGAAACACCACTGGTGATTTTCTCTCTGAAGAGACATACCTGTAGCACCCTTTTCTTGCCTCCCACTCATCCATGCCTCCCCACCATGCTTCACAGCGTTTCAGGGTAGACATTGAGACAGGACTGGTGGCTATTTCAGCAACAACAAAAGGCAGTCACACTGTGTCAGTTTTGCCCAGATAAAATCCTGAGTAGAAAAATAAAGTTAACTTTCACAAGGGCTGGATTGAGCCCGTGTCAAGCATAGCAGGACAGTCCCTGCTAGCTCCAGCCTGAGCAAGCTCCAAAGGCTCAGAGGTATGGTGGACCTTGAGGACCCCAGCGTGTTTCGAGTCAAGCTTCAAAAATGTCTTTTCCCCTGCAACAGCTACTTTAGTAACTGCTAGAGTAGGGTCAAGCAACAGAACTGAGAATATAGTTTGTCTCTCCATCCTCTTGGCACTCCCATGGTGCTCCTCTGTATAGAAGATGTTTAATTCAGACAAAAGCAGCCAAAGCAGGTCACAAAGGAAAGGAACATCTGAAAATGTGGGCACTCAGCAGTATTATGCAAGCCATTTTGCTGGGAGGTCCGTGTCTGGCTGCTTTCAAAAACCCCACCAGCTATGAGGGAGAGTAATGTTAATAAGAAAAAGCGGAAGTTGAACAATCGAATCAAAAGCTTGGGATGGAGTCAAGGTAGCTGGGCTTCTCACACGGAGACTGAGAGCCAGTAAGGGAAACTGATGAGATTGGAAATGGCTTGTCAGAAAGGAGACTGGAAGAAAACAGGCAGGACAGGAATTTTGCTACCGAAGGAAACTAAGACTATAAACTAACATGTACAGAGACAGAAAAACAGGACGAGAGGGAAGGGGGTCACTCTGTCCTCCCATGTGATATGGAAAACAAATTGGCCCAGCAAAGAGACAGGTTTAGAAATTTCTTATAAAACAGGGTATGGCAAAGGGATTAAAAATGGAAGTTGATCAGGGAAACGCCAAGGGGAGACACAATGCCGTAGGAGCTGGAACTTGCAGGAAGATAAGAGGAGGGCTGGGAATAGGAGAGGGAACTGGAAGGGACATTGCTCTTCTGGTATCACTATCCAGAAGCCAGCCAGTATGTAGCAGGGCTAGACCTTGAAACTGAAAAAGGAATCCTAGTGGAGAACTGGACTGTGAGGATAAGAGAAAAGAAGTTATAAAAGGGACTGGAACAGACTGCAGGGACTGGAACAAATAGGGCCATAGTTAGACACTGTCTGACAACAATTCCTATGAACTTTGATATTGGCTGATAGCAATTCATGTGAACTGTGCTGACACGGTGGAAGCAGATGGAGACTATAATAGGGAAGCAGTAAAATGTGAAGGTGAGAATAAGAGCAGGTCAGGAAGTCAGGTTAGATGCTGAACTCAGGCAAAGGGACAGGATTGGGAGTGAGCAACACAACTGTCCTCACGTGATCTAATCCTTTGCAGTTCCTCATAAAGGACATCTACCTGCTTTTGCTGTCACTGTATTAGTTCACTTTGATTTATTATTTTTTTTAAAGATTAAAAAAAAATTTCCTTTTTTTTTATTAGAAAAACCACATGCACACAAACAGGTGACTACATTGAGAGAATATTACCAAGGTCATCTCTAAGACAGGGCAAAATTAAAGTTGTCAGTTTGACTTAAATTCACTTCTTCCTTGCATACAAAAGAAGTGGATACAGTTTTTCCTATGTCTGCTCCAGGGTACAGTGGATCTTCTTCTACAAATAAACTGGAATCAGGACTGTGCCATAAAAAAAAAATCTTGTCCATCAAGACCTTAACCTCTGTAATTAAAAGAGCTGAAAAGTGTGTAGTGAAAGAACAGAGGAAGAATAGTTTCTCTGCGTAAGGCAGTGCAGCCCAAAAAATGGATTTTCTCTCAACCGATCCCATAGGGTTTCAAAGCAATGGACTTAATCTAGATCTCTCAGAAAGGATTACATTCTGGTGGCCAAAATAATATCCCGAGACCTGATCTGCAAACCTGCTCAGTGCTCACAGCTGCAAGAGAATATACTGGAAGAGGTACTTCAGACACAAGGTAATATAATACAACATACAGATAATGCTAAGTCATCCCAAAATTCAGGACCTGGGCATCTCAAGTTGCATTCTTCCCAAAATTAAAGTAATTTTTACTTTATTTTTTTGCACCTTGACTCTGACTGAACGCAATTCATGCCCCCTCTTTACAAGTATTGCAGAGATGCTAATTCATGTTTGTTGCTGTAGCGATAACCATGACAGAAAAAGCCCACAAGTTAATGAGCCTGTATTAACAGCAGGATCCAAAAAGCATGCAGTGAAAGGCACGAACAGCCTGAATAAACAGCAAGTAGATGTTCATTAGGTAAGCTTTGTCCATCATATGCACTGATGGAGCCAGAGACCCTGGGGGGAAAAAAGCAGCATCTGATAGTGTAATAATGTTTATATATTAGTGCACAAGAACAGGGTTGGGGGGACAGAACTACTAATCAATAGTCATAAAGGCTGGACTTGGTAACCTGAATAATGTTAGATTACAAGTACCTAGCCTCATAGAAACACATTTTTTTAATACATGGAACAAATCGTATATGTTCAGAATACATCTGATGATAAGGCAGTTCTAAAATATACTATGAAATAAAATATTAATGTAAATCATATGGTATTACAACCATGATTTACTAAACACAATCTAAGTATTTTTAGAAGACTTAAAGTATATTTTGTCCAACTACATTAAAAAATTAACTCATTATAGTATTTGCATTAATTCTTATCTTCATTAGCTACAGGTGCAGAAGGAAAACAAAACCATGTTCAACATTACAAATACCATTTATCAGCTGGACTCTTTCAAGAACAGTTTTAATACTGCCACAATGAAAAGAAAAAAGGGGGGGATTGGTTTAATTATTATAACATCATTTCTGCTATCCTAATGGACATTTCCAGTCATACTTATGCCAGCACATCCATGTCGAATTTGCACTAGTGTAATGGAGATCAACCGCTCACCCAGTCTAACCCAATTTGTAGAAAACTAAAATCACTCAGCAGCTCAGGTAGTATTCTAAGTTCACCAAAGCAAAACTAATTTGGGTTTATTGACAAAAAAGAAAAAAGAATCAACAGAATAATATGTCATAAATACACAGTTTTAACCCTAAAGGATCCTATAAAATTAGTATGATGGGATTCTAAGTTCATTATCTTTCACAATATTACATCAAGCATGCTTAAATTTGCATGCAATATTATCTTTCCTTTAACTGTCAGCCCTGCAAACTCAGCTGTGTGTCAAGTTGGGTTCCTTCTGTCCCACATGTCTCCAACAGAACTAAAGTTTCTCGCGGCCAAATATGTCTGGTCCCATTAAGTGAGTGCCAAAGCGTCAGCTGCAAGGAAAGAACATCCTTAGTGTCTGCTCCTAGAGTGCAAGAGTATGGGAGACACACATCTTTGTACCCGCTCCCTGCCCTCATAAGAGCAGGCAAGAAAACCTCCCAAATTTTGCATCATCCACCATATCTTCAACATATCTGCTTTTTATTTTAAGAATAAAAGCTTTTTATTTTAAGAATAAACATCCATTATGTCATGCAAACTGGAAACTAGACATCTCCAAATCTTTCAGTCCCATAAACACCCATTCTCATTCTTCTCCAGTCTTTCACTCTAGAAAGACAGAAGGGATTTTACTCCCTTCTCCCTGCTCATTTCTCTCACTCCCTTTTCACTGCCAGTTTTGGGACATAGACCTCTGAGTTTATGGGAGATCCTATAGGGCAAAGAGTACCAGAACAGCTATAAAGCAAGGCAGATGTTGTAGCAAAGGAGTTCCTAATATGGGAATACTGTCTGGAAGGACAGGCTGGGTGGAAAACCTTGCAGCTGGCTGGACTTCAGCCAAGGGAGGGATCCTGAGGGATGCCCACATTGGATCTCTTGCTATGGCTAGATGAGCTCTGGATTTTTCCATTCTGAGGATGGATGGTGCCTCTGTGTCACCCCCAGCCCCGGTGTGGGTGCCATCCTGCAGTGAAATGCATGTAGGAGGCTCAGCATGCAGCAACATGTGACCATATTTACTGTAGGAGAACCACGAGGGATAAATGACATTTAGCAGCCACCTTTCCTTCTTTCTCCTCGAAGAAGATAAACTCAGGGTTTTCCTTGCCTCTTCCCCCTCCTGCCCCCGCCTTCTCCTTCACTAAATGTTCAGAGCCCCTTTGCAGCCTGCCCTGGCCCTCTCCTGTCCAACTCCCCCCAGGATGCAGCAATAAGGACCACACTGCTGCAAGGCATCCTGGTTTGCTCTCTTGGTGTTACATTCCCTTTTCTGACCTAGCAACAATGGTTGGGCAAAAATTACCTTCCCAGGTGCTCACCTCCTTCCCCTGCAGGCTCACAGCCCCTCCAGTGTACAGTTTAAGATTTTCTAAATCAAGCCATTTGTAATTAAAAAAATAAAATATTTACAGCAAACACAGATGGCTATTGCCATGTGTTAGTGTTAAACTGAGCTGAATCACCCCCAGAGCAGCAGATGAAGGTAAAGATTTCATGTAGTCTGGTAATGAGTCACAAGTCCCATAATTTTTAACTTTTTTTTTTTTTAAGAGCAGAACCCCACTTTCATTATCTTCTGACATTTTAAGGGTAGCAAATTAAAAAGTGAGCATAAAGAAAGCCCTTTAAAGAAGTATACAGATGCATAATCTGTAAAGACTAAGTGAAATGTAAGACTGCACGTGAAATGAATCAGTGCCTTTGGAGGTGTGAGGCTCAGTTTAAGTTGTTACCTTGCATAAAACCAAAAAAAGAATATTATGAAACTGCTCATTTATTTCATTTCTTTCAAAGATGACAGGCTGTGTATTTTATTGGGAACAGCCATGTCTGCTTTCTGCAGTTTGACAGCTTTAGTGTCCCTTTAACCAGGAAAGTGAGCTCTGCAGTCCAGGACCTTCCATCAAGAATCTTTCAGGAGAGGGACAGAACTGACAGAGGGAAACAAAACCATCTTACACAACTGTGATATTTGCCAGGATCCATCTGGCAAAGCCCTCTATGTGTTTCTCAAGGCTCAGTGTACAGGGGGTTTCACTTTCACGTTGATGCTCTTGACTCCTGAACTACCATATATTTCAAATTAATTATTCATGTTTCATCACAAAGTAAGCTTTCACTGCTTTTTAATCCTGTTAGCTAACATTGCCTCAGTCAAAGGAGGAGTATTCTGTTTCTTCTTGTGGGAGATTTTATTTGCATTGCTTCCTAAATCTTGACTTGATGACTAATCGGTTGCAACTGAGCAAACCCAGTGAAAATAAGAGAGCTTGCAGAGGTGTCACTGAGGCTTCCAGATCCTTTATTACCAATAAACTTGTTGTATAACTAAAGGAAAGACCCAGTCAGAGTCTGATTCTCCATCTGGTTTGCAGAAAGGGCAATTACCCAAAAGTTTTCTTTGTAATTTTACCACATTTAAGAGGTTAAATCACATATAAATGTAGAATTCACAAGCACATTATTAGAGAACCTTTTTTTCAGAAGACACTTGTATATTAAAGTCAACATTGCAAAATAAATTGTTTTGCAGAACTTAAGAAAATGGGTTTCCCATGAAAAACTCTAAGCAAGCCAGTGCTAATTAGACTTAAAAGCATGATGACAAGCAGAAATATCAGGATTTTCACACCACCAGACACTTCTCAGCATTTTGATTAACTACATTATTTGGGGTGTCAAGAAAACTAAAAAATTGGAGTATATGCATGGGCTAGCAGTACTGATTGAGCGGGAGACGGTGTTTTCAGAATGATTACTGAGAGCTTCTTCTAAGAATACACAACAAATAATTGTTTGGCATTCTTACAGAAATTAGATTGAGTAAACTATACTAGCAACAGAGGGAAGATGGTAAATGTGCCTGACTTTCATTTGCAGTGAAGGCAAACTACTGCTAGATAAGATGAACAGTTGGCAAGCATTATCAAAACTCCAAATTTGAATTAGATCCAATCGAGGCAGTAGCTCCATCTCCTTTTTTTTTTTTTTCTCATTGTTTCCAGTATCTAGTGAACACTCCAAAAGGACAGACCCCACACCCTGGAAGTGAGAAAAAACCTGGAAAATAGCATACTGTTAAGAGGAGGAGTGTCACATTCACCTCTTAACTACTCCATTTTCAGCTCTGATCCAAGTTGCACTGAAGCTAATTAAAAGATTCACATTACCCTCAGTGAGAGCTGGATCAGATCTAACTGAGGCTGCTAAAGTCACCATAATGTTCCGATACTAATTATATTTACAAGAAAATCTATATAACACTGATTTCAAATGTTGTTAAATGTTGAGGAATCATCAAGTCAAAGGAAAAGAGGAAAAGCAGTGACAGAAACCAACTCAATTCACCCTACAGCTATTGGAAGAGAAGGAAGGACCACCAGCTTCCCTGATTTCTACAAAACCATAGATGTCTTTCTGCAGAAAACAAACTAAGCTAAGTAATCTTAGAAATGGGGAAATGAATCCCACACAACTTCCCTTAGTCACCACATGCTGAAAGTCCCGCAGATGCCAAAATTGGGAAGCTCTGCAGAACACGACTAGAAAAAGCAGCAGTGCAGACAGATACAAAGCATATAGTGACACTACCAGATAAAGATAGATTAAAAACTCAGGTTAGCATGCCCAAGGTAATTAGCTTGAGTATAAAAAAAAGAAAATAAAGGCAGGTAACTTCAGCACAACTCAAATTCAGAGGCTTGAACAGCTGCCAATATCTTAAATTAAAACAAAGTTATCTTTGCTGACAGTTTAAGTCCAATTAACCAATTCAGGTTAATGAACCACAGATGGACATTTACCAGGAGGTAGCTCTCGGGATGCATCCTAACATCTTACAAAAATTTTCATGGAAAGAGACATGCCATTTCAGGAGATCCACACCCATTATACTAGAAGAAAGAGACTAACTCTACAGGATCACTTTTATCCAGAGCCTCAGGATGCAGCCACCTCTCAAGAAGAGCATGACAGAGTTGCTATAATAACTGCACTTCTACTACATAAAGTGGCTATAATATGCTTCGTAAGCTTGGTTTCACATGCTGACTGCTTTGGGACTCTGTGCTGGTTCTCAACATTTCAAAGAGTCAAACCTGCATTTAGACTGTATAAAAAATACAAGAAGCATCAACAGGAAAAAGACGGGCTGAAGAAAAAGGAGACGAGGCAACGGGAAGACAAACTTGCATGTCAACATGCATATAAGTACATTTTAATTTCTGTATAAAGCTAGTAACAAAAGCATGCATGATAAACTATTAGGTTCGGTGATAAACTCTCAGATTATCCCTTCACACAATATAGGTGGCAGTCTAAATGCTCAGAGGAAGAAGCCAGAATTTTGTTATACTGTTGCAAAGGGTTGGTTTGTTTTTATATAAAAGGAAACCTTTCAACACACAGTGTGGCAAAAGTTTCAGTTTATGGGGTTGAAAACTGCTCCATTAGATCAAACCAGTGGCCCATCCATCGGGTCTTGCTGACATTGTGTAGCGAACGTCTCCTGAAGAAGGCAGAAAATAACACCGCGCAGTGAAAAGTTACAGAATAGTTTTCCTATAAGTACCTGTTCTGTTATTAAATAGGAGCAAACATAACTGATATAACTACAGAAGTCAGGGGATACAAGGGCACAATCAGCATTGTTCCCTAGAGAGGTCTGGCTGCCACATGTCACAGCATCCCCATCCCACACAACAGCCCTCCCCTCCCTTTCAGCCTGTGCCTGTAACCCGCTCAACTCCAGCTGTAGTCGTTTCCCAGCTGAGGAAAAATTCACAACCCTTAAAGTGTGTTTTAACACAGAGTTGTGCAACAGCTTAAAATCTTTACAACGTGTGCTATTTACTTTTTTTTTTTTTTCTCCAGAGCATCGGTGCCCTCCGAGCAGCCCACGAGCATTCATTCCCAGAGAACTATACTCACATCGACTACCAAAAGTGCAAGTTACTTTTAATCTTCGATTTTTATCGCAATACAGATGACACTGTGCGTGCCCTTTCGGCATAGCAAGACGCTGACTTCACATGCAGACTTCAAAGCCTGCTCTTGTCTCTCGTACAGCTACACAGGTGGTCTCTCAGCCCGGGAAAAGGGCGGACAGACAGCCCGACCCCCACCCGGCACCCCTGTGGGAAGCAGCAGAGACTTGCTCTCCGTGTAGTAGTAACCTCTTGTTACACTTCCCAAAGGCTGAGCAACGAATTAGTTTCCACTGCGATACGGAGCTGGGGTGGGGGGGACTTCTCTTTAACCAAAATTACAAGGAATAGAAGGAGCAGGGTGGAATAACCACCCCAACTTCGCACCTTCGGGGATCCCCTCTTTTAAAAGCCTTCCTTCCCTCCCAAAGCCCTCTCCCCAATCCCACCGCCAAGCGGGAATCGCTCCTTCCTCTGTCCCTCTCAAACCCCTATTTCAAGCCCAAATGCCACCGAAAGCTTCCCCCCCCCCGCTCACCGCAACCCCACAGACACACAAGGACCCGGGGAGGAAGTTTCGCCGCCGCCGTGGCCCCTCACGTCCCCCGGAGCCGGGGCGC